>CAWUFW010012420.1:0-543542 GCA_963921515.1 Calotriton arnoldi
GTCATGTTTTGCGGCTGCCAGAAACTACTCCCTTCTTGTCGTCAAGAAGTTTCTAGTGGCCTCTGAGCTAGCTGGCACAAGTAATTAAGTTTAATATACTCGATAGGGACATACTGACCTTAGTCCTATGTCAAACCTATAGGATATATTATTCCAATGCGCAGAGCCTATTAGGGAAATAGGAGCTACACTACAGCACATGCCAATAAAGTCTACGCAACTTCACTAGTGTACAACTGTGATGCGTGTTGATCATTATGACAAATCGTGTGCCTACATGTGCATTGTCCGTACACAGGGAGGGATTGACTGACGCTTGTGAATTGGGGGTGAGTCCCTATTGACAGCTCCACCTCTGTGACCCAGACATTGTGGTTGGGATAGTTGCTGGCAGACCTGTGCTCTTACGTGTCTCCAGCAATGTGAGTATGGTGTCCAACCTCTTCCCATGTAGATCAAGGTTATCCATCAGAACAGACTGTGTCCACACAGATGTGTGTGAGTAGGTATGCGAAGAGACGTTCTGTTGTCACATGTGATGGGGGACACCACTTCAGGACTGCTACCGAATTTGACATTTCTACACACAGCCCTATTTAATACATGGACGTGGGGCTACGTTGGGGGGTAACGAGATTGTTGTTCATGTGCAATGAGGCCACAGCTAGTTCACACCTTCACAGTCATCTAATTGGCCATGTGGGTCAGGGTCAAACATGCGTATTGATGACATTTACCAGGGTGGACCTTTTAGTGCAATCAATGTCCCTACATCCATCCAAACTTATATACGTGAGTGAACATAAACATGACACATCTGTGTCACTTGGAATGTTTTTTTCACATTCTGGGGAGTGTCGGAGCTGGAGCAGTACATGGCCATTTCAAGCCCACATAACATGGTTGCCCAGTGGTGGGCCAACCAGAGTCCTTGGGGGAATGCAAAGTTAATCTGAAGAGGAAGAGTTCAGTCCGCAGCCGTATTGCTGTGTCATTGATACCAGAGCAGATATGGCAGTCCATGTTGGGGTCCAGGTGAATGTCGCAGAGTGTTTTGGGGGACAGTGGGAGGTGTTGTTCCAGGGCATGATGCAGAGAGCAGAACCAGGCAGGGACAGGCCATATGGCGGGGACGGATGCTACTACCTCCTTCCTCACACAGTCATTACCCTCCACATCTTACTCCTCTGAGACGTCTTCTGTGTCCGGTGTGTCAGGTGTGTTTGGTGGGGTTATGGCTGCATCACTGTGTGCCACTGACACATCAGGGTGCGAAGGTGATAGGGCTGCATCACTGTGTGCCACTGACACATCAGGGGGCGGAGATGTGTGTGTCAAGGTTCCTGCAGCAGTCATCTGGTATAGGCTCAGTGGCAGCAATAGCAAGATGAGGATCCGCAGAGCATGGAAGATGCCAGCTACATCTCGCTGGTGTTTAGCCGTGGCAGCCATACTTCCAGCCTGCATCGGCTCCATGATCTCCATTGTCCTCCGCATCTGTGCCAAATCTGTGCTGCCATTGCTGGAGCCTGTCTGACTAGACAGTTCTTGTATCTGAGTAATGGCCCCAGCGATGTCAGCCAGGGATTGTTGGTGAGCATGGTGTGGACAGTGGGTGTCCGTTAGGGACTGTAGGTGCTCCCTGATGGGACTCAGGCACCCACGTATGGCATCGAGTTTGGCTGCCATGAGGTAGACCCTCGGTCTAGGTCCACTCTCTCCTCACTGCTCCGCTGTGCCGTCTCTTGCCTCCAGACCCCGACCTCCTCCTTGGGAGGTTCGAGGCTGCTGCCCGCTCCTGCGCCTGCTGCCCGCTCCAACTGGGACCAGACTGCCTCCAAGCACTGTAAGCTTTCTCAGCCGTTTTTTCTTAATTTTTTCCCTGTTGTGCCACTGTTGTTGTGCCCATCTGTGTCTTGCTCTAATTCCACCACTGTTTTTATTTTCTCGTGCCTGCCTGTTCCTTTTGCCTTTCGCCGCTGCTGCCCCTGCGGCCCTCCCCCGGAATTTCCCCGGAATTCCCCCTGGAATTTCCCCTGGAATTTCCCCGGAATTCCCCCAGAATTCCCCTGCTCCCGCCTCCCAGCCTGTCCTCCCTCCCACCTCCCCTACTTAATGGCGGCCGCTGCACGGTCGCACAGCGGACGTGCGCCATGGGCGCGCCGCCAGCGCGCCAAAGGCAAGCCCATCTGCGCCCGTCCGCGACCCGAACGCGGCCAGCACCAGGAACCCTGGACCTCCCACTACCCATCGCTACGACACCACCACCCTCCTCGCACTCAACCCTGGAAGACTTAGAGAATGCCAACAGGCCTCGCCGAACACGACCCACGGCCAGTTCTCCTGCCTCCACTGCCGACAGACCCTCACCGCCACCCCGGCCTCCAACACCGCAGACGCCAGCACCGGCGACACCCTAAAATGCATCCTCCTCAATGTACGCTCCGTACACAAACACGCCATGGAAATCTGGAACCTACTCGACTCTCTTTCAGCCGACATCGCCTTCTTCACAGAGACCTGGACCAACGCATCCTCCGCCCCCGACATCAGCACCACCATCCCAGACGGATACAAGATCCAGAGGAAAGACCACCCCAACAACCCAGAAGGGGGCCTCGCCATCGCCCACAAGATCACCCTCCGCCTCACCACCTCCAGCAAAACCTTCCCCTCCGCCGAACACCTGCACTTCAAGATCCAGACCACCCCCAAAGCCACACTCCGAGAAACCCTCGTCTACAGACCCCCCGGCCCCCGAACACCCTTCACCACCACAATCACCAACTTCATCGCACCCCACGCGATCGCCTCAACAAACTACATACTCATTGGAGACCTGAACTTCCACCTCGACAACCCCAGTGACCCCAACTCCACTATCCTTCATGACAACCTCGCCAGCATCGGACTTAAACAACTCGTCAACACACCGACCCACAGAGCAGGACACACCCTCGACCCCATCTTTGCGGCAGGAAACAGCGTCCATTTCAGCCACACAACGCAGCCGCCATGGACCGACCACCACTGCGTACACTTCGCCATCAACAAACCCAAGGTACCCAAACCAGCCCCACGCCCACCACGAAAGAACTGGAGCAATGTTACCGATGAGCAACTTAACTCCACCCTCACCCGAGACAACCACACCTGGGCACCCGACGCAAACAGCGCAAACGATGCAGCCAGAGAACTCCACACCTGGATCTCCAACTGCGCAGATGAGCTCGCCCCGCTACGCAACCCCGACAGACAACGCCCCAGGAAAGCCGCCTGGTTCACAACCGCTCTCCAAGAAGCCAGACGCACCTGCAGACGCCTGGAGAAGAACTGGAGAAACACCAAGACAACCGAAAACCACACCACCTACAAGGACGCCATGACGGACTACCACAACCAGATCAGAGCCACCAAAAGGAACTTCATCCACAACAAAATCCTGGCCAACTCCACCAACTCCAAGGAACTTTTCAGTGTCATTCAAGAATTCACCAACCCACGCAGCGAAGCCACAGACATCACCCCATCCCAAGACCTCTGCGACAAGCTTGGAACCTATTTCCACCTCAAGATCAAAACCTCTCGACAACTTCATCGACCATCCACCAGGCGCCACAGATGGCCCCCCGCCCCCAGAAACACCAGCCAGCCCACCATCTCCAACTGGACACCGATCACGGCCGAAGACACCGCCTCGACCATGAAAAGCATCCACTCGGGGGCCCCCACCGACCCCTGCCCCCTCACATCTACCACAGAGCCGTGGCCGCCATCGCACCCAAACTACAACGCACCATCAACACCACCTTCAAAACAGGCACCTTCCCAGACGACTGGAAGCGCGCAGAAGTCAGACCCCTGCTCAAGAAGCCCACAGCTGACCCCACCGACCTCAAGAACTATCGGCCCATCTCGCTCCTCCCCTTTGCAGCCAAAGTTGCAGAGAAAACAGTCAACAGGAAACTGACACGATTCATTGAAGAGAACGCCGTCCTCGACCCGTCCCAATCCCGATTCCGAAGCAACCACAGCACAGAGACCGCCCTACTTGCCGCCACAGACGACATCCGCACCCTCCTGGACCAAGGCCACTCCACAGCCCTCATCCTACTCGACCTATGAGCGGTCTTCGACACCGTCTCCCATCGCACACTAGTCGTCAGACTACACGACGCAGGCATACAAGGAACAGCCCTGGACTGGATCCGATCATTCCTCACCGGAAGAAGCCAAAGGATCAGACTCCCACCCTTCCTCTTCGACCCCACGAAAATCACCTGCGGAGTCCCACAGGGTTCATCACTGAGCCCCACCCTCTTCAACATTTACATGGCCCCCCTCGCAGCCATCGTCCGACAACACGGCCTCAACATCGTATCCTACGCCGACAACACCCAGCTCATCCTCTCCCTCACCAAAGACCCCACCACTGCCAAACTCAACTTCCAGAAAGGAATGCAAGACGTCGCAGTCTGGATGACCAACAGCTGCCTGAAGCTCAACGCCGAGAAGACAGAAGTCCTCGTCCTCGGTACCACCCCTTCTGCATGGGACAGCACCTGGTGGCCGACCGCCCTCGGAAGCCCACCTACCACCTCAGACCACGCCAAGAACCTCGGCATCGTACTCGACTCATCACTCTCCATGAACCGACAGGTCAACGCCGTCACCTCCAGCTGCTTCAACACCCTCCGCATCCTCCGCAAGACCTTCAAGTGGATCCCCTGAGTCAAGGAAGACAGTCACCCACGCACTCATCACCAGCAGACTGGACTATGGAAACGCACTCTACGCCGGCATCAACAAGTCCCTACTCCGCAAACTCCAGACAGTACAAAACACCGCCGCCAGACTCGTCCTCGGCATCCCCCGACACGAACACATCAGCCAACACCTACGAAGTCTCCACTGGCTCCCCATGGAGAAAGAGTCACTTTCAAAGTCCTCACTCACGCCTACAAATGCCTACACAACAATGGACCCAAATACCTCAACGACAGAATCAACTTCCACGTACCCAAAAGAAACCTCCGATCTTCCAACCTCGCACTGGCCGAAACCCGCGCATCCACAGAGCCAGAGCAGGCGGAAGATCCTTCTCTCACATTGCAGTCAAGACCTGGAACGAGCTACCGGCAGACATCAGACGCGCCCCCTCCCTGAACACCTTCAGGAAGACCCTCAAGACCTGGCTCTTTGGCTAAACAGATCTGCGGACCCCCCCCTCAGCGCCTTGAGACCCTCACGGGTGAGTAGCGCGCTTACAATTCCCGGATTGATTGAACCCCACCTGCAGCTGATCAGCCATCTTCTCCTGGCACCCTAACACACGGCGTTGGAATTTCATGTGTTGTTCGTGGGGGTCCTGGGAGACAGCCGTGGTGGTGTGTGCTTCCTGCTGTGTGGTCTGTGCAGGGTGTGGGGTCACCGCGATGCAGCTGGGCTGCCCTGCTCCTGGAGGTGGGGTGCGGAGGCTGTCCACGAGCCGTTGGAGTGTGTCTGGGCAAATGTGCAGGGTGTCCTCTTCATCATCACTGAAGAGATGTGTGGTCTGCTTTGCAGGGGGTGTTGATTGTCCCTCTGCAATGTAAAGGGGAGATGCAGGTTAACAGTGTGTTCCATGTATGTTGACGCATTGTAGATGTTTACATTCAGACTGCATGACAATGTACATTGTGACTGTTTTGGTGAAGCTGGCTATTTGATGGGAGACAGTGGACATTTCGACTACATGACGGATGTGTGGTTGTACTCATACATTGTCATCTCACAGTGTCATGCAGTGCCAGATGTGATTGGCCAGTTTCTACGCACGAGCGGCACCAGTTGTGTCCTCTGTCCTGTGGTGTAGGGGTTGCACTTTGTGCCACATTGTCGTCAATGTTGATGTACTGTGATTGCTATGTGTGTGTGCTGCATTGTTGGCGAATCGCCCCTGCAGCTCTGCTTTGGCGGACCCTTATCCCTTTGGGTCGGTGTGCCTTTGACTTGTGTGCTTTTCGGGTGCTGGGATGTTTGCGACTTGTGTCATTTGTGCTCCTGGACAAATTTTGTACTCTTGTGCATTGTTTGTCTGCAGATGTGTTTTTGACGTCATGGGTTGTAGGTGCACGTGGATGTGTCAGAGTGTGACCTGCTCCTTTACGGATGTGGTCCACACTCAGCCACCTCAATGTCGTCTCGTGCACCATGTCATGTATTGTGACTTCAGCCATGCCATCTGTCATGCAGTGTCACTTGCATTGTCAGTGTGGTACAGAGCCGCTGCTTTTCTGAATTCAGCACATGTGTATGGGTAGGTTGTGGCATTGGTGATATGGAGGGGGGCCCATTTGTGCACATTGTGGACGGGGGCCTACTTGGTGTTTGTATGTGTGCTGCAGTGTGCCAAGGGTATCAGGGACATGTTCCACACTCATTGTGGGTGTGCAGTGTGCTGCACATGATTGTGCATGTGTGCCATTGTGCCCATCTCCCCCGTCCCCTAGTCCCTGGTCGTTACTCACCCTGTTGCTGTTGGGTCAGGTCATATCGAGCTGTATCCAGACCCCCAACTCCTTGCACCGTCTCCACACTGATGACTGTGGCCACCATTTCCTCCATCTCATCCAGCTCCTCCTGTGGCGCAGGACTCCCACCTCCAGTCGCCTTTGCTGCCTTCCTGTTGGCAGCAAGTTTCTGTTTGGTTTGGCTGTGCACTTCATGCCAGCGCCTCTTGACCTCCTCCATTGACCTCCTCGACGCTCTGACTGCATTCACGTTGGTGACAATGGACTGCCATATTTCCATTTGTGTTGCCAATGACGCAGTGGAGGTGACGAACAGTTGTTGGTAGTGTTCTATCACTTCCGTGACGATGGTCCGGTCTTCCTGCAGACTGAACCCTGTCTTCCTCTTCCTCTTCTCCTTGCCCTTCCCCGGAAACGGGGTTCCTGGCTGGTCCTCCGTGGGGCTTGTGGGGTTCGGCTTGTCCTCTGCACTCGGTCCGGGTGCATCCATGGTGCTACGCAGTTTGATTTGGTTTTGGTGTGTTTTTTTGGTTGCTTTTATAGTGCATTTTCCCGCATGACACGTGGGATTTGCAGGCCTGTCGCTGGTTGTCGCTGATTTTTGTTTCGCGATTTGGGTCATCGCAGGTTTTTTCGCGTTCGTTTTTTGCATTTTTCCGGCGTCGCGTTAGTTTTTGGGCGGTCATTTGGTGCGTTGTCCTGCTACTACCGCATGGTGCCGCCGAGTTGGAAATACCACGTTGACACTGTGTTATTTTCCTGCGATGGACTGCGATGTGAAGAGTTGCGTTAAGCAACTTTTGCGGTAGTTATCACACGTTCTTGAGAATATACCCCTTTGTCTATGGAAACTAGGTCCTAACTATAACTACATGCTAGCAACTGCCAGTAGGTAATTTAGTGCCGTACTTTCTATGTGTATACTAAGATTTCTTATGCCCTCTTATCCTGATGCTAGTACTCCATGACTATTTTTAAAGCAACTGAAAATAAAATTGTATTACAAGTATAAAATCTATGATGATTCATTCTCCACAAATTTGGCAAAAACATTCTTTCTCAAACAGTCGTCTTTTCTCCATTTCGATCTTATCCCAAATGTTCATGTTGCAGAGGTCAAATCACCAGCTGTCTTTTTTTACTGTCATCTTTTCACATGGAGCAAATTGTAAAAAGGATAATATCTTGGGTACTGCCAATTCTAGTTTCTCATTCAAGGAACCTATTCACAGTAGTAGGATCATAAACCTCGATTTCCTTCCTTTACGAAATCCATTCACTCGCAGACTCTTTATTAAGAGCATAAGTTGTTGTGAATTTTGTGTTTTTTACCTGTTGAATATTTTTTTTACTCGTCTGGCATGCAATCAAGTAAAATGAACTGTGATGCAGATGAAGGGTGATGGGTTAATATCAAGATTATTTATATATTACTTCCATCAGGGACGGCTTTAGGGCAGTGCGACCGGTGCGGCCACACTGGGCACTGAGCTGTGGAAGGGGCGCTGACCTCGAAGGGGCGGGGTGCTGTGTTTAGCAATAACTTATGGCATGCGTTGTAACGTCATACAACTGTGCACAACTCCCATCTCCAGATCCTAGTATGCTGTTCTGGAGCAACATATGATGTCAATGTGGAGTACCATTCAGTGGACACAAACCACAGGTCTCCTGAACAGGAAATATAAATATTCGTACCAGAAGTGATAACATTAGGAGCACTGTTGAACAGGGTTATCAAACCTCGGATTAGCGACACTACAGCCTTCAAGGCGCCTAATCATTTGCAAATGAAAATTCATGTCTGAAGCGTGGAATAAAATTAGAACCAACAACAGTCGAAGTACATCTTGCTTTATTTGGATCATAGTGCTTGAAGACATCATTGAACCGGTGCAATGATTGTGCAAGGAAAAGTGAGACAGAGTAATGGAGGTCAGGGCCGGCTTTAGCGCTGGTTGCGCCTGGTGCGACAATACTTTTAGCGCCCCCATGCATCATGACCGCCTCCTTGTATTCTCTCACTACCACCAGGCAAAAGTGCCCCTCATCTCTCCAATCATAATGTATTGCTAAACACAGCGCCCCCCCCCCCAGGTCTGCGCCCCTTCCACAGCTCAGTGCCCAGTGCTGCCACACCGGTCACACTGCCCTAAATCCGGACCTGGTGGGGGTGGGGGGCAGAGGGGCGATTGCCCTGGGCACAAAATTCTTTGGGGCATTTTTAGGGGCACAAAATTTTAAAGGGGGCACAAAATGTTAAAAGGAAAATGTGGATGGATACTTGCTTTGCCCTGGCAGTGGCAACCCACGCTACGCCACTGCATGTCCCCTTCCTGTTCGTCTCTCCAAATCCATGTGGGTTGCCTGGGAATGTCAGTGCCCCCCCATGGAACATTCGCTTGACAGAAGGTAGGGCAAACTAGCACAAAGCACTAGTTTGTGTTACTGTAGGGCTATTTTCCTGAGAAATCAGGATTTGGGCTAGAAATCCATCCTAAAACCACATTTTCTGCCTGTTGGCAACACGTTTGTGATCCAGACCGGGTACAAAGCGTTAGTCAGCATTAAGTCTCACACAGACTGCATAGCACAGAATTGCTCACAATAGTTAGATATCCAGCTCCCTGGCTGAATAAGAAAATATAAAAGCCGTTTTCCCCACTCCCTCTTAAAACCATGCCGTGTCTGCAAAAAAGAACATCACATTATTCCAGTTTGGGTATAACTTATTCAACTCCGACCTGTCACATTTTACTCAGTTACTGCCCTTTTAAGTAATTCAATGTCATTTTCTTTGTACACAATAATAGTACTGACTGGACATTACTGACATTGGCCATCATATGTGATGCCCCACTCCTACACTGCAAGCAAAGGGCAATGTTTGCATCACTTACACAGCTTCCTTGCAACCGATAATGGTTGTTCATGAGAGGAAAAAAATAATAATACCTGCGCTCACCTAATTAGAATTCAAACAAGACAAGGGTGATTGACCTCAGATGCAAAGCACAAAAAATTCAAGATGATGACTATAACTAGCACTACTGTCTTGAAATTACTGATCTGTCCACACCACTAATGTATTATCTGCAGCAGCTTCTCCACCAGAGCAATTAAATATTGTCATGGGAATGAGAATAGGACATTGTTAATGTAATCCTGAGGTCTTTGGAGGCTTGCAGGGTTCCAGGTAGAGCTTGGCAAGTGCATAAAAGGGAGATGGAACGGAGTCAGCTGCAAAGGCGAGCGAGACGCCCCTAGCAATGTTCTTCATATTATGATGTAAGATCCTAGGGGGCAAAGCCATATAATTATAGAAGGTAAATCAGATTTGTGAATTTATTGTAAGTGCAACAGCTCATTTCTATGGAATTTATGTATGTGAGAATTCGTATGTGTGTAGGCCTGTGTTGCTGCATGTGTTTGTGCATGTATGCATTCCTGTGTGGCTGTGTCTTGTGTGTGTGTGTTGTGTGTGCGTTGTGTGTGCGTGCAAATGCTTTCCTGTGTGTTACAGTGTCTGAGGTTTATTTATTTGGGCTTGTGCCAGGGTGGGTGTGTGCACCTGTGTGTTTATGTGCTTGTGCGTATGTGTGTGGATGTGTGTGTGTGTTGTGTATCTCTGTGTTCTTCTGAGTATTCCTAAAATCTGTTTTACCCTGAAACAAAAATTCCCGTAACTAAGCACTGGCATTTACCGATTGAGCACGTTTTCATCGTGCTTTTGAGGGTGTCACCTCGAAAAAGAACAGAGGTCATGGGAGATGCTTGATGGTGGGATCTGTCATTTATACTCTGTGAAACTACAGTGATGTGGAAGCATGATTTATGCAATATGGTGTGCTTGTGAAAATGTGAAATTGAGCGGGCGGTTATATTCACTGCATGTTTTAACTATGTTTTCTTGCTGAATAAAACCAATTCAGTGAGTGATTTATAATTTAAGACTGTCCTTTGGCACATGGCAAAAGGTCCACTTTCCACCTTGTGCCTACTGCTAACAGTGCCCATAGTAATGCCTTGCCCTTGCCCACCTGCCCATACACAGAGAAACAAGCGGACATGTAAGAACTCTGAATCTTGGCATAAAAAATGAAATTATTCCTCATTTGCTACAGCCTGTTTTTTTTATTCTGACTGTCATTAAGCATTGCTTTGATACCAGTAAAAAAAAACACACATACAACGAAATCTCGGGGAGGCAAAAAAAATGCAGCTTTCTTTCAGCTCATATTGGTCCATTGCATTGTGTGGTTCTCACCTGGGGATCGGGTGCTGCAAAGTGTGTGTCTCCATCCCACAGAAAATGACCATGCTTAATGCATGATCCTATGTGAGAAACATTCTGTTTCCCTGTCTGCTCTTGCCCTGGGAGGATGGTGGATTCCTTTAAACATTTATCCTTGACGGTGCACAGCTGTGGAAAAAATAACTGAATCACCATCACATAAAAGCAAGCGTGTCTCATATGTGGTTTTTGGTAAGAAACCCTAGTATCCTGCACAAGTGATACTACCCTTTTTCCAAGATACTTCTGTGCCCTAATTTGACAGTGATAGTGATATTTACTAGGGAGAGTACACACGTCTTTGGCCCAAATCCACCTGTCTTTCCCCCCTGCCCTTCCTTTGTAAGGGTTCTGTGTGCATCGACACAGTAACTGAAACCCATTTAACCACACATCTCATTCAACAACATTTTGAGATAATGTAGCCTTTTTTTTACCGAATCTTAGTCCATTGCACACGTTAATGCAGGACTTTTTTGATTTAGAGGACTTGCAGTATCAATTCCAGCTGTGCTTTGTGCATTTCTGAAAAAAGACACTTTACAGCTTGAAAAAAACTAACACACTAATATATTGTCCTATATGAATATTCATGCATTGGAATAATACAGTACATTGTTTGGATTAACACGACCTTTTCTGCAAAAGTGCATTCATTTTAATTGAATGGCTCAGAACCTTAAATCTGTCTGCCCTACCACCACACCAAAGCCTCCCACATCCAGAGCACTGCTGCAGTTAGTAAAGCAACATCACCCAGCTAGCTGTAACCAAACCCGTTTCCCACTTTGGTGTAGGCGTGTCATAAATAGATGAGGTTATTTGTACAATGCATAGAGTCACCTGTCATTACCATAACGTGCTGCTCCACTCTCCTCCAATCAGTTCTCAGTTAATTCCTACACAGACGCCTTCTTTTGGAATAAAATGCTTATAACGTTTATCCTGCATTACCTTCTGCACGTACAGATATCCCCATTAAAAACGATGTTGCATCCTACCTGATTATGTGCGTTCCACATCTTACCATATAAAGAGGTGCAAATGCATGTTTTTGTTTTTTTTAAAGAAAACCTAGTTCCTCTCGCTTTGTCACCTATATGTGTACTTGTTTTTTTGATTCGTTATCGTGTTGAGCTGCATAAATAAACGAGAAGTCAAAATCACCTTTTGTTACCCATGAAACAAAAAAGTGCAACCTTTCAGTATAATAGCAACCACATACACGTAAGTAAATGAAAACCAAGCATTGGAACATTTAAAATGAGACGCTTTATCGTGCTAATGCTTCCAAACAGCATTTGTGAAAGTCTGAATTTGTTCTCTTTAATATCGTGTTGAAAATGCAGCTATAGAAAATTGTGTCCAGGATATCACCAAATTGCTTATAGTGAATCATAGTAGCATGTATATATTGCGAAGGTAAGTGCATATGGAGAAGTATAGATTTACTATTCTTATCTCCGCATGTATGTACCTTGACAACATGAATTTCTTCAAGGAGTTAAGAATAGTAAATCTATGGTTACCTTTATATATTTACCTTAATATATTTCCCTTCTCAATATATTGGCCCTCGATATTTTGGTCCCAGGATATTCTGTAGTTGATATTCTTAACAAGGACAAGACACACGAGACAGAAGTCCTCATCTTTGGGAACAACACTTTACTGTGAAATGACGCATGGGGGCCTGTTGAACTTGGAACGACAGACCATGCCCGTAACATTGGCATCATCATGGACAGCAAGCTATCCATGAAGAAACAGGCAAACACAGCCTCATCCACCTGCTTACACACCCTACGCATGCTCCGCCAGATTTTCAGGTGGATCCCAATCAATACCAGATGGGCTGTCAACAAGACCCTTGTCACCAGCAGGCTGGACTATGGGAACACACTCAATGTAGAATCATAGCACACCTCCTGAAGAGACTACAGACAATACAAAACTCAGTGGCAAGACTCATTCTTGACCTCCCCAGATGGAGCCACATCACACAGCACCTCAAGAAGCTACACTGGGTCCCGGTCTATAAGAGATGCCAGTTCAAGATGTTGACTCATGCATACAAAGCCCAGCACAACGAAGGACCAGTATACATCAACAAAATTCTGGCAAAATACCATACAGAAGCTCCATTCCTAGCAAAAAATACCAGTTTACTCACTATTTAACAGTAAGTGCTTTGAAGGCACTTTTTACCACACAGAACAGAGTCATGTGTGCTTTGAAAGTTCATTTAAATTAACAGTATAATCATTGTGGTAGAGCTGCATTTATAGTTAATGAGGGATTGTGCGCTGCTCCTCACCTTTCTAAAATGCCTGCTGGTCCCGGGAGCAGCAGTAGTGATAATTGCTTTACAAATTATTGTCACACAAATATTTTTATTTGTGGTTCACTCCTTCCGTCAGTTCTAGAATACTGAGTGCTAAAAACGCGTTACAATCAGAAACATTTTATTCAATCTGTAGTTTCATGGATGTTAGCCAATGTAATGGTGCACAATTTACCGGCGTAGAATGTAAGAAAGGCATGCTGAGTTGACATTGCTGAATTCAAACATGACTTGCAAATTATAGAGGTTACCAGGGACTATCTTGTCCCAGAGCCATTTTATGGGATGTATATGAACCTGGTCTTCAGTCAGAAAAACTCCCCTATTATGATTTGGAGTCTTCTCTGTGCTTGCCTCGACTCTCAGCAAGTTTGTTCTTTTAAAGGTTTCATATAATGTAAAGAAAAAAAGACAGTTTCCTTTTATCCAGTTCTGCATTGCTAGCAATCATCGCCAACAGGCACTCCAGGAGGTTCCATTGATGATGTCAGCTTGGGTTCTGACCGAGACATATTGGGACATCCTTTACCTGATGTTCCCTTACAAGTGCAACAATCTGCCCATATTGTTATCACAGCTATAAAGCTATTGTCAGCGTTACTTTTTCCCCACCATCATGAAAAGCACAAGTTATCTACTTCGACAGTTTTTTCGAGGGAAAATAATTGAAAAGTTGTCAATATGAATGAGAACACACCAATAACATAAACTGGGGCGCCAATGATGTACACAGCTATGGTGAAGCTGCATTATCATGCCCACCCATTCTTATGTATAATCGATGAGTTTAGAAAATGCATAGGCGAAAGCTGAAGGGTGTAAATGTGTGGCCGCTGTGTGAACGGAAGGGGAGAGGGGACATTTATGTGTTTGTACTCCTTTAGGAACAAGAAACACAAGAAACTTTGGGGCATATTAGCAAGACCCACGTTAAAATTATCGCGTTTAGCGGCAGGAAACTGCCGCTAAAACGGCGATAATGGGCTTGATAATATGCGTTATGAAATTCAATAGAAGCCCAGGTTAGATGTCCTGCACATCTAACCTGGGCTTCTATTGAATTCTATACGCATATTAGCAAGCCCATTATCGCTGCGTTTAGCGGCAGTTTCCTGCCGCTAAAACGGCGATAATTTTAACGTGGGTCTTGCTAATATGCCCCTTTATTTTCAGCTAAAAATTGCTTCTGCGACTCAAAGCATGAAACGAGAAGCAGGCAATTCTGGATGGACACTATTTCTTTCCACAAAGGTCGGTGAATGGCTAATATAAATGGCAGTATAAGCCTTCAACATGACAGTTCGAGAACAAATTTATAACACAATCTCCCGTCTTTATTTGCTGTGGTATGTGGACCTTTTACAAAGTGCAATATTATCTTGCGTCAGCAGGGCCCCCTGATCTGGTTGAAATTATTCGTATTTCAACACGGCAGAGGGATGGATTTCTTCTTCTTGGCATCCATGAAGCTGTTCGTAGACTTCAACACCTGTTTCAGAGGCATTTGATAGGTTTTGAGCAGTCCTGATATCTGCCTTTCATCTCTTTTCGCCTCAGAGCAGAGTCCAGTCATCCCTAGTTGCTCGCTCATCCAGAAAGCTAAGGGCCTAATGCATGAAGGTAATGAGATGTGAATTGTTATTTGTGAGAAATAAGGAATAGAAATTCTCAAGCCGCAATCTGTTATGTACATACGTTTCCTGTTTATAATAACGATTCAGTAACATTTGGAATGTCGAATTGCCAAATCGCTATTTTCGAACTGGTAGAATTTGCAATTTGCAACGCCCTGGCAGAGGGACGGGATGGCATCATCAAAGCAGGAAGTGCACAGGTAGAAGAATCTTGCAGGGGCATATTATCAAGGGCTGGCGATATAATTATCGCCGCTTTAGCGTCCGTTTTCGGGCGAAAAGCGGCGATAATTATAGTCGCAATATCATCAAGGACACGCTAGCGCGTGTTTCCTTGATGTAGAGCCCGTTTCCACAGCCTCGCTTTGCATCGCTAATGAGATGCAAAGAAGGCGTGGCTGTGAAAACAACACAAGTTAATATCGCGAAGGCAGCTTCGTAACAAGGAGGTGCAGCGATAAAAGAAATCGCGCTACCTCAGCTTTAACTCAGGAATTTAACGTCTGTTAAATTCCTGACTTAAGCATACTTTACATGGGAGATGGATTCTGCTGATACTGACCACAGGGTCGTATCAACAAGAGTTATCGCCGTTTTCCATGGAACATCGCTGGAAAACCAGCGATGTTCCATGGAAAACAGCTATCGCAGGAATAATTATCGCCATTGCGCTATCGTTGTTAATACAGCGCTAGCATGGCGATAATTATCTCGCGATAACCGCGCGATAACTATTCTCACGCTGTGAACGGCCAGCGATAATTATCGCTGGCCGTTGATAATATGCCCCGCAGTTCTTTAGTGCAGAGATAAGATAGATTTTACTGCACAATGAATTAAAATCTTTGCAATCACGCTTGATTAAGTACAAAATAAAGTGCACGAGTTTCAGGTTTAAAAGGTAGAATGTAACAAGGTGACAATGTATTATTAAAAAGGTTTTTTTTATTTTAAATTTGGGCATTCACATTATCGACAATGAAAAGATAAAAACAGATGATAGTGGGTTGAACATTTTAGTGCAGAGGATTGATTGATTTTATTAATCACGATTCAGCTAATGAAAACCTTTACATGATAAAAGAATTGTAAACGACAAAAAAGAAACACATATAAAACATGGGCGCAGTCAATGTCCTCTTTTAAAACATTCTAGAAAGGTATTATACTGTTAGTACCAGCCGGATGCCCGGCGTAGGCAGGTTCGCCCTCTGAGTTTCACAGAAAGGATGAAATGACGGGTTAAAGAAGAGCAAAAACTAAAGTCAGTTGATAGTAACTGCTATACCGGCTGATTGTTCATACCGGTAGAAGCCACCAGTGCCCTTGGTCTATTTCAGCATTGACCATAAACGTGCAAAAACGCACGTCGTTAAAGTGGCAGTGCTTGGAAAGTGCAACAAAACGTGCAAAATGGCCACTATTATGTGACTGCAATGCCAGCTGGTTATTCATACAGGTAGTGGGCCCCAGTGCCATTGGTCTAGTCCAGCATTGTCCATGGTAGTGCATTAGCACATGTGGTTAAAGTGGCAGTGCTTGGAAAGTGCAAAAACCGTGCATGTTATAGCTCTTAGTCCAGTCAGAAGTGTGCTCAGTTTACATAAGAGCAGTTGTTCGTTTACCCACCGCGAGACATTAAAATGACACTCAAAGTTAAGGTGGCGGTGCTGGAAGCAGGGCCGGCTCTAGGGCGGTGCGATCGGTGCCACCGCACCGGGCGCCGTTGACTTGGGGTGGGGGCGCCCTGTTTGCAAATATATTATGACTTGAAAACCACCTGCTGCCGCGTTCCTTGCTTCCAGCAATTTTCAGACTTCCATAAAAATGTCAAGATAACTCCAGTGATTAATGTTCTTCCTGGAGAGAGACAGAGTTTTGTCTAGTGAAAGTTTGACTCCTCCTGAGGTAGCTCAGAGGGTTAATATGGCTGCTGCTAAGAAGGTGTGCCATGCAGATCACAAAGTGCATATAATGTTAATAGGTCAATGGGTTACTGCTTTTGTCAGAGAGATCTTTTTGTTACTTGCAGTTTATAAGTTAAAATCCTAATTTAGATAAATGAGGTATTAACTGTCATCAAAGAGCTGCATGCAAACTGCAAGGTGTATATTAGACCTACATGTGTGTTTTGACTGGTGTTTCCTTAACCTAATCTTGCAAAAAGGGTTCATTTGGGTAGAAATAATTATTATTATTAAAGAGAACCCCTAACAATTAGTGTTATGTTTTAAATTCTGAATTTGTGCTTTTCCAGACCAATGACTCTTAAACTATACTGCCTACCAGTATGGATGACATGTGACTCCTACATCTTGTTATTCTCTGTCTTATGTAACATTTCCTATACACTGATTTACACATGTGATTGTCTATGTTAAATGTGTGTATGATGTAAAGTGCTCTGACACCTCACACTGGTATGAGTAGCGCTATAAAACTAAATGAACCTAAGACAGTGGTTATGGAGTCTTGAGGGGCACTGTTAAATGGTGTTAGTGAGGGAATCCGTGGCAGAGGTGGTCATTGGGGGGGCGCCAACAAACATTGTCGCACAGGGCGTCACCAGCGCTAAAGCGGGCCCTAGCTGGAAGAGTGCAGCAAAGCATAGTAATTGACACTGCTGCAGCTCTAGGGCCGAACAGAGTGCGCTCACGTGACAGCACATTATAAAGTTTGCCCGCAGCGAGCTATTACTTTGCAACATGTTGTCCAGCTCAGACTGTGGGCAAAACATACAGCACAATGAAGATTCTATTTGTAACCCTACTTTCTCGATTTCTAGTTGACTGCAATGTTCCACGGTGCTTTTGGGGTTCATCTTGATTTTTAATCGAGGGGCTGCGGGTGGGGATGCCCTCCTCAGAGTCGTTATATACGCGGCTTTATGCAGTTTCTTAGCAAAAGTGATGAACTTTACCAGGCAGACTATTGCCTGGGCACTCAAGCCTTGCAGACAGAAAAGAAGGGCGTTCCATAGGTGTTAAGGATGTTGGGCAGGAACTTTATTCGTTCAGATCGCAAGGCAGGGCATAAGCACAATGGGGCTTATTTACAAGGCCCTTGCGCCACTTTTGCGTCACTTTTCCCATGTTAAAAATGACGCAAAAGTGGCGTAAGGGCCTTGTAAATATGCCCCAATATGTGCAAGAGAGTTTTTTTCTGGCCCCAGGCACAGCCTGCCTAGCATCGTGCTAGGTTTTGGAGCCCATGCTTGGAGTGTGTCACTTGTTGGTGAAATACCAAGATCAGTGCTAATAACCTGGATTTATGGAAGCCTTTGATTGTTTCAAACAGGTAGCTGTGTGAAATTGGCAATTCGTATGCCTTTATAAATCACCATGAGTGCTTGCGCCTTTTGAAGCGTTCCTTGTCTTTCGCCCACAACATTTATTCTATTTGTTTGTTCATTGCAAGTTTAAAAGCATTGTGGGGTATGTTTGCTTCCCAGAGTTGATGTGCGTCCAAATACCAAATAAAATTAAATTAAAAAATGATGTGTGTCCAGCATTTCTAAAGCCTCACTTCTGGCATGGGCCTAACAATTCATTTTGCTGTCATCTTGAAGCTCTTCCCAGACGAATGATCTTAATGTATCCCGCGCGCCCTCTCTTAGTGATGACATATACTTAAGAAGGACACCTTGCTGCACTAGCCCTTGCTCTTGTAGCCCGAACTCTAGGGGGCAGATTTACAAGCCCCTTGCGCCACTTTTGCGTCACTTTTAACATGGGAAAAGTGCCGCAAAAGTGGCGCAAGGGGCTTGTAAATCTGCCCCTAAGTGAATATGCGCTGGTGAGGTATGCTGTGGAAGGTGGAATATGAGGCAAAAAACCTTGCACTGAGAGTTGTTCAGGGATAAGTTTAGCTCTCCCGGGAAGGCTACTGACCCATAGGCTACCATTGGAATCAGTTTTGGTTCGATTGCCGCCAAAATTGGTTTCCTATGTTTAGTGCAGAGAAGAGGGGGGCAGGAGCACTGCACACCTCACTTTCAAAACGGCAAGTCAGGAGCAACAAGGAGATGAATCCAGATGAATCCAGCAGGAGAAGCAAAGGTAGAAAGAAAAGGTAAGTTTAACGACACTGAATTTGAAATGTTAGTAGAAGAATGTGGCTAGAAAAAGGACAAATGTTTTGGGGGAAAATAATTCTGACAGCACTGATGGGCTGAGAAGGGAATATGACTAACATTCAGCAGGGTATTACTGCTGTTGGTGTGGTTAATAGAAGCATCAATGAAATCAGAAAGCAGTGGTATGATCTAAGGACACGTATCAAAGAGCCACTGGCCACCAGAAGGAAAGAGGCCTTGACAACAGGTGGTGAACCTCAAAGAGAAACAGCATCCTAGCAGATTATTGAATCTACTTTTAAGTATGAATCTGTAGCTGGTGTCCGCAGCATTGATACATCTGCGGATACGTCCACTGTGACAGGTGAGAGCCCCCGCTTTATAAGTGTATGATGGGTACATCAGAGTCGCACTCGCCACAAATTATGCATGCATCAGATATATTGTCACACATCAGGCGCGCAACCCCATTGGGCTGAAAGGGCTTCAGCCCCCCCCCCCCCCATCGTGTGTGGCAGCCCGGCTGAGACAGTTTCCCGGCCACACACACAGCCGCACCCGAGTACTTCACAGGTCTTTAAAAGACCATTTACTTGCTAACTAGGCTCTGTTGTTTTTTCACCCCTTCTTAGAGCCCCTGCATCTCCACTCTGACTATCGCTGGAAGAATTAGCCCCCCCGAAATTTTTAGTAGCCCCCCCCCCGAAATGTGGCTCTAGTTGCGCCTCTGTCACACATAGGACACACCCAATATGTAACCGTCACATTAACTCCACCCCTGTTTACTTTAACCCAAATGCATTGCATTTTGGGAATTCTAGTCTGAAATTTTAGGAATTGGTTTACAAACATAAATGTTTTTAAATACACCTTATGGGTTAAACAAGGTTAGGATAGCTTTGGAGATGTGTGCTACTACCTTAATTACACACACTATTATTGTGTAAGCCAGTTAGGAGCGTAAGAGCTCCTAACCACATACATGTCTATTGCATATTTCAGTGTAATGCTGCACCGTTTAAAATGTTATCAGCAAGCAAAAATATTTTATTCTCTGTCGATTTGAGAAAAAAATCCGAGAGACATGCACGCAGCCTTGGTAAGAAGCTCTAACTGAAGTGCACATTAGCTGAGATAATGCATGAAATGTTATTTCCTGAGGTACATTAGATTTATAATTTTCTACCTCTTAGTTAGAAGCAACGTGTCGGCACCGGAGGAGACAGTAGAAGTGGTGAATCAAAAGGAGGATATTGAAACAGAGACCCCAAGAGGGAGTGGGGAAGTTTTAACTTCTAGACTAGTCACGTCTACTTCAACAACAAACCCTGACTGTGATATTACAGTCACCTTTGTCTTAACATCAGTACCTGCAGCATCAACTAGAGTTACTCAGTCTTCCCACATCCTGTCAGGTAACCCTGCCAGCCCCTAGGAGACTGAGAGCAACCAGCATGAAGCAGGCATCTCTGACTTCTGCTGCTGAAGATGGAATTCTGAGAGCCAGGGAATTTGATAACTTGAGCGTCCCATGCACACGTGAAGGCTACTCAGCTCATTTGCTGAGTGTTTGAAATATCATTGGTAGTATTGTTAAGAGCAAAGACACTGACTTGTTCAGCCAATGACGTATCTGAGACACTGACACACACAGTCAGTGAAGTTCCAAAGGCTGTAGTATCTCTATCCATTCTGTATCTGATGATTCAACAGCACCTAAGCATCAATAACAGTGTTGAAGCATGGATGCAAACATTTGGAAGATCCATAGATGGGGTAGTAAGTGCTGCTGCTACTCTGTGCAGATGCACAGTCAACTGCTGGTTCTTCAGTTGAGACGACAGGAGCAGAAGCACTCCATCACTTGTAGAGGTACTATGCGCCGGGACTCATTCAGGAGAAAGTGATAGAGCAACAACAATGCGTTCAACTGAGAGACACAGAGGGAGCCTAAAAAGAGAAATGGTACACAACATGTACAAATTTATTTTCAGTTCCCCCTAATGCCCATTTTTCACTTCAAAATTAATGTAAGTGTTGCAATGACTTGGGTTTAGATATCAAATGAACTTACATTGTTTTGATACCCTATGAATAAGCGGTAAATGTGACTTTCACATTGTATTTGGTTGTAGTTGCCTATCTATTTGCATTCCATTCACTATTGGGTTGGGGGAAAGATGCATGTGTTTTACCCACATGCAGCTTACATTGTTCTTCTGTAATTTGTTTCTTTTTTTAAGGTCACAATGTGATTTTCAGATGTTTCTTACGAGTGCACATGGTTACCACCTGGTTCAACTGGATGGCAAATTGCAAATGCACAACATTGTGCATGCAAATGATTGCAATTTTCCATTCCTTTATGCATACTATTTGAGATCCGTCACTAGACATTAGATCTTAGGGAATCACAAATTTCAGTTAGAATTTAGAGAGTATTTATTTTGTGACTTTGCTATGCTAGCTTAATAAATGCCAAAGGTTATGCTTTTGGACATTGTGTTGGGGAACTGTAGTAGTCACAGTGTGTGAATTCCCAGAGTGCAGTGCACGAGGTCTGACTTCAGACACAATCGCAGAGAAGTGGAGAGGAGCAGACCGTGTTGCCCAAGGCATCCGAGCAGAGGAGTGGAGCAGAATGCACAGGGCGTCTTGGAGTGCCTGAGGCGTCCGAGGGCCGAGTTTGGGAGATGGGTTCGTAAAAAGCAATGGAGACTTCGACGGCCTGCTGGAACACCAGCACAGCGCACAGCTTTTGTGTACACCGTGCCGTTGGGGGCTGGTGGTTAGAGGTAAGGGGGAAATGCTTCTCCACCTGCTCCTGTGCTAACGGCGCCAGTTCCAACCCGCCCTCCCCTTTCTTCTTGTCACACCTGACTCCTCGCCGGCAGTGTAGCAAAAGCTGACAGGCATCTAGGGGGAGTCAAGTCGACTGGCCCAAGAGACATCACCAGGGGCAGAGAAGTGCACCCCATATTGTGTGGGCTAACAATGTCTCTGGGAGCTAGCATTTCAGCAGTGCTTCAGAGGAGAACGATGAGGCCCTCTGACATTATATGCCAGGCCCAGTGAAGACATTGGGGGATATGTACAACAGAAGTGGCGGAGTGACTCGTTAGCTGTCATGGCTTAACGCCTCACTCCGCCACTTCAGAAACGCAAGGCTGCACCATATTTACAACAATATGGTCCAGCCTTGTGTTTTCCCCTGCGTTGGCGCTACACTTAGCAGTGTAGCGCAAACGCAGGCACCCTTGCACCATAGTGCAAGGGTGTCTGCATGCAGGGGAAAGATTGTTTATGTACAGGAAGGTCCCCCGTCCTGTACATAATCAATCTTGAAATGCCATTTTGTCACTTTGATGTGTGCTGCTTAATGAAGCACACAAGGAAGTCACAAAATGTCATTTTTTTTAAAGATTGTTTATGTGCAGGAAGGGGGACCTTCCTGCACATCAACAATAAAATACTTTTTGCTTCTCCCAGGTGTGCTGCACGAGGCAGCACACATGGAAGAAGCAAAAACGAGGAGAAATAAAGCATTTCTTCTCATTTCGCCAACATTTTTTTGGGGGGTCAAAAGTTTTTTTTTATTAGGTTTTCCAAAACAAAACAAAACAAAACAAAACAAGGCAAAACAAAGGAAAGGAAAACAATTGCCATACAGAATTGTAGCCAGAAACCTAGTGATCAGACAACATGTGCAAAGTCCGATGACTCTCTATAAATTCTCTCATGATAAGGAAACAAAAAGAATGCAAGGCAAAAACAATATAGAATATACATAGTACTGCAAATATACAAAAGAAACCAGAAAGAAAATTATAAAGTGGTTCACTGAAGGACCTCATGCCATCCAATATTAGGTAGGCCTGGGCGGTAAATTCCGTTCCGCTCGCGGAATTTGCGGAATTTGGGTAATTTCGCGTTCCGCGGAGAACGCGGAATTACCAAAAATTCCACGATCCGCGGCTTCGCGGAATTTTTGCTTGTTTGCGCTTTCAAAATGTGTGTTCGCGAGATATTTCTCCCGAGCACGCAAACAGCGTTCGCGAACAGGAAAAAGCATCGCGAACGGGCGGAACAAGCAATTCCGCGTGTTCGCGGAACTTTGCGTGCTTGCGGAGATTTTTTACCGTTTCGCGGAGCTTTGCGTAACGCGACTACGCAAATTCCGCCCACCCCTAATATTAGGAACAGTTTCCAACGGTCAAGTATAGGGGGATTACATCCAGAGAATAACACATTTACTGGTGACAAACATGTGTAGGCGCTTGATTGGCCCATCTTAGAAGAACATAAGGTTACAATGATATAAAGTGGGCACACAGATTATGGGAATGTGAGGGGTTCAGGGAGGTTTTGTCATAGAGAAGTAAGTGTCCAGAGATGACCATACCCTGTTATTTTGATGTTTCCACTGGGAATTCTGAAGAGAGATATTATCTGCACCTCTTAAGAAGGAGATCCAGTTGAGCCAGGCCTTAAAGGAGGAGGCGGCTGTATTTTTCCAGTTGGCTAGTATCGACGTACATGCTGATGCCAGTAAAATGTCCACTAGGAATCTATCATTCTGTGTATGGATTTGAGGATCTAGAAATCCTTGGATTAGTGATAGAAAATCCTTGTTAAGGCGGACCCCACAGATAATGTAGATAAAGTCAAACACACTGTCCCAAAAGGAGGAAACCTTGCTGCAGTATAATAGAACATGACAGAGGTCCCCTGTAGCAGCATTACAGTTTCAACATAGAGGGTTATCTTTAAGAGACATTTTGTGGAGCTTTGACAGAGTCCAAAAGGATCTATGCAGAAGCCAATATTTAGTTTGGGAGAGTGCAGAGGAGAACTTGTGGGAAACTACTGATTTCCAAATAGGTTCCCAGTTATCCGGGAGGATGGTTCCATGGCTATTCCATTTTTCTAATACAGCTTTCATGGAGGATGTGGATTTAGGTAATAAGAGGTGATAGAACTTAGAGGCTTGGTGGCCTGATTTGTTAAAGGCCATTATTGTCTTGATGATGGAGGGATCTTTATCAGGAGGGTTTAATTTGGACAGGCTTGCTTTGAGTTTAAGAAAGTCATAAAAGTCAATGTCTGAGAGGTTGTAGTGCTGTTTAAGTTCTCTGAAGGAGAGAGGGGCACTCAAGGAGCACAGCTGTCTTGGGAAGTGGATGCCTTTTGATGCCCATGATTTCCAGAATATGGATTTCCCTTTGATTTTGATCTGTGTGTTGTTCCATACCTATATCATGTTGGAATGAATGAGAGGGGTCTATAGGAGTTTATCAATTTTTGTCAGAGCTCTTTTTGTATTGGAGATAATTTATTTTCCGGAGGTAAGGGGTAATATGTTACTGGATAAAAGTGCGATAGGGTGAAGTACACCAAGTAATTCTTCTTCAACTAGTAGCCAGGAGGGAGTGTAATCAGGGGGTGGGGAAAGCCAAAGAGAGCCTTGTCTGGCTAGGAAGCTGATTTGGTATTTTTTTAAATCGCCCAGGTTAACCGCCTAGGTGGACAGGTAACCGTAATTTCTTGAGAGAAATTCTCGCACATTTGTTTTGCCATAAGAATTTTGTTAAAACTTTGTCCAGCTTCTGATGGTACTCCTCCGATAGAACAAGGGGTAGCATACTGATCAGATAGTTGACAATTGGTGTGATCATCATTTTGATGGTCTCGATACGGCCCCACCAAGTGATAAATTTGGGATTCCAGCCCTCCAACAGCGCTTCAATTTTTTTTAGTGTTAGTTTTTCATTGTGGCGGAGCGATTCCAACAAGTCTGCATTGAATTCAAGACCATGGTATTTGATGTAGTGGGGTTGTCAAGCTAGACCCGTGAATTTGAACAGATCACTAGTAAAAAGGTTATTCAGACCCATGATTTCAGATTTGTCTTTATTAAGTTTATATCCGGACACCCGGGCATAATCCTCTATGGATTTTAGTAAGGCCGGGATTGAGTGAGATACGTCTTCGGACAGGATTAGTATTTCGTCCGCATATGCGGCTACTTTTATTTTCGCGTTATTGAAAGAAAATCCAGCTATATCTGGGTTGGCCGTGATCCTGAGCAGTAATGGCTCTAGTGTCAAAATGAATAGGGATGGGGAAAGGGGGCAGCCCTGTCGGGTACCCCTCTCTAGATTAAAAGCTGAGGATAAGAAACCATCTGAACGTACTCTAGCTGAGGGGGCACTATATAAGGCCATGGCCATTCTCGTAAAAGTGTCACCGAGGTTATATTTCAACAGGGTCTCTCGAAGAAAGGACCAAGAGACCCTATCGAAGGCCTTCTCAGCGTCAAGGGTGATGGCCACTGTCTCTAAAGATGCAAATTTTCCTTTCTCAATGATGTGACAAAGAAGACGGCTGTTATCGCTTGAGAGTCTGTTTTTCATGAAGCCCACTTGAGAGTGAATAATTAAAGACGGCAGCTTAGGTTCAAGTCTTTTACAGAATATTTTAGCGTAGATTTTTGCGTCTAAGTTTATTAATGAGATTGGTCTACAGTTTTTCACCAACAGAAGGTCCTTGCCCTCTTTTGGGATAACCACGACAGTGGCCTCGCTTGTTGAACCGGTAATGGATCCTGTGTCTGAGAAGCGACGGAATAGGGCAAGGAGAGTAGATGAAAGTGCGGGGCGAATGTTTTATAGAACTTAGCATTGAAACCATCTGGACCTGGCGCTTTGTTAAGTTTAAGTGAGTCAATAGCACTATTCACCTCCCCCAGCGTTATTGGTGCGCTCAGTAATAGTTTGTCCTGGTTCGAGATAGACGGAAGGGCTGATTCTTCAAGGTAAGATCTACCTTCTTCTGTCGGGAAGACAGAGGGGCCAATTCCGATCTCGGCCAGTAGGGCTCCGAATCGGATTCGGCTTTACCGGATCCGATTCGGAGCCCTATTTCCGACCGAATCGTACGTGCGTCCGGGCGAGCGAGTACGATGCGTGCGCTCGCGAAATCTCCGACCGACTCTTTCGCAGGACCCGACTGCTCCGACCGACTCGCACGGGGACGACTCGCACCGCGCAATGGAGACGTTCCCCGGCCGGGTAAGTACGATGCGTATCTCGACCGCTCCGACCGACTCGCGCAGTCCGGCTCCAAGGAGCTGTCGGAGCCGCACTTTGGGGGTCCGTGTCGGACCCCCCTGGAAGCGTAGGCATGCGAGTCGCACACAGGGGGGACCCATGGGTCCCCCTACACGTGCATGTACGGCGCGACCCGCATCGACGTGAACACGCTGTAGGGGGCGCCCTTGTTCACGTCGTGCCCATTGAGTCAATGGGAGCCCGTGTACGCGTCGTACGACTGGCTCCCATTGACTTCAATGGGAGTCCGACCGAATTGAGTCCAATGGCATACGTGCGCATCGTACTCATTCGGTCGGACTGCTAGAGTCCGATTCGGTCGGAAATCTCTCCGGGTCCGGCTCGGTCGGAGAGATTTCCGGCCCGAATCGGAATCGGCCACAGAGTCTTCTCTGTAAAGAGATATGTAGAAATATTTAAGGATTTCAATTATTTTGTGTGGGTTGGAGTGAGGAATGTCATTCTTGTCTTTGAGTGAGTTAATACCCTTACAATTCTGTTTGTGTTTTAGGTAAGAGGACAGAATTTTCCTTCCCTTGTTGGCATCACACAGTTTTAAGGATTTGTATTTGTTGATCCAGACCCCTGCTCTTTTGCTCAGTAATCTATTGGATCCGTACTTTTGGTTTGTTAGAATGGGAAGTGTATGAGCATTATAGCCGGAGGTAAGGACGGCTTCTAGTGCTTTAATCTCATTTTCTAGAGTGTCTACCCCTTTGGAGTGGGCTTTATTTAATTTAGCTTGGATTTCGATTAAAGAGCCCCTTATCGTGGCTTTAAGTGCATCCCAGTGTGTAGTAGGAGAAGTCTCCAACACCATGTTTTCCTTCAGGTAGTTCTTTATTACTGCTTCAATAGTAGTTCTGGAAGCTGTGTCTCTGATAGATTCCTCATTGAATCTCCAGGTTTTTTTAGAAACTCTTGCCTTGGTACCCAAGAGGGACAAGGTGATGGTCGAGTGATCTGGAAGTAGTCTGGGTAAGATGTCTGTCTGGTCCAGAAGGTGTGTGTGATTTAGAAATCAACAGGTAGTCGATCCTGGAGTGAGATTTATGGGGGTTGGAGTAGAAAGTATAGTCTCTAGTGTCTGGATGCTGTAATCTCCATAAGTCAAGGAGGTTGAATCTGTCACAAAGTTGGAGAAATGCTTTATGCGACCTAGAGGAGTGCAGTACTGAGTTGGACTGTCGGTCTAATGTTAAGTCCATTGGGAGATTGAGATCACCACCTAAGATAAGAGAGTTGGAGGGGATTCGGTGTAAATGCGGGGTTAGGGAGTCCAAGAAATCTGGGTCGTTGTTGTTAGGACCCTACACATTTAGAATGTGAAAGCACTTGTGGTTCCTAGACAGTTTTGAAAGGATCCATCTCCCCTTGTCATCTGTGGTGTGTGAGTCGACTGAGAGGCCAGATTTTTTTGCGATTAATGTAATTACCCCACCCCTCTTATTGATGGCCGGGGAGCAAAAGACGTCAAAGAGCCAGCTGTTCCCAAATGAGGACACTTCCCTGTTGTATACCTTCGTTTCCTGAAGGAGGAGCACATCTGCTTTGAGTTTGTACAGGTAGTTTTTGATTTTCTTCCGCTTGACCGGGTGGTTAAGACCCCTAACATTGAGAGAGGCAATTTCCAGACTCATATCAGTGTGTGGATACTCATAATGAAGATGTCTACCCATAGAAATATAGTGTTGGGATAAGCCATCATGCATGAGAATGAGAAAAGGCCCAGTAAGGAGCTCCAGTGGAACTGAGGGCATCTCAGAACATAGAACCCGGAAGCTAATGAAGGAGGAATGACCAGAGGAGCTACGGAAAAGAGGTAATGCTCTTCTGGAGAAATGGACGTGAACCAGAGGAAAACATGAGGTGTAAAAGCAAGAAGTCACATGATGTAACAAGCAAGGACAAATACAAATGTAAATTAGGAGAAAAAAAAAATAACCCCATCCCAAACCCACTCCCTCTCCTCCCCTCCCCACCCACCCCAGAACATGTCTGTGAGGCTGGCGACAGCGTTGCGGAGCTAGCCCCGCGGTGTAGAGCCGGGCTGCTGTTTGTGTAATAACGAAATGGATCCAACTCTAAGTACTATTTCACAAGCTTCTCTAACACTCCAGGAAGGGATTCTAGCTAGAAGCCTGGTGTCAAGCACACATACATGTCTATATCTCGCACAGTGATTGTTATAACAATTGCAGTAGCGCTGTATACTGAACTAGACCTGTGCTAAATAGTACATAACCAAGAACAGAGGTAAACAGCAGTTTAACGGAACAGAGAGCTATATAGCGCCAAGCAAAGAACAGTATTTGATCCATAGTGGCTAACAAGCCTAAGCATATACCAATTGGTGATACAGATAGGCGGAATACAGCAAATAGCAAAGCGCAGCAATGCACCAAGCACGATCCCAGAGTCAATCAATCAGGGAATTGTAAGCGTGCTACTCATCCGTGAGGGTCTCAAGGCGCTGAGGGGGGGATCCGCAGATCTGTTTAGCCGAAGAGCCAGGTCTTGAGGGTCTTCCTGAAGGTGTTCAGGGAGGGGGCGCGTCTGATGTCTGCCGGTAGCTCGTTCCAGGTCTTGGCTGCAATGTGAGAGAAGGATCTTCCGCCTTCTCTGGCTCTGTGGATGCGCGGGGTTTCGGCCAGTGCGAGGTAGGAAGATCGGAGGTTTCTTTTGGGTACGTGGAAGTTGATTCTGTCGTTGAGTTATTTGGGTCCGTTGTTGTGTAGGCATTTATAGGCGTGAGTGAGGATTTTGAAAGTGACTCTTTTCTCCACGGGGAGCCAGTGGAGACTTCGTAGGTGTTGGCTGATGTGCTTGTGTCGGGGGATGCCGAGGACGAGTCTGGCGGCGGTGTTCTGTACTGTCTGGAGTTTGCGGAGTAGGGACTTGTTGATGCCGGCGTAGAGTGCGTTTCCATAGTCCAGTCTGCTGGTGATGAGTGCGTGGGTGACTGCCTTCATTGACTCAGGGGGAATCCACTTGAAGGTCTTGCGGAGGATGCGGAGGGTGTTGAAGCAGCTGGAGGTGACGGCGTTGACCTGTCGGTTCATGGTGAGTGATGAGTCGAGTACGATGCCGAGGTTCTTGGCGTGGTCTGAGGGGGTAGGTGGGCTTCCGAGGGCGGTCAGCCACCAGGTGCTGTCCCATGCAGAAGGGGTGGTACCGAGGACGAGGACTTCTGTCTTCTCGGCGTTGAGCTTCAGGCAGCTGTTGGTCATCCAGACTGTGACGTCTTGCATTCCTTTCTGGAAGTTCCTGATTAACTCGATCGCTAGAGGATGCCCAGTCCCGGAATCATGGAAGGGTGCAGAGGTAGTGCCCATTTTTAAGAAGGGAGAACGGGAAGACCCTTCGAACTATAGACCAATTAGTCTTATCGACTCAATGCAAAAGGTAGTTGGGAGGGTAATTTTGCAGCGAATCCAGGTATGGGCTGAGGAGGAGAAAATCCTCTCCGAGTACCAGGCAGGTTTTCGGACTAACATCAGCACAGTGGACCAGGTCTTTAGGCTCCTCATGATCTATGGGAAAGTGGTAACGATCGGCAAGGGCAGTTTGTACCTTGCCTTTATTGATCTGAGGATGGCTTTTGACCTGGTCCCCCGTAATAGACTGTGGGCCATACTGCGAGAGTTGGGCATCCCTTGATACTTCTTAATCTGTTGGAAAGGCTTCATGAGGGTAATTACGCCCAGATAAGATGGGGGTCTCAAGGACAGGTCACTAGGAGGATTCCAGTAAACAGGGAGTTCGCCAGGGTTGCGTGATGGCACCCACCCTGTTCTCTTTGTATGTGAACGGGGTGGTCAGCTACTTGCAAGAAGTACCGGCTGATGCTCCGGCCCTGGCAGGGAAAAAGTGCCAACTCTCCTGTTTGCCGATGATACGTTACTTATCTCTCAGACCCCAGCAGGCCTACAACTTCTTCTGAACAGGTTCCAAAATTTTTGCCATTGTCGGGGGTTAACTATAAATACTACAAAGACAAAACTAATGACTTTTAATCCACACAAATCGTTTAGGAATAATCTTACGTTAGATGGGATTAGATTAGAAAGGGTTCCCACTTTTGATTATCTGGGGATCCGTCTATCTGAAAAAGCACATTGGCGACCCCACCTTGACAAAATGCTCTTAAATCATAAAAGGATTACGGGGGCACTGAGCCGAGAACATCGCTCATCTTATAGTAGACCTGTTGCTCCGGCCCTTACTGTTTATGGAGCCAAGGCTGTTAGCTCAGCACTTTATGGTGCGGAGTTATGGGGTTTCGAAAATCTTGACGAGATTAACAGATCAGAAAACAAATTCTTTAGAGATTTGCTTATGCTTCCACGAGGAGTTCCTTTAACCCCGTTGTTTAGTGATCTGGGTAGGCGCCATTTTAGAGACTTGGCCAAACTTCGACCTCTGCTCTACTGGGCCCGCCTCAGGAGGACCCCAGAATTGGCGAATTATGCGGAGGCACTCACAGAATTAATGCGCATTGATAACAGAAAAGAGATCAAGTGGATCTCTAATGTCAAATCACTGTTAATTGCACTTGACCTAAAAGATTCTTGGGACACCCAAATTCCACCAAGCAAAGAAGTCCTCAAACGGTCCTATTGGGCCTGGATTGATGCTAAGGAATTAAATAATCCTGACAAGGGAAGACTCACGGAGGAGTTCTTCCTACATAAGCACCATAGAAGTCTAGAACCATATATGGATATTATTCAGGTCCCAAGAGACAGGTCATTGTATATCCAATTTAGGATGGGCACCCTCCCTGTGCGTGAATTTACTGCAAAATGGTCTCCACCCCACCGCACCACCACCGAATGCCCCTTGTGTGGCTCAGTAAAGGAGAGTGTTGCCCACCTTCTGTTTGAATGCCCTGCACACGCTAGTGCTAGATCTAGGTGGCTTGTGCCCATATGCAAACAACTAGGCACCCTAGATCATAGAGTTGCTTTACGCATATTGAATTCGGACCCTAGCACTCTGTATGTCTGTGGAGTCGCCAAATTTTTGGGATGCGCATGGTTAAGTAGGTGCAGGGCTTTACAGAGGGTAGCTACCTCTGTTAATGAGTAGTTGATGTCTTTGACGGGTATGCCCATTGTCCACCTGTATAGAACATCAGAGTGCGCTATTGTTTAGAATATGTACAATTGTATTGATTTTAAATTACATTTTATGGATTTTAGAATTATGAGAAAATAGCTCCACGTTTAATTGCTATCAGAATTTTATCTTTGTCTTTCTATTGACTGTGTGTGATCAAACTCTGTTTTATCTTTATTTATATTTTGATACTTCTGATGAACTGGTCGATGCTTTTATGATCCTTGTATCGAAATAAAGCTATTAAACGAAACGGAAGTTGAGTTTGGCAGTGGTGGGGTCTTTGGTGAGGGAGAGGATGAGCTGGGTGTCGTCGGCGTAGGATACGATGTTGAGGCCGTGTTGTCGGACGATGGCTGCGAGGGGGGCCATGTAAATGTTGAAGAGGGTGGGGCTCAGTGATGAACCCTGTGGGACTCCGCAGGTGATTTTCGTGGGGTTGGAGAGGAAGGGTGGGAGTCTGATCCTTTGGCTTCTTCCGGTGAGGAATGATTGGATCCAGTCCAGGGCTGTTCCTTGTATGCCTGCGTCGTGTAGTCTGGCGACTAGTGTGCGATGGGAGACGGTGTCGAAGGCCGCTGATAGGTCGAGTAGGATGAGGGCTGCGCAGTGGCCTTGGTCCAGGAGGGTGCGGATGTCGTCTGTGGCGGCGAGTAGGGCGGTCTCTGTGCTGTGGTTGCTTCGGAATCCGGATTGGGACGGGTCGAGGACGGCGTTCTCTTCAATGAATCGTGTTAGTTTCCTGTTGACTGTTTTCTCTGCAACTTTGGCTGCGAAGGGGAGGAGCGAGATGGGCCGATAGTTCTTGAGGTCGGTGGGGTCAGCTGTGGGCTTCTTGAGCAGGGGTCTGACTTCTGCGCGCTTCCAGTCGTCTGGGAAGGTGCCTGTTTTGAAGGTGGTGTTGATGGTGCGATGGCGGCCACGGCTCTGTGGTAGATGTGAGGGGGCAGGGGTCGTGGGGGCCCCCGAGTGGATGCTCTTCATGGTCGAGGCGGTGTCTTCGGCCGTGATTGGTGTCCAGTTGGAGATGGTTGGCTGGCTGGTGTTTCTGGGGGCGGGGGGCCGTCTGTGGCGCCTGGTGGATGGTCGATGAAGTTGTCGTAGAGGTTTTTGATCTTGAGGTGCAAATAGGTTCCAAGCTTGTCGCAGAGGTCTTGGGATGGGGTGATGTCTGTGGCTTCGCTGCGTGGGTTGGTGAATTCTTGAATGACACTGAAAAGTTCCTTGGAGTTGGTGGAGTTGGCCAGGATTTTGTTGTGGATGAAGTTCCTCTTGGTGGCTCTGATCTGGTTGTGGTAGTCCGTCATGGCGTCCTTGTAGGTGGTGTGGTTTTCGGTTGTCTTGGTGTTTCTCCAGTTCTTCTCCAGGCGTCTGCAGGTGCGTTTGGCTTCTTGGAGAGCGGTTGTGAACCAGGCGGCTTTCCTGGGGCGTTGTCTGTTGGGGTTGCGTAGTGGGGCAAGCTCGTCTGCGCAGTTGGAGATCCAGGTGTGGAGTTCTCTGGCTGCGTCGTTTGCACCGGGTGCCCAGGTGTGGTTGTCTCGGGTGAGGGTGGAGTTAAGTTGCTCGTCGGTAACCTTGCTCCAGTTCCTTCGTGGTGGGCGTGGGGCTGGTTTGGGTGCCTTGGGTTTGTTGATGGCGAAGTGTACGCAGTGGTGGTCGGTCCATGGCGGCTGCGTTGTGTGGCTGAAATGGACGCTGTTTCCTGCCGCAAAGATGGGGTCGAGGGTGTGTCCTGCTCTGTGGGTCGGTGTGTTGACGAGTTGTTTAAGTCCGATGCTGGCGAGGTTGTCACGAAGGATAGTGGAGTTGGGGTCGCTGGGGTTGTTGAGGTGGAAGTTCAGGTCTCCAATGAGTATGTAGTTTGTTGAGGCGATGGCGTGGGGTGCGATGAAGTCAGTGATGGTGGTGGCGAAGGGTGTTCGGGGGCCGGGGGGTCTGTAGACGAGGGTTCCTCGGAGTGTGGCTTTGGGGGTGGTCTGGATCTGTAAGTGCAGGTGTTCGGCGGAGGGGAAGGTTTCGCTGGAGGTGGTGAGGTGGAGGGTGCTCTTGTGGGCGATGGCGAGGCCCCCTCCTGGGTGGTTGGGGCGGTCTTTCCTCTGGATCTTGCATCCGTCTGGGATGGCGGTGCTGATGTCGGGGGCGGAGGATGCATTGGTCCAAGTCTCTGTGAAGAAGGCGATGTCGGGCGAAAGAGAGTCGAGTAGGTTCCAGATTTCCATGGCGTGTTTGTGTACGGAGCGTACATTGAGGAGGATGCATTTTAGGGTGTCGCCGGTGCTGGCGTCGGCGGTGTTGGAGGCTGGGGTGGCGGTGAGGGTCTGGCGGCAGTGGAGGCAGGAGAACTGGCCGTGGGTCGTGTTCGGCGAGGCCTGTTGGCATTCTCTAAGTCTTCCAGGGTTGAGTGCGAGGAGGGTGGTGGTGTCGTAGCGATGGGTAGTGGGAGGTCCAGGGTTCCAGGCGCTGGTCGGGTCACGGACGGGTGCAGACGGGCTTGCCTTTGGCGCGCCGGTGGCGCGCCCGCTGCGCGCATCCGATGCGCAACCGCGCAGCGGCCGCCATTAAGTAGGGGAGGTGGGAGGGAGGAGAGGCTGGGAGGCGGGAGCAGGGGAATTCCGGGGGGAGGGGCTGCAGGGGCAGCAGCGGCGAAAGGCAAAAGGAACAGGCAGGCACGAGAAAAGAAAAACAGTGGTGGAATTAGAGCAAGACACAGATGGGCACAATAACAGTGGCACAACAGGGAAAAAAAACGGCTGAGAAAGGTTACGGTGGTTGGAGGCAGTCTGGTCCCAGTTGGAGTGGGCAGCAGGCACAGGAGCGGGCAGCAGCCTCAAACCTCCCAAGGAGGAGGTCGGGGTCTGGAGGCAAGAGACGGCACAGCGAAGCAGCGGGGAGAGAGTGGACCTAGACTGAGGGTCGGAGTCAAGTAATTAACCCCACCAGAACAAAAGGATATGGATGAAGACAATGAGGACCATTTGGGTTAATACTTGGGCTGGTCAGCTGTGCTGGGTCGAAGGGAGACGGGTGTGTGTCCATTACAGAACCTCCACTATCACCCTCACGTTCATTCAAGAAAGTTTGTAGGTCTCTGTGGTCACCGAAGATATGGTGTCTTCCATCTACCAGAATTTTGAATTTAGCTGGAGCGATGAACGAGAACTGTATGTTGGAGTTTTTCAATCTAGGTCGCAGGGCTAGGAAGCCTTTTCTGGTCTCCATCGTACATTTTTAATAATCCTGCGAGATGAAGATTTTTAGCCGTTCCATAGAATGTAGTTGTTCCTGTGAGCATAGCTTAGAATTAATTCTGCATGTTGATATCTTAGTGGACGGCAGACAATCTGACGGATTTGGTTTCTGTTTGTAGACTTGAAGGAGGGAACACGGTGTGCTCTTTTCAGCTTAAACTCCTTTTTAAAAGAGATTCCTGTCATTTGCGGGAGCCACTTCTCCAAGAAGCTAATACAAGAGTCTGCTGAGTCCTCTGAACCTTCCGATAGGTTAAAGATGTGCAGGTTCCCTCTTCGATTCCTGTCCTCAATATCAGAAACTTCTCTTTGAAGGGATTTAGTGGTAGACAAAAGGTTGTTTACAACTCTGGATGAAGCAGTAGAGTTGTCTTCCAGGGTGCTGATGCGAGATTCTGCCTCTGAAGTTCTAGCATTGATGCTAGTTATGTCAGATCTGATCATGGACAGTTCCAGTTGCATCGCATCAGTGTTGACTTTGGTGGATTTGGCGAGGTCATGTACCTCCTCTAGCTTTTTAAGGATCATGTCCATGGTGTTATTGAACTCCCATTTCCCTTTAACCGGTGAGTCAGGCAACGGTGGTTCAGGTTTGGTGCGCTTGTTATTCGGTTTGGGCTCTTTGTCTGCCATGGTTTTTACAGTGGGAAGGCTGCTAAGGTGGCGCTGAGAAGCTGCCAGTTTTGGAGAGAGTCTGTGATAGAAATAGGGCTGGGATTAAAGTTATTGCGCACCCTCTAGTACAAAGCCGCACACAGCAGATATGGTGAATATTGTTGTGGCAACCAGGTGGAACAATAGAGAACTGATAGGATCCAACAGGATAAACAAGCAGGGATGAGTGGGTCTGAATGAGCCAAGGGTTCAGATCACATCATCTCGTGCATGGACGCCATTTTGGGGTCAGGCAGAGCCCTGTGAGGCTTTGGTACATCGACGTGACCCACTTCAGACCACAACAATCGATGGACTCCTTGGTAGGGAGAATATTAACCTAAGGGCTGCTCAAAGTACATAGAGGAGCCGCTTTTGTTTTTGTAAACCCTTTTAAGCTGAATATATTTATTTTATTCAGATACGGCCGCCATTTTTGGGTCAGGCAAGCCGATAAATGGAGCAGTCTCCTGAGAAAAGAGAGCACAGACCTTCCACATACCTCCGAGGTAAAACGGTGAGCGGGTGGAAAGCGGAGTTCTCTGGGGAGCCATGTATAGTTAGCGCTTCACTCCTGGTTCAATTATCACTGCAGATGTTGCCGATGCTGCGAGGGACTGGCCACCATTTTGAAAAGCGGAGACCTGAAGCGATCGAGAATGATGAAAAATGCCTCAAAATAGGATGCAAGTCATGATCCTGCTCACGGAACGGCTCTGCAGATGTTCCGGAATTGGAAACTGGAGCGGATGTTGTCTGGACCCGTCATTTGGTTGGTATAGCCCGCTGAGAGGAACCCCGGCGGCGGAGCTGCACAATTAGGCTGCCATGCACCGCGCTGTCCAAGCCACCCCCCCCCTCATTTCGCCAACTTCAGACCAGGTTTTCCCTGGTCTTAATTTTGGCGCTGCCTCCTATTTACGCCGCCCTTGTAAATAGGGGGCAGCATCAAAATCAATGGGTGTTGTGGTGGAACACCCACCGCAACACCCACTGCCCACCCCTTTCACGCTAAGCATAGTGTGAAATGGGGCCTTATTTACAAGGCAGTGTGAAGCCATGTTAAGTGGCTTAACGCTGCCTTGTAAATAAGGCAAATCCCCTATCGCCACGGTAATGTCACAAAAAGTGATGTTTCCGTGGCGATAGGGGATTGTACATATGCCCCAGAGTGAGCCGGTGCACTTTGCGCTTTGTGCTTCAGGGCTTTGAGCCCCTTGCCCCGAGGATTTTGTACCCAAGCAGAGGGAGTGGGTAAGTGTGTTCCAAGCTCCAAGCTCCTAGGGGCCAGAGTCCGAGCTCTGAGCCCTGAAAATATTGAAACATTGAAATACTGAGATATCGAAATTCCAATCCAAAAACCCTAAGGGGGTGCAGTAGGGTGGCTGTTAGAGTGGCCACACTGGGTTGAGCCTGTCTTCATAGAAACGACCATGCTAGGTCAGGGTGTGGTCTGAGAATCCTGTGTTTTCTCCCCCCTTCCTTGCATCTAGCTCCTCGAGCAGTTAGTGCACCTTACTCGAAGCATTTTAAGCTCACCAAGCTCTCCAAACACGTGACCAAGCAAGTTGGATTACCGTTGAACTGTTGAACCCAATCTATCAAACTCAGGGGCATATTTACAAGCCCCTATCACCACCACAACGTCACTTTCAGTGACTTTGTGATGGCGATAGGGGCCTCGCCTAATTTGCAAGGCAGCGTTAAGCCACTTAATGTGGCTTAACGCTGCCTTGTAAATAAGGCACTCTTTCACGCTGTGTTTAGCGTGAAAGGTGAGGGCAATGGGTGTTGCGGTGGGCGTTCCACCGGAACACCCGTTGATTTTGACGCTGCCCCCTATTCACAAGGCAGCGTAAATAGGAGGCAATGCCAAAATTAAGACCAGGGAAAACCTCGTCTTAAACAGGCGAAACGAGGAAAAATGCTGTATTTCTCCTCGTTTTTGCTGTTTCCATGTGTGCTATCTTGTGCAGCACACATAGAAACCGCAAATTTCCTTTGATTGTTTATGTGCAGGAAGGTCCCCCTTCCTGCACATAAACAATCATTAAAAACAAAAATGCAGTTTTGCAACTTCTATGTGTGCTGCATTAAGCAGCACACGTAGAAGTTACAAAACGGCATTTAAAGATTGTTTATGTGCAGGAAGGGAGACCTTCCTGCACATAAACAATCTTCCCCTCAACGCAGATACCCTTGCACTATGGTGCAAGGATGCCTGCATTGGCGCTAGGTTGCTAAATTTACCGCCAGCGCAGAGGGAAACGCAGGGCTGCACCATATTGTTGTAAATCTGGTGCAGCCCTGCGTTTCTGAAGTGGCGAAGTGTGGCGTTAAGCCAGGAAGGCTAACGCCGCACTCCGTCACTTCAATGTAAATATGCCCCTCAAACAGGTGTAGGTTTTTTGTAGGTGGTCTACTTTATATTATGACATCTTAATAAGATGCCATCAAGGTGCTTGTGCTCTGGCTGTTTAATTTCTACTTCTGGTTCAATTGCTACTTCCAGCAGTTCTCCCAAACCATTAAATACAAAAAAACTATTTGGCGTAAGAACCACAGTCTCATCTGTCTCTCCTGAAGTCTCACACCTCCATTCAGCTTTGTTCTCAAAGAGTGGAAACGGGTTAGGAAATAAGAGACTGGAAATGGCTTCAGGCACATATAAGCAAGACGACGTAAGTTCACATATGAGTTTGTCCCAGGGTATCTCTTTATGTCAGGCTAGTTGAATTGGTCACAGTTCTGCTCTGGATGTTCGCCTAAGCTCGTCCAATAAATTGCTCTGTCCAGTGGAAGCAGTGGAAGTAGTGGAAGCAGTGGAATAGACTGACACAACATCGATGCAATAAATATAGATAACATATCGAGTAAAAAATATAGACAACAAAAATACAGACTCCTATACTTAAACAGGTAAGTACAAAAATATCGAAAAAAAATATCGACGTAAAAAATATAGATGTATAAAATATCGATATTATATATTAAATATTAAATTTAATGTTCACCCCAAAAAAATTAATATACATTTTAATAAAATATAACAAATAAACTTAATATAAAAAGATAAACACACAAACATAATTATTTATACGTATATTTACTTTAAAACAATTAATAAACTATTATATTTAATATACGTTAAAAGTTTAACATTATATAACAAATAAAAACATATATCAATGATTTAGAATATAAAAAATAAAAATCTATAGTAAATTAAAACATTAAACTATTAAAAAATATTTAAACTTAAATTTCACAATACAGTAGGGTAAGTGTTGGATAGCGGAGGGGTAAAAATAACTACTCCACCTCCACTGAGAGCAACAGTAGGGAAAGTGTTGGATAGCGCAGGGGTAAAAATTACTGTTCCCACTGCAGTAAGTGCAACAGTAGGGAAAGTGTTGGATAGCGGAGGGGTAAAAATTAATTTTCCAACTCCAGTGGGTGCAACAGTAGGGAAAGTGTTGGATAGCAAAGGGTAAAATTTACTATTCCAACTCCAGTGAGTGCAACAGTAGGGAAAGTGTTGGATAGCGGAGGGATAAAAATTGCTATTCCCAATTTAGTGAGAGCAACAGTAGGGAAAGTGTTGGATAGCGGAGGGGTAACATTTACTATTCCAACTCCATTGAGTGCAACAGTAGGGAAAGTGTTGGATAGCGGAGGGCAAAAATTACTATTCCCACTCCAGTGAGTGCAACAGTAGGGAAAGTGTTGGATAGCGGAGGGGTAAAATTTACTATTCCCACTCCAGTAAGTGCAACAGTAGGGAAAGTGTTGGATATCTGAGGGGTAACATTTTTTATTCCCACTCCGGTGACTGCAGCAGTAGGGAAAGTGTTGTATAGCAGAGGGGTAAAATGTACTATTCCCTCTCCAGTGAGTGTAACAGTAGGGAAAGTTTTCGATAGCGGAGGGGTAAAATTACTATTCCCACTCCAATGAGTGCAACAGTAGGGAAAGTGTTGGATAGCGGAGAGGCAAAAATTACTATTCACCCTCCAACAGTTAAAAAAATATATATATTAAAAATCAAGAAAAATTATAAAATAAATAAATAATATTTTAAAAATTGAAAAAGAAATATATTAAATATATAAAACATATTATATTATTTACATATAACAAATGCCTACAAATATGATTAAATAATAAATACATTTAAAAAAAAAATTCTTTTAAACTAGAAAATATATACAAACAAAAACATTGATTAAAACATAAATGTATTTGTTTTATTTCCTTCCCTATAACACCACACCAATAACAACACACTTCAACAATTTTAATTAAATTTACTTCCATAATTAACATAATTAATAATCAATTCAAAAATATTATAAAAAAACTAATAAACATTAATTAACTACACACAATTTAACACTATAATGTCCACAACGCACACCTAAATTAAACTGTAAAATAATAAAATACAATTAAAACTTATTTTTAAATTCAAAACTATTACTATTAACAACTAATTATAAAGTAATTAAAATGTATTTAATACCCACCCTTTACCCCTTTAAAAGTAAAAACAGCACACAAAAAATAAACAATTACCCCAAATAAATGTCAAATAATTAACATTAACTAACAACTATATATTAATTCATTAAACACAAATTGCTTCCCATCCATTACCCCTATAAACACCACAACACACACCTAAAATTAATTACATAATTACAATAATACATTTTTAATTAATTTAATTAATATCAATTAACAAATAAATATTAATAAAAATAAACTACTTAACCCCTATAAACCCCAAAACACACACCTAAAATTAATGACACAATTACCATATTCAATTACCAACTAATTAATTATAATTAATTAACAACCAACTATTAATTCATCAATTAAAAATAAATTACTTCCCACCCTTTACACCTATAAACACCAAAACACACACCTAAACTTAATTACACAATTACCATAAATAATTACCAAATAATTCATTAAAATTAGTTAACCAATTATTAATTCATCAATTAAAAATAAATTACTTCCCTCCCTTTGCACCAAAACACACACCTAAAATTAAATACACAATTGCCATAATTAATTACAAATTAAATAATTATTATTAATTACCAATAAATTATTAATTAATAATAATGACTTTACACATTTAACACTATAACATCTCAATTAAACAAATTTTAATAAATGAACAATAATCTATTCATTTAATATAATTAAATTACTTCCCACTCTGTTCCTCTATAAACCCACAACCCGCTACAGAACTAAAAACGCAAAATTCAAGTAAAAAAATTTAATAACTACTAAAGATTTAACACATATATTAAAAATACAAACAATTCTTATACAAAAAACATACATCACATACATTCAAAACATATACTAAAATACATCACACTAATTAAAAAATCGATATTTTTAACAACTATATTTTTGCAAACGATATTAAACCCTTCGATATTTTTTAAATCGATATTACTTACCTTAAGTGGATATTCTTGACCACAATATTCTTGCTGTCGATATTTCTGAACTACGATATTTCGCACTCAATATTTGTGTAACTCGATATTTTAAACTAGATATTCTGTCTGCACACCAGAGGCCGCAGCTATGATGAACATCGCTGGCTTCAAGTTTGAGTCTGAGACCTATACCAAGTGTCCCATGTTTCCCTTTGGTGGGCAAGATGCTGTCTCTGCACTGGGAAATGGGCCACATAAGGAGACCTCTCGAGAGACTCATTGTGGACCCTGTGTTGATTTGTGCAATGGGGACCTTGGTGTACCAGAGGACTAATCCTTGCCAGACATTGCCTCTCCTATAGAGAAGAATTGGATTATGGAGGCCAATTTAAGACCACCTATTGCTTCAGAATCGGTCTCGAGCCAGCCCTTGTATTGTCTACCTAGCCGTCTATCATTACCAACTTTTCATAGTAGTTTGTCAACTTCGAGGGTTTCTCTATTGGGCACAATGAACTCTTTGAACTGTGATTTATCTGTGTCCACAGGGGCTCAAGTACTTGTACAGTCTTTAAATCTGGAAGGGGAGGGGGCAAGAGGGGGATGGGCCCACTCTGATATTTTATTATCTGTTGAGAAGATTCTATCTTCGATTTTGGCTTTCTTGGATAGATCCGTTGCTAATTCTGATCATGTGCTGGATGTGTTGTCCCCAATCTTAATGGGGGTGCAGCACCTTACCTCCTTTGGCCTTTGCCTAAGCAAGAAGAAAAGGCTATTAAAGTGAAATCTCAGTCCTCTCAGACTGACATTGTGGCAAGAAATGGGGTGAGAGATATTGGAATCAAGGTGGGTGACAGTAGTGGACTTCGGGTCAAATTTTCTGGGTGATCCAACTGTAATTCCATGGCCACTAAGGAGGTTGACAACATGCTCTATTCTTCTTCTTTTAATCATTTGTCTGTAGAGCGATGTCATGAATCCCAAAGTGCTAATGTAACTGTAATTGAGAATCCCCTTTTTATTTTTCCGATATTTAAAAAAGGGACTCCCCCTCCTTCTGGTGTTGTTGTTCTTCTAGGTGATCACTCTAGTATTATTTCACCCAGGGCTCCCACAAGTGGACTTCTCCTGTAAAGGAGACCCCCCGGGATGTACTAGGGTAAAACGCCTGAAAGGGAAAAAGAAAAGATCTCAGCTCATTATGAAATGTAAGTCTAAAAAACTAAGGTTCTCTAATGTTTTAGAAGAGTATGTCCCCATTATTCAGCCACTTAAAGTAGAAGTGCTGAAGAATGCTTCCTTATATCTAGGTCTAGAGCTCAATTCTCCAGAAATAATTAGCATGCACCCATCTCCTAATATCTTGGAGGTACCAATTTTAAACTGCCATTGTCAGGAGAAGGGGTTAACTTCGGATATGGGGGTAACGTCCTTAATAATTGGGGTGGCACGTAAGTGGGTTTAGTGAAAGAGGATATTGGGTATGGGGCTGTGGTGTCCATTTGTTGAGCACCAAAGATATAAGTTGCGTGGTCCCCCAAGAGACTGAGAGGGTATCCGAAAGACCTTCATTAGTCTCTCATTGTGTTGAATTGTCTCCACGCACCCCTCCTAAAGCTGTTAGAACCCTTAATAGGGAAGCTCCTTCTTTTTTCTATCAGCACAGCTGCCTTATTCAGGGGCCAGGCAAAAACATAACAATAATCCTGTTGGAGGACCAGATTTTGGCAACTTCTCTAATACCTTGAATTTTGTCTCTCTATTTGATAATGAATTGGGCCCACTGAATAGAAGATTCATTTTGCAGCTATTAGAAATGGAGGCCCTAAGTTTGGTACAAGTAGAGATATTGACCGTGTGTATCTGGATCCCCTTGCTCCCTTTCCGAGTTCAAGTGTTACATTTAACTCTAGCATTGTTGCAATGTTGATCTTGGGAAACGTGGATCAAAGGTATTGTGTTTTCCCATTTGAGATGACCAGGGATTCTACGTTTTTTTTAAACTGTATTTTATTGAACATTTTGTTAACAATAAACATACAGCGCGTGTTGGCAATTCTGTAAAGAATTCATGATCTGATATATAGTAAAGACATATGCAATCCAGTGAGATATAAAATGCACATGTGAAAATATTCGTAGGTCCGAAGGTATTCAAAGACATTAAGAAATAAAACCAAGACATTGAGCTATATATCACACAATACCATATTAATGCCCACTTGGTTGTCAAGAAATGATAAAGAAAATATTTCAAGTACCCTTCAATCCCCCATTTCTGACCCATCCTCAGTGGGTTGATCTCATCATCTTGAAACATACTCAACAGTTTGAAACATTGCATTATAGCCATCAGTGTGTGATAATCACTTGTGTTGTTCTTCCGCAGCCCCGCACTCCATCAGGTCTCTAAGCCAATGAGTCAGCAATGGTGGCTTCACCACCATCCGTCCAATAGCCACACCCTCTTTGCTAATAGTAAGGCCAGCTGGGCCAGTTCATAGGGGATCTTGCGACCCCTAGGGCGCCCCACTTCTCCCAGGAGACAGGCAAGCAGAGTCAATGTAACACCAATCCCTGTGGGTGCTTCTATGCAGGGTACCACAAGTGTCCAGTAGGACTGAACTGGAGCACACTCCCAGGCTAAGTGTAGAAAGGTGGCTCTGACCACCCCACAATGTACACAGGCAGCGTTCCTCGAGGGGTCTATTTTTTTTAGGCTGGATGGAGTGACGTATGTGCGGTGTTGAAAATAGAAATGCAAAAGGTTAAACCGGTTGTTTCAGGATGCAGTACGAACAAGGTTCAAAGCCATCTCCCAGTCCGTATCAGAGATGGGCACTACTATAGCGGTTTCCCAGGCTCTCTGCACAGGGTACTGTCACGGTTGGATATCACTCCTAAGGGCATTGTAAAAATGGGTAATGAGATGGCACCCCTCCCCCCACCCAATGAGGCTATCAAGGACCCCCAATGGCCGAGGGGGAGATTCTAAGTTTGATAGCATAGGCAGGGGCTCTCAGGAGGCTACTCAGGATTCTTATAGTAGAAGGGGGGCTGAAAATTTGAAGGACATCACAATCTCTATTGGTAGAGACAAGGGGAGGAGAGTGATAAGCATTGTGGGATATGAGGACCAGTGGGCCAGGGATTCTGTGATGGGAGAAGAGGTAGCACCCTAGAGTTGGGTTGCAGGTGGATTGAATGTCACAAAAAGGAATACAAAACTTCCAATGTTATTCCAATGTTGCAGAGGTAGCTCTTTGGGTAAAATTATTTCTTGGAATATGGCGGCCTGGGGCAGTCTAATTCTAAATTAAATTTTATAATGCATTTTAGCCCATTGATAATTTGCCTGCAGGAAACTTAGGGGCCTATTAGGATGGCGGGCGGACTTTAGTTCGGCCGCCACCCTAGCGGTAACGGGACCGGCCGCCAGACCTGCGGCGGTCCCGCCACCCTAATTATGATGCGACCGCCACCGCGGCGGTTGCATCTGGTGATTTAACATTGCAGCGGGTGCTGCTGGCTGTAGCCCCCGACGCAATGGTGAAATGCCATGTTGTGCATTTCCAGGCACAACGTGGCAGTCACCGCGTGGTGCCTGCCACCTTGTGCATGGACATGCAGGAGGGTACCATAGGTACCCCCTAGTGCACCCCCCACCCCCCCAGGAGCCCGCAACAGGCCCCCAAAGCAAATCCCTGCCAGCCTTTCCATGGCAGCATCGCTGCCATGTAAAGGCCTTCAAAACCTCACATCCTAATATGGCTGGCGGTGCCTGCTAGGCACCGCCACCATATTTGGGTCCCTGCTCCGCCCGGCTGGCAATCGTAACGATTGCTGACCGGCGGAAAAGCGGCGGACGCACTTTGCGTCCGCCGCGATACCCACCGCCATCGTAATATGGAGGTGGGTAATTCACGTTACGATGGCATAACGATCGCCACCGCCGGCCCCGCGGTGGCGATCGTTACACCATCGTAATGACCCCCTTAGTTATGTTTTGATTTCAAAAATGAGAATTTCTTTGTTTTTTCCTGCACAGCAAAACCCTCTGTAAAAATCCACGCCAGTGGAGGTATACCTATTTTATTCAGTAGTGGCATAAATTTGAATCCCAAGGTATTTATTCGTCCCTCAGAAGTCTGCGTCTGTTTAAAGTTAGCCCTGTTTAATGTGAAAGAAGAATCGTATTCAACCTTCCTGTTGGTAAATGTTTATATCCCTCCTGGGAGGTCTTATGATTCCTTAGTTGATTCTATGCTCTCATTTGACCACGACATTAGTACTTCGGAAGAATGCCCATTGATTATTATTGTGGGGGATTTTAATGCCGTAATTCCGAATAGTACCTGTATGACCTTTGGAAATTCTGAGTTAGGCAAGGTATGGAGTATCCTTGACGTTATTTTACCCAGTACTGTTAGATCAGACAGGCAGGATCTACGTTTCCTGAAATGCCTGATATCTTATGAATTAATTGCTCTAAATGACAGGTTTCCAGAGGATTCTCCTGCCTCTTTTACTTTTCATTCCAGTCTAGGGCAATCATTAATCAATTATATGGTGGTATCTTACCAAATGTTTGGTGTCTGTACTCAATATGAGTAAAGAGGACAGATTTAAGTGATCATAATATTTTTTGGGTGGCCACTGATTTAGAGTTCTATGCACTCGACTCTTAGAACTCCAGAAATGACACAGTAGTTTACAATAGAACAAATGGGTGCACTTTTTGGTCAAGTAATAACATATTGAATTTGGCCTCTCATAGTAAAACAGCGAGCTTAGGACCCTCTGCTACCTCATCACACAACCCTATCCCCTGGTTTGAAAAGCAGTTGTCCTTTTTTGAACCCTTGGGAGCAAAATCAGAAGTACAAGGGTTAAGTCCTCTGTGATCATCTCTTGGGTGGTAAAAAAGGTAAACCGTTATATAAACTCCTTAGTAAGAAAACAATTTAAGTTGCTGCTATTATCGAGGCAAACGGAAATTGACCAGTTGAAGCGAGTAGGAACTAGACTGAAGGCATCTGAATGAAGGAAGAAGGAGGATTATAGATGGATTAAGTTGAAAGAAGCTGCTTCTTCTTGTGATTTGCGTAAATATTGGTCTTTTATAGCCGAATATTGTGATTCTAGAATTAAGGCAGAGGCCAACCCTATATTGATTAAGAGTGGACCCAATTTATTTCGCAGTTATACACCTCCAATTCTAGCTGTAGGATTCAGTTGGAGTTTAATGTTAAGGCTGCTTCTTTGGCTATATATGGTCCGCCTTCTTGTGAGGAGATAGAGAGTTTTATTAAGCTTGCAAGGTCCTTTGGGTCAATGGGCCTGGATGAGCTCCCAATATCTCTCACTAAACAAGAAGTTTCTGCATGAGCTCTCTTTCTGCGTCCTGTGTTTCATTTCTCTTACCTGACCACGGTTATACCGCCTTCCTGGAAGTGGTGTTGTACCTTTATATAAAAAGAGTCCTAAAACCTCTCCTGCCAGTTTTAGGCAGATTGCATTATTGGATGTGATTTTGAAATTGTTTGCCAATAGTATACTTTTTCACATTCAGAAATGGGCATTTGGTAATAATATTGTTGCTGTTGAGCAGGTTGGCTTTCATAAGAACTGTGAAATCTTAGATAATATCACTGCCCTTCAAACGCTGATTGAAAAGTACCCTGTGGGTAAGGGTATGGCTCTATACTCTGCCTTTACCTATTTCTCCACAGCATTTGATAGGGTTGACCATAGGACGCTGTGGAGGAAATTGTCTGCATTGGGGATCCTGGCTCATTTCTTTAGGCTAATAATCTCCCTGCACTCCTCCACTCGGTCTCAGGTCTTGATGGGAAAGAATCAGGTTTTGTCTAGCAAAGTAGAGACACATAATTGTTTGAAGCAGGGGTGCCTACTTGCGTCCCTTGTTTTCCTTCTCTACACCCACGACTTACCATACAGAGTTTGACAGACTAAAGGGGGTCTACCTAAACTAAGATTTATGAACATTGGTTGTCTACTTTATGCTGATGGCGTTGTTTTACTGGATTTAACCCTGATAGGATTACAGAGGTACCTCTCTGCGCTGGGAAACTACGCCGATGGACACCTTTAAAAAATAAACATTTCAAAGAGCAAGGTTTGGTTTTCAGGTCTCTGGGGTGTAGATTTAGAAAGAATGTATATTGGTTCTTGGGGAATGATAAATTGGAAGTGGTGAAGTTGTATCCATATCTTGGCAGAAGTTGTTCTAGCAATTGTTATAATAAACAGCAATTGTTATGATAAACATCACAGTGGCAGCTGGTGACATTTGAAAGTGGTGGGGTGTAAAGGTTGGGGATGATTGGCTGTGGGTGAACATGCACTGCGAGCGAGCTCGACTGTCATTAGGGGGACTGGGGGGGGGACTGGAGGGGGGGAGACCTCCCCCCCAAACAAATTTGTAAAAATAGTGTGTAAATGGAGCATTGTCAAGCATATTTGGGAAACCTAGAGGCTAATAAAGCTATTGTGAAAGTGCAGTTATGGCAACAATCAAGAGATTTTGTATGAATATGACGCCGGTAGCTGCTTATTCAGTATAACCACAGAACTTCATATCAGACTTTGAGATAACAATCCTGAGTACCTCACATATTTCTTTATTTGTTGATATACCTTCACAAACTGATGGTTGGTCTTTGTTTGGAACAGCACAGGCAAGCTAAAAACTCAATGCAAAGTTTCCGGAATAATGGCAAGTAATAAGGAGTGAGACAGTTGTTACTATTTATTGACGCCAGCTTACGAAACTCATTTTGACATCAGATAGGTGAAGTCTGATAACTATCTCCTGAATATAACATAAAATGGACCAAGAACAACGTTTTAATGTTTGTTTTCCTCATCTATTGATTCCTTAACCAAAACCATCACATGCACATTCTAATTGTCAACAAGTAACCTGTTCCATTTTGAAAAATATTATAACTGATTTTTAAAAGTACCATGTTTACACATGCAATACAATTAAAACACTGAGGGGTATATTCACAAGAACGTGCGCTAAACATCTCCCAAAAATGTTAACGCAACTTTACACATCGCAGTCTATCATGGGAAAATAACCCTGTGTTAACGTGGAATTCACAACACGGCGGTACCATGCGATAGTTTGCCGAAAATGCGGCCAATGTCCGCGATACAACCACCGCGACAGAGATAAAAACATAAACCCCAACGTGAAAAAACGAGCGATGGGCCAAACCGCGATGAGGAAATCAGCGATAAGTAGCGCCAGGCCTGCAATATACACACGGCAGGCGGGAAAATCACTACAAAAGGAGAAAAAACACACAAACACAAAATAACCAACACCGAAGCACCATGGAGGCAGCCGGAGCAGGCGCAGAGGACGAGCGGAACCCCACAAGCACCCCGGACGACCAGCCTGGGACCTCGGGGACAGGGAAGGACAAGAAGAAGAGGAAGAGGTGGTTCGGTCCGCAGGAGAATAGGATCCTGGTCACGGAGGTGATGGAACACCATCAAGAACTGTTCGTCACCTCCAACGTGTCATTGGGCACCAAAAATGGAATATGGCGGTCCATCGTGGACAAGGTGAATGCCGTCGGAGAGCACAAGAGGTCAATGGACGAGGTCAAGAGGCGATGGATTGACATCAAGCGCAAAACAAAGGAGAAACTCGCAGGCAACCAGAAGGCATCTATGCAGACTGGAGGTGGGAGCCCAGCGCCACAGCTGGAGCTGGATGACATGGAGGAGCTGGTGTCGACAGTCATCAGTGTGGAGACCGTGGCAGGAGTCGGGGGACCGGACACTGCTCGACATGACACAACACAACAGCAACAGGGTGAGTAACCACCAGGTACTGGGGGACGGGGGAGATGGCCACAATGGCACACATGCACAATCAAGCAGAGCACAGTGCACACTCACAATGACTCTGGATCATGGCCCTGATCTACAGACTGTCACAATGTACATTGCCATGCTGTCTGAATGTGAACATGTACCATGCGGCTACATACATGTGGACACATTGTAATACAGCATCTCCCCTTCACATTGCAGAGGCACCGTCAACACCTCCTGCACAGCAGTCCCAGCCACTCTTCACTGATGACGAGGAGGACACCCCCAGCATCGACACCGAAGCCCTCCAAGACATCATTGAACTCATCCGCCAATCACCTCCAGGATCAGGGCAGCCCAGCTGCATCGAGGAGACCCCACCCACTACACAAACCACCCAGCAGGAGGCACCCACAACCCCGGCTGTCTCCCAGGATCCCCACAAACAACACATGGCCTTCCAACGCCATGTGTTGGAGGGCCAGAGGGAGATGGCTGAGAAGGTGCGGGTGGGGTTCGACCTCATGGCTACCAAACTTGACGCCATCCATGGGTGTCTAAGTCCCATCAGGGACCACCTCCAGTCCCTAATGGACACCCACAGGCCGTTCCATGGTCTCCAACGAGCCCTGGCTGACATCGCTGGGGTCATGACTCGGAGTCAAAAACACCTGTCCGCTCAGAGTGGCTCCAGCGATCTCAGCCGTGAGCTGGCACACATGTGGAGGCTTATGGAGGACATGCTGCGGATGGAGGCGGAAAGGATGGCAGCCACCGCTGCACATCAGCAAAATGTAGCTGGGATCTACAATGCCCTGCAGATCCTCATCATGGCATTGCTGCCACAAGGCGTGGCGCAGATGAATGCTGCTGCTCCTACACCATCCACATCTCTGCCCCCTGGTGTGTCAGTGCCTCACAGTGTGGCAGACATTTCCACTCCGGCACCTGATGTGTCACTGCCACACAGTGCGGCCGACAATCCACCTCCGGCCCCTGATGTGTCAGTGGCACACAGTGCCACAGCCGGAACTGCACCACCCACAGGTGAGGCAGAGCACGAGGACGAGGACGTGGATGGGATTGAGATCAGAAGGAGGCACTAGCATTCATTTCCGCCACCTGGCCTGTTGCTGCTTGGTGCCGCACATGGCCCCATGACCTTCCACTGACCCCCGATACACTCTGCTGCACTCACCTTGGACCGCGACATGGACTGCCATATCCTGTTTGGTGACCAATGACACGGCGACCAGACTGCGGACTGTACTCTTCCTCTTCCGCTGTACTTTTCTTTCCCCGATGGACTCTGGCTGGCCCTCCACAGGCCCATATTGTGAAGTGGGGTTGGCATGGCCCTGTACTGCTCCAGCTGCAAAACTCCACTGGATGTGCATTAAACATTCAGAAATGCACTGCTGTGTCATGTCTTTCATCATTCAAGTATGAATGGGTGGATGAATGTAGGGTCAGTGACTCCCCCTAACGTCAATGATGCTCATCTAGTGGGATTCCAGTCACAGTGTGCTACATTGCCGATTGCGTTCCGGGTGCCGTAGACACTACAACAGGGACACACGCATTAGTCACTTCCTTGTCCGGACATGGACTGAACCACGCCCAGAGCCCCCGAGTCATTGTTGCACGCCCTGCGATGGTCCGGCGTACGCCAGGCAAGACCACTCCGCTTACGCTCCGAGGGGGGGGCCAGATAGCTACATGTCGCAGGTTTACACGCTAGTGGTCTGCAGGTCACTGGTCTAGTTGTCAGCATGTCATGGCCACTCCCTGAGGGCAGGTTTGCACACACACCACACCCATCCGGCACAGGCGTCACAGGCCATGTGACCCCGCCAATATAAGGGGCCGACAACGTCACATTCCCCACTGCCGGAGGTGACTGGATGACGGACGTTCCACGATTCTCAATCATAAAGGGCCCATGAGTTGTTGCGCACAGGGTTAGTCGCACCCGAAGCCATGCGGCCGTCACGGGCCTACCACCACGTGACGCTGACTGGGGTTGCACAGGGTTAGTGGCACCCAAAGCCTTGCGGCCGTCACGGGCCTACCACCACGTGGCGCTGACTGGGGTTGCACAGGGTTAGTGGCACCCGAAGCCTTGCGGCCGTCATGGGCCTACCACCACGTGGCGCTGACTGGGGTTGCACAGGGTTAGTGGCACCCGAAGCCTTGCGGCCGTCACTGGCCTACCACCACGTGGGGCTGACTTGGGTTGCACAGGGTTAGTGGCACCGAAATTGCTGAGCGGGTGTGCAGCCTGCGATGATGACGTGTGCACTGATGTGGTCTCTGCCATTGATGCCTCAGGACTCAGCGTCATGTGTGGGACCTGCTGGGCCGCAATGCGGGTCCGCATGATGTGGAGCATGCCATGGTGGCAGGACTGGGGCCTGGAGCTTGCACGGGCACGTGGTGTGCCCACTGGTGGACACACCATTGGCGGCAGGTGAGCAGTGGGGCCTGGGAGCGCAAGGGCGGACAGCCAGCGCTGGCCGGCGGGAGGGGGTAGGGTGCAGCTGCATGTGTGCGCAGGGACGGACAGGCGTTGTTGCTGTGTGCAGTGAGATGGACTCTGCCATGATTGACTCTGGCCTTGATTGCAGACCTGGTGGCTTGCAGTGTATACCGGCTCCTGGTTGGAGACACACCGGTGGCAGCAGGTGAGCAGTGGTGCCTGGGTGCGCGGGGGCGGCAGTGTCCCTCCCTCTCTCTCTCTCTCCCTTCCTTTCCTTCTCTCTCTCTCTCTCTCCCTTCCTTGCCTTCTCTCTCTCGCCCTTCCTTTCCTTCTCGCTCTCTCTCTCTCCCTTCCTTTCCTTCTCTCTCTCTCTCTCTCTCCCTTCCTTTCCTTCTCTCTCTCTCTCTCCCTTCCTTTCCTTCTCTCTCTCTCTCTCTCTCTCCCTTCCTTTCCTTCTCTCTCTCTCTCTCTCCCTTCCTTTCCTTCTCTCTCCCTTCCTTTCCTTCTCTCTCTCTCTCTCCCTTCCTTTCCTTCTCGCTCTCTCTCCCTTCCTTTCCTTATCTCTCTCTCTCTCTCTCTCCCTTTCTTTCTTTCTCTCTCTGCCTTTCTTTCATTCTCTGTTTCTCTGTGTCTCGCTCCTTTGATGTGCGCATGACACACGTTCTGATTTTGTGCTTTATTTTCCAGGCTGTGACATCAAGATTGTCCCGGACGGACCCGACAGGAGTCTTCCGCATTGGTGTTTTGTGTTGTATTTCAATAAAGTTTTTGGTTGTTACTTCAATGATGAGTGACTGTTTCTCGTTCTTCTGACCACACATGTGTGTTTCTTTTTGTCATTGTGCGACATCATGCGCTTTTTGTGGCTCTTGTGTCGTGCACAGTATGTGTTTGTCCGGGGGGAGGGTTCGAGGGGGGGGCCTGGGGGTGGTGGCGGTGGGTGTTGTGGCCCTCATGGGTCTCCGAGCTGTATGATCATTGGCTCCATGGCATCTGTGGGTCTTCAGATGTGGCTCTTGGCTGGGCTCCCTTTCATACTGCAGGTAGTCGTCCTGCTTAACACCAGCAAAAGGCAGGTGTTAATTCCCTGCTGCTACCGCGGCTTATCGCCTGTTTTTGGTTCACATCGCAGATCTGGGAGTTTGTTGTGAAAGTGGTGTTGTGGTGTTTTCGTGAGTTTTTGCACGGGAACGCCTACTCTGCATCTCATTAGGGTTAGTTGGCGGTGTCACCCGTGGAGATAAATTTTGCTGCAGTTATCGCGGGAATACTGGCGATGTCTGCAGTTTGCACCCGCTTGTGAATGGGGCGTTAAATCTATCTCCACTTTTGATGTGTTAAGGTGGCGATAACTCGTCGATAAGTCCTTGTGAATATGCCCCTGAATCATTGTAACTGTATAAATAAAAGAGATCAGCCGGCATTCCCTAAGCCAAGAGTAAAAAGTTTGACGTAAACTGAACTACTAAAACTTGAAGCATTTTACTTGAATGTTACGGAAATAGATTCTTTCCGTGCAACCACTTTGCTTTTATTTGAATCTAGTTGCCAACAGGTTTCTGCAGCAAGCGCGCAGCCCATTCATGTGCTCCATGCCTGTTGCAGAAATCTGTTCGCAACCAGACTCAAATAAAAAGCAAATTGGTCACATGGAAAGAAACTATTTCGGTAACATTCAAGTATATTGATCATGATGACATTCTTGACGGTGAGGAGAGCATGAGTTTCGAAGACCCACTCTTAAATGAGGGTCAGCCCTAGGGGCAACCCATTACCCACCGCAAGACACAGTAAAGCAGAACTAGAGGATCGCCATTTTCGTTACTACCTGTGGAAATTATAGCAGCTCAGCTCTTCGCAAATGTGAGACTTGCGGCCCATAGCAAGTATCTGTTTCAAAGTAAACAGATTTCTGCAGTAGGAGCGGAGCCCATTCAGTTACCTTGCAGCATACGATGGGCCGCGGAAAATCTCACCAAAGCACAAGGAGTTTCAGCAGGGAATTCACAACCACCAGGCACAGTAAAGCAGAACACAAGGATCAGTGTTTTAATTTAAAAGTGTCCCCACAGGGAGTATGCAGATTCCAGGGTCAAGCAAGAAGCAAGGTGGGGAATTCAAACTCCGCCCTGTGACGTGCATACTCTATATATATTCCTGTGTATTTATTTTCCAATCTACTGCCACCAACGACAAAGTCACATATTAAAAGTACTTTTACTTACCTGCCGAACTTCTCTTTTCAAATGCGTGCCGTGCCATATGTCCGTAGCAACCAACAACTTTCTAATCGTGTGGCACGAAAATTAGGAAGAGAGAGACCGCCCCCTCCCACCACCGTGCTGCCTCACATGATGTCACGTCATGAGCACACCCTGCACGGAGGCCCCTAGTAACCAAATCACTGTGTTTCTCTGAGCCAATCCAGGTGCTGCTCCTGCTGTTACAGCAGCGCCAGGATTGGCTCGGGCAGGTGGCCTCACCGCTCAATTCTGAGACCGGGGGCTGCAGCTTTGAGTCACCCCTGGCTCACTGATGCCTCTAGTGTGTATGTTGGGCTGGCCGGAGCAAGACAGCCGTCCAACCCGACATGCGCACTTGGGACCAGGTGCGCACAGCATGCTGCCTTGTACAGCACTAACTTGTCTGCCAATGTAAGCCCGGCCCCCTAAGACCCACCTGCACAGGTTTCTACACTTCAAGAACTGCTTCAGCCCCTCTTCCGCGGCTGAAAGACTTTGGGGCCGATTCCGATCTCGGTCGGAGGCGCACCCAATACCATTCGGTCGGGAAAAAAGCCATGCGAAAGCCTGTTTCCCGACCGATCCGTACAGCAGACCGAACGAGTAAGTACGATGCGCACAACAGCACAGAATCCGGCCGAGCCGTACTCACCCAATCCAGGTCCTGTACTCCGACCGAGGCGAATCCGGAAACGCCGAATCGAGTCGCAAGGAAGGGAAAATGCAGCTCCGTCCGGCCGACCAAGTACGATGCGCTTCCCGTATGCGCCGAACCCGTCGCTACGCACGGCACGGCAAAGCATCCGGGAGAGGCGCACATAAGCTCCGATTCGCGCCACAACACAATACACGGCTACGAGATGAACACGCCAGCGACGAGGACGACGCGAAGCGACGAGGACGACGCAAGCAACGAGAAGGACGAATGACACGAACCAACCCATGAATCCCTTCGTCCCGATCATACCAATATTCTACATTTACTACCGGAACAGGCACGGACGCGTACGGCGCAGAAGGTAAGTCAGACACCAACCACAAAACACATACAACACGTACACGACACATCACACACACACAGAGGGATGCAGAATATACTTACACCAGCAACAGCAGCACCATAGGGGCGGGATGCCCATCACCAATGCCACATATGCACACAGGGGCCTGAATGCGCACCACCACCCCTACCCAGGGGGCTGGATGCCTACCACTACTACCACCCTTAGCCAGGGTGGTGCCAGATGCCCACCACCACTACCACCCTTAGCCAGGGTGGTGCCAGATGCCCACCACCACTACCACCCTTAGCCATGGGGGTGCCAGATGCCTACCACTACTACCACCCTCACCCAGGGGGCTGGATGCCTACCACTACTACCACCCTCACCCAGGGGGGCTGGAGGCCCTACCACTACTACCACCCTCACCCAGGGGGCTGGATGCCTACCACTACTACCACCCTTAGCCAGGGTGGTGCCAGATGCCCACCACCACTACCACCCTTAGCCAGGGTGGTGCCAGATGCCCACCACCACTACCACCCTTAGCCATGGGGGTGCCAGATGCCTACCACTACTACCACCCTCGCCCAGGGGGGGCTGGATGCCTACCACTACTACCACCCTCACCCAGGGGGGGCTGGATGCCTACCACTACTACCACCCTTAGCCAGGGGGGGCTGGATGCCTACCACTACTACCACCCTCACCCAGGGGGGGCTGGATGCCTACCACTACTACCACCCTTAGCCAGGGGGGGCTGTATGCCTACCACCACCCTTAGCCAGGGGGGGCTGGATGCCTACCACCACCCTTAGCCGGGGGGGCTGGATGCCTACCACTACTACCACCCTCACCCAGGGGGGGCTGGATGCCTACCACTACTACCACCCTCACCCAGGGGGGGCTGGATGCCTACCACTACTACCACCCTCACCCAGGGGGGCTGGATGCCTACCACTACTACCACCCTTAGCCAGGGTGGTGCCAGATGCCCACCACCACTACCACACTTAGCCAGGGTGGTGCCAGATGCCCACCACCACTACCACCCTTAGCCTTGGGGGTGCCAGATGCCTACCACTACTACCACCCTCCCCCAGGGGGGGCTGGATGCCTACCACTACTACCACCCTCACCCAGGGGGGGCTGGATGCCTACCACTACTACCACCCTCACCCAGGGGGGGCTGGATGCCTACCACCACTACCACCCCCACTCATAGGATGGACAATGCATGACACAACCAGCACACCACAACCTAGGGAATGCAAGAAAAAGACATCCCCCCAACACCATGACAAGCGTGTGTAGACTGTGTCAAATGCCTACAACACTGAACATGACTTTGAACATACAATGTGACCCCCTAGCACATGTGCCACACATATATGTGTGTGGCCCCCACAATGCAAGCAGGCCATGACCATTGTGGCAATGGGGTCCAAAGCCCCATCATCACAGTGACCAAAAGGTAAGTGTGGGGTCCATAGCTGAAGCACATTCTGAACATTGTGGCAATGGGGTCTAACGCCCCATCACCACAGTGACCAAAATGTAAGTGTGGGGTCCATAGCTGAAGCACATTTTGAACATTGTGGCAATGGGGTCCAAACCCCCATCACCACAGTGACCAAAATGTAAGTGTGGGGTCCATAGCTGAAGCACATTTGGAACATTGTGGCAATGGGGTCCAAACCCCCATCACCACAGTGACCAAAATGTAAGTGTGGGGTCCATAGCTGAAGCACATTTTGAACATTGTGGCAATGGGGTCCAAACCCCCATCATCACAGTGACCAAAAGGTAAGTGTGGGGTCCATAGCTGAAGCACCTTTTGAACATTGTGGCAATGGGGTCTAAACCCCCATCATCACAGTGACCAAAAGGTAAGTGTGGGGTCCATAGCTGAAGCACATTCTGAACATTGTGGCAATGGGGTCTAACGCCCCATCACCACAGTGACCAAAATGTAAGTGTGGGGTCCATAGCTGAAGCACATTTTGAACATTGTGGCAATGGGGTCCAAACCCCCATCATCACAGTGACCAAAAGGTAAGTGTGGGAGTCCATAGCTGAAGCACATTCTGAACATTGTGGCAATGGGTTCTAACGCCCCATCACCACAGTGACCAAAATGTAAGTGTGGGGTCCATAGCTGAAGCACATTTTGAACATTGTGGCAATGGGGTCCAAACCCCCATCATCACAGTGACCAAAAGGTAAGTGTGGGGTCCATAGCTGAAGCACCTTTTGAACATTGTGGCAATGGGGTCTAAACCCCCATCATCACAGTGACCAAAAGGTAAGTGTGGGGTCCATAGCTGAAGCACATTCTGAACATTGTGGCAATGGGGTCTAACGCCCCATCACCACAGTGACCAAAAGGTAAGTGTTGACAAAGAAAGAGCTGCAACTGCCAAACTGCATGGATGATTCCTGGTCATAGAATAAAAAACACATCAGTGGCAAAGTAGTGTATGTGTCCCATTGCAACATAAATTGGGGGAGCCAAATACTGCAGTGCAAATAAGACATACCTTTGGCCATGTGCAGACAAACAACACCCATGGGGGCTGACACTGTCAACATTCATCAATGACACAATGACAGAAGTGACCATCAGAATGCAGACCCACATATTTGCACCAATGGGCACACAAATGCAGATACCCTGTGGAGACTGCAGATGTGAGGTGAACAGATACCATACCATGGCAGCAATGGGACACACAAACCATGATCATTGTGCTGACCGATGACCTAGGAGTCCCAGGGACAGCAGGGGAAACCCACCAAACTACATACAGCCAATGGCACATCCAAGATATGCCAATGCAGTGGTGCAGATGCACAAACACAAACAGGCAGACCCACACTGCACATCATACACAACAGGTGAGGGGGTGCCAGTGTCCCCAGGCAACCACACAACACATGAGGAGACCTGAATACCAACCATACAGATGTGCATACAGTGCCACACAAAGGTAACTCATGGATCCAAATCCCCTATGTGGGCAAGCAGGCATTGTCAGATGAGAGGGAGCACAAATCACACATGTCACACAGGCACGTAGGAACAGCAACTGACACAGCAAGACACAGACACACCACAGCACTACCCCCAGGGCCCCCACAATGTGGTGACCCTGGGCTGCATTACAATCCCACTGTGATGACAAAGCTAAATGTCGTTCACACTGTGAACCACAGTCATGTGTCCTGAGCAACAAACTACCATCACACCTACACAAGCACAAATCAATCAGCATGGCCAGTAAGCCAAGGCCAACATGGAGGCAGGGGCCTAGCCGGGCAACAACTCTCATCTGCACACACTCAACACCACACCCCTCGACCTCCAACAATGTGCAGCAGTGAAGCACACATGCACTGGTGACATTGCACATGCACCCATGACTATTCCAGGGTGGTGGGTGGGAACCAAGGTGCAGAAACACATCACACATGGCCACTCAACAACACTCCTGAATGTCTGACACACTGCACACTACGCTGTACAAGGACATGATGGCAATACCACACCAACCAATGGGATCCCAGCCACAGTCACACACCAATGAAGAAGCCAAGGTCACCCACAAAGAACACACATAGACAACAACCAACATTGCAGCCCGGACCCTGAGGAGTGCCAGCAGTCACACACACAACGTGTCACAATCACTGAAAGATAACACAAACTGGAAATCACATGACAGGGGCAAACAACAAGTGCCAAGGGGAAACCTGACTGTGACCCATCTGCGTCTGCACACAAACTCAGCCCTGACAGCAAACACACCTATGGGTGACACCCTGATGACCAGTAATGTGCCATGCACCCACATCACAGAGAACCCAGGGAGAAGACTTTGGGGGAACATAGGTCAACTCAGCAAGCATCACAAACAGGTACAACACTAGGGATCACAGCATGCACAGCTAAACGGAAGTGAACACACAGACATGCACATACAACACACACCTTGGGCGCAGGCAATGTCACAGGAGTACACACTGCCATGAGGGGACTCCACTCCTGTGTGAGGAAAGCTGTGCCATATGTTGCCTCAGTAGGGCCCCAACATGTCAGCTGAGCACTTGGTCACACAATCAACAATTAGCACCAAATGAGGGCTCCCGTCACATCAGCCTGGTCATGGAAGTGCCAAAGGAATCATCAGCACAGATCCAACACACTTGTATAGCAATGTTGCACTGACTACACGGATGAGTCCTTCCCCATTGATGCCCAAACCTGCATGTCCAGTGGAGATGGCCACACGGTCAGGGAAGTAGACGAATTGAACAATGGCAGGCACAACAGATGTGCAGGGGTGGAAGCCACAGATGTGAAATAGCTAATCTAAGTAGGAAATCCCATTGCCAAATACTGAACACATGACACCCTCAGATGCTGCTATGGATGACATGGATACACCACAGGATAGGACACATTCCCCCTGGACCACATGGGTTCCTGCACAGTAACACTTCATTATCATGAGACCAAATATCACCATCACTGCAGCAAGGGCATGGTTAGCATCATCAACAACATGTACATCAGAAGCATAAGCACTAGAGAACAGAAAGTTGCTTTATTCAGCATATGTGTGGAATGAAAACAAAGTCCAGAAAAACACAAAGGCCAATGGCCAGTCCATTGTCAAAGTCCAAACTGGGTGACAGTGGCAGATGTCACCCTACGCATGCCTGCACAAAACCAGGGACAATCCACTAGGAGGGGCAACCGGGGGCAGGCCAGGCACCGCAGGGACAGGATCAGGGCTCACCAGGAGGAAGCAGGGAAGGGGTGGTGGGTGCTGGAGAGCCACTGACAACTGCAGTGGAGGTGTCTGACATGGTGTGTGCCGGCACAACTGGGGGCATGACTCAGATGTTGTGGGTGCCGGCACGACTGCAGTGGACCCTGCAGATGGAGTGGACAGGTCCGCCACTGCAGTGCCCAAGTCAGACAGGGTGGTAGTGGACTCCACTGCAGTGCCTACCACCAGGGGAGGAGAATGGGGAACAGGCAAGGTGGGCTGGACAGAGGGGAGGACACCCTCACCACATCAGTGGCACAGACAAGCGCAGCGGGGGTGTGGTGCCGGGAGAGCAAGTGGCAGGGGAGAAGGCCGGATCCTCTTGGGGATGGTATATCTGTGGGTGGGGGAACCTGGGGCAGGGTGTGGTGGGGGCACCTGTGGAGTGGGGGCCTGAGGGATGGAGGAAGGAGACCTGGTGCCTGAGCTGCAGGGCGGCGGCGGGGTCTTGCTCTTACGACTCCGGGGGACTTGCGGGTGGGTGCCTCAGTCTGTCTGCGCCTGGGGGAGGGTGTCCGGGGGCGAGGGGCACTCTGCTCCGTGTGGGTGGGCTTCCTCTTCCCCCTGAATGCTGTATCAGCTGGATCGGAGGGGAAGAGGCCGAGGTCACTGAGGAAGAGCCGCTGGGTCTTTGGGGTTGCAGGTGAGGCAAGGGAGGGTGTTTTGGAGGGAGAGGCAACTGAGGACTGCGCAGTGCTCGTGGATGCGTGTGTGTGTTCCAGGGCCCCATCCCCTGTGAGTCTGGTTTCAGTCCCCTGACTGTGCGTGCGTGTGCGTTTTGTTTGTGGCGTGTGTGTCTGTGTGCTGGACGTGTGTGTGCTGGTGTGTGCCTGTGCCGGTGTGTGTGTGCTTGGGACGGGTAAGGTGCTGGGGAGTGTGGATGGAGCAGAGGCAGGAGGGGTGAGGGACTGTCTGAGGAGGGACACTGCTGCCGTCAGGGAGGAGTCCATGGACCTATTGCCCCTCTGTAGGTCAGACATGCCCGATGAGATGCCCTCCATGAACGACACCAGCTGAGTCAACAGAGCGGTGTGCGCATGGAGGACACTCAGCATGGCTGTCTGCCCTACATGGAGCTGGCGAAGGAGGTACACAGACTCCTCACTCAGGGCAGCAGGGGACACAGGGGCAGGGGGTGCGGTGCCTGGCCCAAAGGAGACACGCTCCCGAACATGGGAGCCTCCACGGACCTGGGGAATGGGAGCCGATGGGAGGGCGGTGGTGGTGCTGGTGGTGGCGGGGACAGCAACACTAGCTGGGGTGTGGTGGCTGCTGACACCCGCCTCCATAAGGGAGTCATCCTCCGAGTTGCTCTGGTCCTCAGCTGAGGTGGATGGTGCTGAGGACTCCTCGGTGTGGCTCCCCTCGCCCTCCGTGCCACTGGGTCCCTCCGACCACTCCTCGGCTGCTGACCCAGTCTGGCTCTCCGGCTCCTCCTGGTCCGTGGAGCTGTCCCCTTCCGTGGCCGTGGATGTATCTGCAAACAATGGGGAAACAGACAGACATCAGTCACCTGCACCAAACGCACACACCACTGTGAGCACAGCACATTACAGAGCAAGCCCTGGCATCATTAGTTGTACATTGCTAAAAGTGCCCTAACTGAACAGGAGAAGCCAATTGTCAGTCTGATGCCAACCATGGCACTCACATCCCACATGGCCTTGCACCCATCTGTCTGGTGTCTGTTGGATAGCAACACCCCAGTGTGGACACATGCACCAACTACACAGTAGTTGGACAGTGCAGAGGACACGGTGTAGCATGTGGACATGCACACATCACAACTCTTGCCACTGAGTCAGTACAGGTTTCCGGATGAAAGGGACGCCCAGAGTCAAATAGGATATGCATGTGATGCATACCAGCGACAGACACCATGATGCACCCATGTCCTGATAGCCATCGCCACAATGGTGTGCATGTAGCACATGTCACTCCCCTGCAGGATCACCAATAAGTAGACACATGCCATGGCGGAGGCATGACTGCTAAGTCATACATCACTGTCTCAGTGATGTATGACTTGGCAGCCAGACAACAACACTCTGCACTGTGTCACAATAGTAGGTCATGGGGAATGCAAGTCCTGGAGCTGCACAAGTGCACATGTACATCCCCCACACAACACATCATCTTAACCCTCATCTGTCCAGGTCATACCGATTGGACATATGGGAGACCTGTGACACTACCCTCTGAACCTGAGCCCCTCACAATCTGCTGTGAATGGGGAACAGCTGCCTGAACTTCACATTCGCATACCCCAGTCTGCACGGGCAGCTGATCAAACACCTATGTGACACACAAGTATCGTCTCCTATGGTCACATCTCCAGTGGCATGCTGAGCCCCTACCAAGAAACACCCCAGCAGTCCTGGCAACTAATCCACAGCACACTGACACAGAGGCAGACACCTGAGGGGTCAAATCACTGCGCACAATGTGTCAGCTGATACACGGGAGTGGGAGTACAGAGTGCATTGCATGGCCTGGAGTAGGCATGACTGTCCTGCCCCACATGAATGAGGGATGAGCCCTGGACAGTGGATAGCTGGCTATGTATGTGTGACACACGTAATCTGCACACTCCTGGGGCCCAAACATTGTTCCCACCCGCTGCATGGGCGTGTGCCACATACCCCAGGCACATGTGGTGGCTCAGCTCAGCAAGTGGACCGCATATCAAAGCAACACGCAGATTACATGTCCGAACACAGGCGTTGTGTGAACAATGGACCCACCCATGATGCCCACAACAGAGTTAGGGAAACAGATGCTGTCCCCCACCTTTAGTGAAGCAAACTGCAAGGACACAGTCCCAAGTGACACAATTCCCTGAATGTAAGGGCCACACCTGGGTATCAGATGAGGAGTGGGCAGTGCACAATAGAGGGACATGGCTCCTGGACAACATGACTGCTGCACTGTGGCAGTTGAACCAGGCCAGAGGAGGGCACAAAGCATGTAATACAGAGTTCACAGTGCAGTCTTTGACTCACCCCTCCTTGCTGCTGTCTGGCCTTCAGCTGCCCATCCAGGTCTGGAAACACCACCGCCAGGATCTGGAGCATGTGGGGGTCAGGGTCCGTGTTCCGCCCCTCCTGCGAGGAGGCGACAGCTTCAGCTGGACCCGTGCAATCCTCCGGGTCCAGCCCCGAAGGTCCTGCCACCTCTTCTGGCAGTTGCGGATCCGGCGCTTGTAGACCCCCACGGACCGGACAGCCTGGACGATGTCCTTCCAGATCTCCTGCTTCCGATGGGCATTAACCTGTCAGGATGACAAAGTGAAAAGGCCATTACTACACATGCAACATATCCGTGCATGACACAGTTGTATATACATGTCTCATTCACAGGGGCACATGATGTACACAGGCAGTGCAACGCTGCCCATGGACACTTTGCCAGACGTCACTACATGGTATCATTGCATGGGAAGTAAAACCTTGTTCAAATGCACTGTCACTGCACCATACCTGTCCAGTGCATGTCACTACACACTATGGGGGTGACAACTACTCAGTGAGCCTGCTAGCCAGTGGCGTGCAGACTTTCAGCCTTGCTAGTCAGACAAAATGCACATTCAGAAAGGCAGTGCACAGAACACTCACCTGCTCCCCTGGTGTCCCATACAGCTTGCTGTACTGTGGAAGTAGGCTGTCCAGCAGGGCCTGGTTCTCCTCAAGGCTGAAGGCTGGGGCTCTCTCCACAGTACGTGCCATTGCAGGGTCCAGAGGGGCAGAGACAGCAGCAGTGCAGTGGCAGATGTCGTCCTGGAGCATGTAGTGCAGGCAAGTGAGCTCTCAGGGGAACAGCCAGCAATATATATGTGCTGGAGAGGCAGATACTGTCCCTTGTGTCCAAAGTGATAGGTCCAAGTCGTTTGCATCTTCTGAATCTGGCCAATCCATGGAATAGCAGCACCAATACACGCCCACGGCATCCTTCAAATCTTCAACTTCATGACATACATGATTTTGCAACATTGTTGTGGGTGACCAACTGAATTTCCAGCAACCGACTCGTTCGAAATTCGAAAACGCGTCCGTTGCCAGGCAAGGCCATTGTCAATGGGTGCGCACCGATCGGTCCATTGCGGTACAACGCGTGCAGGAGGTACAACGGCGTGCACCCGCACACATTGAATGCAATGGGCCGGCCGAGGGCACCGATCGGTCCATTGCGGTACAACGCCGTACAGGGGCACAACGCGTACCCGCACACATTGAATGCAATGGGCCGGCCGGGGCACCGATCGGTCCATTGCGATACAACGCGTACAGGGGCACAACGCGTACCCGCACACATTGAATGCAATGGGCCGGCCGGGGGCACCGATCGGTCCATTGCGTACGCATGGGCACAACGCGTACACGCGTACAGGGGCACAACGCGTACCTGCACACATTGAATGCAATGGGCCGGCCGGGGCACCGATCGGTCCATTGCGATACAACGCGTACAGGGGCACAACGCGTACCCGCACACATTGAATGCAATGGGCCGGCCGGGGCACCGATCGGTCCATTGCGATACGCGATAGGCACAACGCGTACAACGCATAGGGCACTAACGCGTACCTGCACACATTGAATGCAATGGGCCGGCCGGGGGCACCGATCGGTCCATTGCGATACAACGCGTACAGGGGCACAACGCGTACCCGCACACATTGAATGCAATGGGCCGGCCGGGGCACCGATCGGTCCATTGCGGTACAACGCGTACAGGGGCACAACGCGTACCCGCACACATTGAATGCAATGGACCGGCCGGGGGCACCGATCGGTCCATTGCGGTACAACGCGTACAGGGGCACAACGCGTACCCGCACACATTGAATGCAATGGGCCGGCCGGGGCACCGATCGGTCCATTGCTGATACAACGCGTACAGGGGTACAACGCGTACCCGCACACATTGAATGCAATGGGCCGGCCGGGGCACCGATCGGTCCATTGCTGATACAACGCGTACAGGGGTACAACGCGTACCAACGCGTACAGGGCACAACGCGTACCTGCACACATTGAATGCAATGGGCCGTCCGGGGGCACCGATCGGTCCATTGCTGTTCAACGCATCCCTGTACAAGTGACTGGCATATGTCACCATGCCTGTCTCAGATGGACATATGCCAGCCACAGATAGCTCCCAGGGAGTGAGGGGCACACCTACAACACGACAGCCTGTCCAAACTGTATGATAAGGCATGTAAGGCTGCATTTCCTATTGTGTGTATGTTGGTGTACATGTTGTCCTGTGGGTGTCACCTGGGGGCAGCAACCCCCAGGCTGTGCACGTGTTCATGGGGACAGGATCCTGGGTGTTACGTGTACATGACCACTGTGATGTGCAACTGTTCATATCTGTGCATGTGCCATGGTCACATTTCACGGTGGTGTATGTGTATGTCATGTCACATACCCCGTGAGTCCCATGTGGGACGGTATGTTTGAGCCAGGGTGTCCCAGTGGCACAATAGTGATGGTCCTCCACAGTCTGTGTGCATGTAGTGTTTACAATGTCTCTGATTTCATGTGCACAATGGGAGACAGTCTCCACATCCACGTTGTGTGTGCATGGACTTTGATGTTGTGCGTGTGTGTGTCACAGACGTCCATGTCTGTCCTGCAGTGGCAAGTGGGACCACTACCTGTGGGGGTCATAGTTGTTTTGCTGCAGTGGTGTATACATGATACTCCATGTAATGCCAGTGTCCATGTGGCAATACAGGGTCCCTGGGAATGTACCTGTCGTTGAGCTGTGATGCCTGGGGCACATCTGTCCTCACATGTCACTGTGGGGGTGATTGTGACACGGCAGCAGGAGATGGGAACTGTGACACGGCCTCATGATATCCAATGGGCCAACCTGGGACTTATTGATGCCACTTGTTGGACCGTGATGACAGATGTTGGCCATGTATGTACCATACATGTCCTTACGGAACTGCACACTTCATGTAGTTGTGCCTCATAATGATGTATGTTGGGATATTGAGTGTGTTCAATGCCGCATATGTGGGCTGACTGACAATCTTGCTTACTTCTCCTCTGCACTGCAGGGCTCCTGCTGTCCATCGACCATTCCCAGACCTGGCAACGATGGTGGAACGGGACAGCATCCGACGGTACCGCTTCACCAGGCAGCTGATTGAGGATTTGGCAGTGCAGTTGGCCCCACATTTGCAGCCTGGCCGGCCGTATCCTACAGCGCTGACCCCCAAGGTGAAGGTGATGGCAGCCCTACACTTCTTTGCCACCGGTACCTTCCAACATACTGTGGCGACTGCTGGTGGGATGTCACAGACCATGTTGAGCCGTGTGCTCCGCGATGTTTTGGCGGCAATGTTGCTATTCCTGAACAGGTACATCTATTTCCCTAGACTGCGACGACTCACTGACGTGAAGAGTGACTTCTATGCCCTGGGGAGGATGCCGCATGTCATTGGCTCCATTGATGGGACACATGTGGCTTTGGTACCACCACAGGCCCAGGAGCAGGCCTACCGTAACCGCAAGCACTACCACTCGGTCAATGCACTGGTGGTGTGTCTTGCAGATATGACCATCACACACGTGTGTGCCCGTTTCCCTGGTTCAGCACACGATGCCTTTGTGATGAGGAGTAGTCGCATCCCCAGGATGATGGCACAGATGCAGAACCAGCGTGCCTGGCTTGTCGGTGTGTACTGACTTTGTGCCATTGTGTGTGATCTGATCTGTAGTATTCCGCCCACTTTTCCAAGTCAGCTAATGTGCACTTGTCTGTCCGTAGGTGACTCGGGATACCCCAACATGCCGTGGTTGCTGACACCCCTCAGGAACCCTGTGACACCAGCCCAGATGCGCTACAATGAGGCACATGGTCGGACCAGGAGAGTGATTGAGCGGACATTTGGTCTCCTGAAGAGCCGCTTCCGCTGCCTGGACAAGACCGGAGGGTCCCTCCCATATGCCCCTGCGAAAGTGTGCAAGATTATCATCGCCTGCTGCATGCTCCACAACCTGGCAGTGCGGAAGGAGTTGCCTCTCATCCAGGATGACAATGACCAACATCCGCCACCTGTGGAGGATCCTGGCCTGGACCACGATGCCAGTGATGATGATGATGATGATGAGGGTGATGTCCGCACACAGCTCATCACCAACTTCTTCAGCTGAATGTGAGTATCCTGAGATGTCATGTCAATGATGTGAGTATGGCATGATATGTGTAGGTGGTGCTCTGGTGCTGTTGGAGTGTGTCCATGGGCTACTTGACTGGATGTGTGTTGCGATGTGTGCTTACAGGTGGGCTGTACTCCCCAACAGTGTTGACATGCTAACTTGGTTCTGGGTGGGTATCTTGTAACATGTATTGTGCATGAGTTTTGCTGTTCTGTCCTGTTCTCCATTGCTTTTGACTGTGTGTCATTTCTGTCCTTCACAGGGTACTTTCAGATTCGTTTGGTCAACTGTGTCCACCGACGACGTGATTGCACTTCCAGGGTGGTAGCTGTTGTGTCCCTACAGGTGATGTGCGCCACACCCATGGACTTCCTTCCGTCTACAGTTGTTGACTGTGTGCCCGCTGCCAGGTGGGATTACCTTGCATCTGTAGTGGTTACGACATGTTGCAACTGTGTAATAAACCTGTGCTTCACTTTGTGATGTGCGTTGTCTGTGGTCACACATTTGACTGCCATTTGCTTACTGCACCTGTGGGCTACTTGACTACAACTGGGAATGGGTGTGGTGTCTGTGCATTGCACCGTCTTCCCTGGCAACATCAGTGTAGGCAATGAGTCAGATGGCCTAGGTGTGTATGTGTTGTGTAGCCCTGGTGGTGTGTCTCCTCATATGTGTCACGTTGCCTTTACTCACATGCCTGTGTTGTACTTGCTGTTGCAGTTCGCATACACAGTGTAATTTTGCAGTTCATCATCCCCATAACAGCACCCACGTTGGAATCACAACAGAGGCAAGTATGGTGTATTAGTGTGTTTATTGTGATACATTTGTGTGAATAGTGCATAGGATGGGTAGTGCTGTACATAAATCTTGCAATCAGAAGTTCCTAGGTGAATTGAAAGTCCTGGTAGACAAAATCCCCAGTATCGGGGCCACAGTTGTCTGAGACATTGGTCCAACTTGTACTCCCCATGCAATGTGTGGGAGTAGTGTTGCCGTCAACAGGGTGAACAGTCTGTGCACAAAGGTGAACATCCAGAACAGGTTCAGGCTTCCTGGGAGTTGCGCTTGGCCATCGGCCTCTCACTTGCCCCTCCTCGGACGACCCCTCTTCTTGGGGGGGCCCTCAAGTACAGGCTGCTGCAGTGCAGGGGACTCTCCGCCAGAGTCATCCTCCCTCCCTGTGGCAGTTGCAGTTTGTTCAGCACCAGATGTTGTTGGCACACAGGGAGGTGTGGACTGGTTGCTGTTCATCTGGCGGAGGCATTGTAAAATGTCCCTGTGCACCGCCGTCATCTCATGCAGTGCATCCCACTTGGACTCCACGCGGGACATGTGTGAGTCCACGCGGGACATGTGTGACTCCACGTGGGACATGTGAGAGTCCAAGCGGGCATGATGGGCAGCCTGCTGCTGTTTCATGTCTCTGAGGAGCCCCACTACCTGGCTGAGATCTCCGGTGCTGGACTGGTACGCATCAGCTATGCGTACCAGTTGTGGGTCATCATGCACACCAGCAACCTCTGCAAGCAGCGACCTCTGTCTCCCACCCCTCCCACCACCCCTGCTGACATGTGCAGTGCGTGCAGTGGCACGCACAGATGACCCTGGTCCACCTTGGGGGTTGGTGGTGGTGGTGGTGTCCATGGCCCCAGGTTGGTCCAGGGTCCCTGTGCTGGTGTTGCTCCTTGTTCTGTCCATGTCGGCAGGGATGGTATTTGTGGTGACAGTCGTTGGAGGGGTGGGTGCAGGGGGTGCAGCTGGTGGTCCTGCTGGTGCTGCAGCTGGTGGTCCTGCTGGTGCTGCATGCAGACTTGCACCGGATGTGCCAGGTTGGTCTTCTTCGTCCGAGGAGGGCAGAGGCTGTACGACACCAGTGAGCTCCGCATCCTCTTGAGCCTGGGACTGGGACTCCTCAGCGTCTGCTGCTGTGTCCCCATCATCACCTGTTTTTGGGAGACACACACAATGTATGTTATGTTTCTGCAGGCATCAATGGTTGACACACCTGACAGTTGTGACTGTGCCTCTGGGTGCGGGCCTGTACATTGCATTGTCCTAAGTCGTCACAGTCAGGGGTTGATTTTGGTGTGGCACATTGTCCTGCATTATTTGGGCATTTCTATGTATTTGTTGGGGTGTGAACATGGTCTGCATTGGTTGTATTTGGTTGACAGCCGGCCCTCCTTCCCACCCAGCCAGTCAGTTATCCCACCATGGACTGTGCTTGCATTGCAGGGAGTGGAAGTTGTCTCTCAGGATGTCAGTCAGTGGTGTCCTGCTGTTTGTTGGTGCACAGTTGCCAGCAGGGCCTTGTGCTCCCCACAGCAGTAGCCAGTGTCAGCCATCTTGTGAGTCCTTCTCCACTCCCTGTGATGTGAGCATGGTTCAGGGTGGTGTTGATGGGACAGTTGTGGGGGTGAGCAATATCTGTGACTACCACTCCCATCATGCTATTGCCTCCACCCCCTTCCCAGCATGCCCATGCTTCCTTCCTTTTGACTCTGCTTCCCTGTGGGGTGGGCTGGCTGTGCTGACAGGATGGCTGGGAGTGTTGTCCTGGCAGTTGTTTGGCTAAAAGTCCCAAGAGTGTCCCTGTGCTTCACACAACATAACCCAGGGTGGTGGTTCTTTGTGGGATCTTGAGTTAGGATGGGAGGCATTGCATTCTACCAGGTGGGTTCTGTGGAGTTTGTGTTGAGGGGGGGTGAGGGGAGGTGCTTGTGACTATGGTCAGTGCTGCAAGTCCTCCTTCCCACCCAGCCAGCCAGATATCCCACCATGGTACGTGCTTGCATTGCAGGGAGTGGAAGTTGTCTCTCAGGATGTCAGTCAGTGGTGTCCTGCTGTTTGTTGGTGCACAGTTCCCAGCAGGGCCTTGTGCTCCCCACAGCAGTAGCCAGTGTCAGCCATCTTGTGAGTCCTTCTCCACTCCCTGTGATGTGAGCATGGTTCAGGGTGGTGTTGATGGGACAGTTGTGGGGGTGAGCTATGTCTGTGACTGTGACTCCCATCATGCTATTGCCTCCACCCCACTTCCCAGCATTCCCATACTTACTTGCTTTTGTGGGGAGTTCAGTGTGTGTGGGTGTGAGGGCAATGGCAAGATGGCTGACAGTGGTGTCCTGCTGTTGGTTGGTGTGCAGTTCCCAGCATGCCCTTGTGCTCCCCACAGCAGCAGCAACAGTGTCAGCCATCTTGATGTGTCCTTATCCACTCCCTGTGATGTGAGCATGCGTTCAGGGTGGTGCTTGATGGGCCATGTTGTGAGGCTGAGCAATATCTGTGACTACCACTCCCATCATGCTATTGCCTCCAACCCTCTTCCCAGCATGCCCATGCTTCCTTCCTTTTGACTCTGCTTCCCTGTGGGGTGGGCTGGCTGTGCTGACAGGATGGCTGGGAGTGTTGTCCTGGCAGTTGTTTGGCTAAAAGTCCCAAGAGTGTCCCTGTGCTTCACACAACATAACCCAGGGTGGTGGTTCTTTGTGGGATCTTGAGTTAGGATGGGAGGCATTGCATTCTACCAGGTGGGTTCTGTGGAGTTTGTGTTGAGGGGCGGGGGTGAGGGGAGGTGCTTGTGACTATGGTCAGTGCTGCAAGTCCTCCTTCCCACCCAGCCAGCCAGATATCCCACCATGGAACGTGCTTGCATTGCAGGGAGTGGAAGTTGTCTCTCAGGATGTCAGTCAGTGGTGTCGTGCTGTTTGTTGGTGCACAGTTGCCAGCAGGGCCTAGTGCTCCCCACAGCAGTAGCACAGTGTCAGCCATCTTGTCAGTTGTTTTCCACTCCCTGTGATGTGCGCATGGTTCAGGGTGGTGTTGATGGGACAGTTGTGGGGGTGAGCTAATATCTGTGACTGCCAATCCCATCATGCTATTGCCTCCACCCCACTTCCCAGCATTCCCATACTTACTTGGTTTTGTGGGGAGTTCAGTGTGTGTGGGTGTGAGAGCAATGGCAAGATGGCTGACAGTGGTGTCCTGCTGTTGGTTGGTGTGCAGTTCCCAGCATGCCCTTGTGCTCCCCACGACACAGCAACAGTGTCAGACATCTTTGATGGGCCTTTCCACTCTCTGTGGGATGTGCATGCGTGAGTGTGAGCTTGCTGGGCCATGTGGTGGGGGATGTAGAGCTGTGACTACGACTCCCATCATGCTATTGCCTCCAACCCCCTTCCCAGCATGCCCATGCTTCCTTCCTTTTGACTCTGCTTCCCTGTGGGGTGGGCTGCCTGTGCTGACAGGATGGCTGGGAGTGTTGTCCTGGCAGTTGTTTGGCTAAAAGTCCCAAGAGTGTCCCTGTGCTTCACACAACATAACCCAGGGTGGTGGTTCTTTGTAGGATCTTGAGTTAGGATGGGAGGCATTGCATTCTACCAGGTGGGTTCTGTGGAGTTTGTGTTGAGGGGGGTGAGGGGAGGTGCTTGTGACTATGGTCAGTGCTGCAAGTCCTCCTTCCCACCCAGCCAGCCAGATATCCCACCATGGAACGTGCTTGCATTGCAGGGAGTGGAAGTTGTCTCTCAGGATGTCAGTCAGTGGTGTCCTGCTGTTTGTTGGTGCACAGTTGCCAGCAGGGCCTTGTGCTCCCACAGCAGTAGCCAGTGTCAGCCATCTTGTGAGTCCTTCTCCACTCCCTGTGATGTGAGCATGGTTCAGGGTGGTGTTGATGGGCCAGTTGTGAGGCTGAGCAATATCTGTGACTACCACTCCCATCATGCTATTGCCTCCACCCCCCTTCCCAGCATGCCCATGCTTCCTTCCTTTTGACTCTGCTTCCCTGTGGGGTGGGCTGGCTGTGCTGACAGGATGGCTGGGAGTGTTGTCCTGGCAGTTGTTTGGCTAAAAGTCCCAAGAGTGTCCCTGTGCTTCACACAACATAACCCAGGGTGGTGGTTCTTTGTGGGATCTTGAGTTAGGATGGGAGGCATTGCATTCTACCAGGTGGGTTCTGTGGAGTTTGTGTTGAGGGGGTGTGAGGGAGGTGCTTGTGACTATGGTCAGTGCTGCAAGTCCTCCTTCCCACCCAGCCAGCCAGATATCCCACCATGGTACGTGCTTGCATTGCAGGGAGTGGAAGTTGTCTCTCAGGATGTCTGTCAGTGGTGTCCTGCTGTTTGTTGGTGCACAGTTCCCAGCAGGGCCTTGTGCTCCCACAGCAGTAGCCAGTGTCAGCCATCTTGTGAGTCCTTCTCCACTCCCTGTGATGTGAGCATGGTTCAGGGTGGTGTTGATGGGACAGTTGTGGGGGTGAGCTATGTTTGTGACTGTGACTCCCATCATGCTATTGCCTCCACCCCACTTCCCAGCATTCCCATACTTACTTGCTTTTGTGGGGAGTTCAGTGTGTGTGGGTGTGAGGGCAATGGCAAGATGGCTGACAGTGGTGTCCTGCTGTTGGTTGGTGTGCAGTTCCCAGCATGCCCTTGTGCTCCCCACAGCAGTAGCCAGTGTCAGCCATCTTGTGTGTCCTTATCCACTCCCTGTGATGTGAGCATGGTTCAGGGTGGTGTTGATGGGCCAGTTGTGAGGCTGAGCAATATCTGTGACTACCACTCCCATCATGCTATTGCCTCCACCCCCTTCCCAGCATGCCCATGCTTCCTTCCTTTTGACTCTGCTTCCCTGTGGGGTGGGCTGGCTGTGCTGACAGGATGGCTGGGAGTGTTGTCCTGGCAGTTGTTTGGCTAAAAGTCCCAAGAGTGTCCCTGTGCTTCACACAACATAACCCAGGGTGGTGGTTCTTTGTGGGATCTTGAGTTAGGATGGGAGGCATTGCATTCTACCAGGTGGGTTCTGTGGAGTTTGTGTTGAAGGGGGGTGAGGGAGGTGCTTGTGACTATGGTCAGTGCTGCAAGTCCTCCTTCCCACCCAGCCAGCCAGATATCCCACCATGGAACGTGCTTGCATTGCAGGGAGTGGAAGTTGTCTCTCAGGATGTCAGTCAGTGGTGTTGTGCTGTTTGTTGGTGCACAGTTGCCAGCAGGGCCTAGTGCTCCCCACAGCAGTGCACAGTGTCAGCCATCTTGTCAGTTGTTTTCCACTCCCTGTGATGTGCGCATGGTTCAGGGTGGTGTTGATGGGACAGTTGTGGGGGTGACCAATATCTGTGACTGCCAATCCCATCATGCTATTGCCTCCACCCCACTTCCCAGCATTCCCATACTTACTTGGTTTTGTGGGGAGTTCAGTGTGTGTGGGTGTGAGAGCAATGGCAAGATGGCTGACAGTGGTGTCCTGCTGTTGGTTGGTGTGCAGTTCCCAGCATGCCCTTGTGCTCCCACGACACAGCAACAGTGTCAGACATCTTTGATGGGCCTTTCCACTCTCTGTGGGATGTGCATGCGTGAGTGTGAGCTTGCTGGGCCATGTGGTGGGGATGTAGAGCTGTGACTACGACTCCCATCATGCTATTGCCTCCACCCCCTTCCCAGCATGCCCATGCTTCCTTCCTTTGACTCTGCTTCCCTGTGGGGTGGGCTGCCTGTGCTGACAGGATGGCTGGGAGTGTTGTCCTGGCAGTTGTTTGGCTAAAAGTCCCAAGAGTGTCCCTGTGCTTCACACAACATAACCCAGGGTGGTGGTTCTTTGTGGGATCTTGAGTTAGGATGGGAGGCATTGCATTCTACCAGGTGGGTTCTGTGGAGTTTGTGTTGAGGGGGGGTGAGGGGAGGTGCTTGTGACTATGGTCAGTGCTGCAAGTCCTCCTTCCCACCCAGCCAGCCAGATATCCCACCATGGAACGTGCTTGCATTGCAGGGAGTGGAAGTTGTCTCTCAGGATGTCAGTCAGTGGTGTCCTGCTGTTTGTTGGTGCACAGTTCCCAGCAGGGCCTTGTGCTCCCCACAGCAGTTGCCAGTGTCAGCCATCTTGTGAGTCCTTCTCCACTCCCTGTGATGTGCGCATGGTTCATGGTGGTGTTGATGGGACAGTTGGGGGGCAATATGTGTGACTACGACTCCCATGATGCTATTGGCTACACTGACTTGGCCAGCATACACAGAATTCCTTCCTTTCAGTGGTCTTCACTGTGTGTTGGTGTTGTTGTGGTGGCTACATGTCTGGATGTGTTTGTTAGTTCTATTTGTGCCACTGCCTAGCTGTAGTTGTAGTTGTGTTTGTACATGTGATGGCACGGTTGAATGTAACTTTTTGATGGCATGTGTTGTGTTTATCTGACTGACATACACATTTTGGGATGATTCTGTTCTGGTTGCTGTGTAATTGCTATGAGTGCATGGTTTGACTCTCCCCTTGACAGTGATGTGTGTGTGTGTATTGTGGCAGAATATTGTGTACATTTGTTGTGTACTCACCAGGCTCTGGGATGTTCTCTAGTCCATATACGCTCACTGGCGGAAGAATGGCCCGCACCTTCTCCTCCCAGGGCCTGAGGTATACTGGCTTGGCAGGAGGGCCACTGCCGGTGTATTGGCTCAGGAGGTAGTATTTCTTGAGCAGGTCCCGTACCCTCCTGCGCACGTCATACCACCTGTTCTGGATGTCGGTCTTTGTGCGCAGACATGGTGATTGTGCGTTCACCCTGTTGATGATCCTCTCCCACATCTTGGTTTTCTGGGAGATGGGGGTCTGTTGGACCAGTGTGCCAAACAGCTGTGGCTCTACCCTGAGGATCTTGTCTACCATGACTTCCAATTCACAATCTAGGAACTTGTGATTCTTCTTGGGGGCATGGTGATGGGTGGTGATGGTGAGTGATGTGTGTGTTGGTGTGCAGGTGAGGGTGTGTGAGTGTGTGTTTTGCTGGGTGTATGTGAGGTAGGTATTTGTTGGTGTGCTGATGGTGTGTGGCTTGTGTGAGGGATGAGCTGTGGGTGTGTGGTTGCTGTCTCTTGGGTGCTGGCAGTGGAATGGCATTTGCAAAGGATCATGGTTGGGATTTGTGTCCTTTATATGGGTGGAGTTGTGGGTGTGTCTTTGTTCTCTGTCCCCACCCCCCCAGTATTTATTGGCTTTGTAATTGCTTGTTTGGCCTTTTTTTGTGTGATTTTTCCTTTGTACTGTCTGTGCATGTTGGAAACGTTCTTGTGACCGAGTCGGACCCTGCATTTGTCTCGTACGGTGTTCTCCGTTTCGCTCATGCTGTGTTTGTGCAGTTTTCTATGCTGCGTACGCGTCGGTCGCGGTGTTTTGTGTTACTTCGGCTCGGTTTTGTATGTGTGTCGGTCGTACGGCTTGTCCTCCGTCCGACTCGGTCGTAGTTTTCACGCCTTGCGTCGTACTTTGCGGTTTGGAGTTCGCGTGTACGTTTCGGTCGGATTTGGTCCGGGTGCGTGTCGGTCGGTTCGACTCGCGGTGGTTTTTCCGGCCGGATTGCTGTTTTCCGTGCGGCTCGGTCGTTCGGCTTGGGTTCGGTACGTGTCGGTCGGATTTTGCACGCTTTGCATCGTACTTGGCGTGTCGGGCGCCACAGGTACGTGCCGGTCGGTATAAATTCCGGCTCCGAGTCGGTCGGTGCTTTTTCCGGCCCGAATCGGAATCGACCCCATAGTCTTCCTACCCAGGTGTCTTCAAAGTAGTTAAGGAAGGGTGTTAGTATTGCTTCGTTTGCTTGGTAGAAAGGACTTTCAATAAGTATATTATAGTGGTTGGTGACTTCTGTTGTTGGTACATAGGCCAGGGCTATTCGTTTTTTGATTTGATAGTCAAAGTTGCTGTTTGTGTCATAATCTATACTTAGGGTAGATTTTTGGAGATGTCTCCAGATACTTTGGTTGAAATGATTATAGCAACCTTGTATTGCAGTATGGGGATATATTTTTAAAATTGCCTGAATCATTGCTTGCTCAAAATCTATTTTTTTTTGTGGGAAGTAGTTTTCTGTCTGTTGTTTTATTATTGTAAGGAGTTCTATGTAGGTAGTATTTTGTTTGTTGGGGAGTAGTGCGTATAAGAAGGGGATGTTGGTTTCTTCATATTCGCCATGGATGGTAAAGAGTTGATAAAAGGGCTTAGGGTAAACTTTAAATGTCCCATCCTTCATCCATGTTTCTCATTGCTTTAACTTTTGAATGTTGGTGTTGGTGGCAAAGATGATAATTCTTCTTTCATGACTATTATTGTCATAAAGAATGAATTTCTCATCTTTGCATGTGACTGTGTATTCTTGTAAAATTTCGTTTTCTGCAAAAGTTTGGGGAGTGGGTGGTGTTTGAGCAGTAGATCTGTCAGTTCTGGCTTTTAGGCGTTTTAGAGTTGGTATGGAAGGTAATTGTCCTGTTACATGTTCAGGAACCCTAGTTAGTATGTTTTTTATTATTTGGCTACTGCTTTCTTGGGAGCTGGTGCTTGCTTCTTTGATGGTTTCTAAAGCATCTCTCACCTCAATTTCTGTGACACTGGGGGGATGGTTGTGTTCCCTGACATCAATAACTTTTGTTTCTCTGTTGTTGCTCTCCCATAGCAAGAATTAGAGTAGTATTTACTACATTTCCAACGGGTTTTATTTTTGGTTATTTATTCTTTCATATAAGTATAGCCCATGTAGCACAGAAGTAGTTTTCCTTTTTGTGACGAGATGAACTTTGCCCCTTCTGTCATTTTTTTTGTATATCTGTGAATGTATTTATATATATGTATTTATTAATTATTAAGTATTGAAGAGTAAACATGTTCATATAATTATTACATTTCAAAATATACTTACATATATCTTGTTTTGCTTTTATTGTTAGATACTTTTTGATGTTTGTACTTTATTCACTGGTTTCTTTTTTTCTGTTGGTTAAAAAGGAAAATGTTATTTTTATTGAAGTGTTACATTTAGTTTGTTTATTTCGTTTATTTAGTCTCTATTTTTATTTAGTTGTTTAAAAAATACTTACTATTTTAATTGATGTTGTTTATTTAGTTGATGTTGTTTTGTTGAAGTCTGTAGAAGCAATTGAAATAAAGTTATTTGTTAGTTATGTTTTGTTTTTTTAATACATTTTTTAGTTTAAATCAGTTAACTCTATTAGTTTGTTAAGATATATACTTACTTTGTTTTATTTTTTTCATTAAAGTTGATTTTGTAGTTGTTTTGGAAGTAAATCGTTGTTTTGATCTTTCTACGTGGAGTTTTAGTTAAGTTTAGTCTGTGAAATATAAAGGAAAGCATATTATATTTTTAGTTAATTTGTTTAAATATTTTTTTCTTTTAAGCTAATTTTTATTCTGTTTCCTGTCTTGCAAAGTTTTGTCCTTCTGCAGTGTTTGTCTGTTTCACGGTAAATCTTGTGTTAATTATTTGATTGCCTTTATAGTGTTTATTTAATTAGTTACAGTTTTCTATTGGTTTGTGTTGGTGTAGTTTAAATTCATTGGTTGAGATAGCTTTTTTGAATTTTTTGGCAGTTATAATTTAATTTGTTTAATGTTAATCATGTTTATTTAATGTTTGTTTTTATTTTGTTTAGTAATATAATGAAAATGCATGCGTTAATAAATGTTATATATTTTTATATATGTCATTTATATATATCTGGTTTTTTTGTTGTGATTTTTTTATTGTAGTGTTTGTTTATTTATTTGTTTTTGATTTTTAAGTGTATTTGTTTGTGTTTTAGTTTTAATAATGTTGTGAAATTTTTTGTGTTGCTTTTTAATGTTTGATACATGTTATTTGTTTATATTAATGAAAATAGTTTATTTTTATGTTTAAATGTTATTTTTTTGTATAGTTTATATGTATTTTATCGATGTTTGTGTTGTTGATTTATGCATATCGATGTTTTTGTTGTAATATATGTTATTTTAATATTATAGATATTTTTGTGTTCTTTTTTTTGTTGTCAATATTTTTGTCATCGAAATGTTTTTTTACGATATTTTTTTATCGATGTTTGTATTATTTTAGTTTTGTGTATTCGGTGTCGATATTTTTGTATACGATATTAGTGACTCAATAATTTTATAGGTCGATATTACAGGAGTTGATGTTGTGTCAGTGATCCGCAAAATACGGTTTGTACATGCTACAACCCTTTTTAGTGGTCGCAAACAGCCCGATTTTCTGTTTGCGACCCCTAAAAATGATCATACATCTTACCCTATATGTGTTAAAACATGTTCTGATCACAGTTAAATATTTGCATATCTGTTTCAGGCATTTTAAATGGCTATGAATACATTTTTCTTTCTTTGTAACAAAGGCATTCACATCATTAACCTTTCTCATGAAGTGAGAGAAGAGAACAAAATAACAATTATTTAATTTTCTTTTTCATTACTTGCCTACTCTTTGAACAGTTCATATTGTCTTCAGTTTAATAACCAACTTAGGGGTATATTCACAAGAACGTGTGATAACTACCGCAAGAGTAGCGTAAGGCAACTTTCAATATCGCAGCCTATCGCGGGAAAATAACCCCGTGTCAACGTGGAATTCACAACAAGGCGGTAGCATGCGATAGACACCAGATAACGTGTCAAATGTCAGCGTGAAAATAAACGCCACAAAAATGCGAAAGGCGAACGCGAAAAATCATGCAATGAGGCCAATCGCGTTACAAAAAGTAGCGAAAACCAGCCACAGGCCAGCAAATCCCACGCGTCTGGCGGGAAAATGCACCATAAAACCCACAGAAACAACACACCAGAAACAAGCCAAAGCACGTAGCAACATGGATGCACCCTGACCCAGCGCAAAGTACAACGCGAACCCCACAACCCCCACAGACCACCAGCAAGGAACAACTGGGTCGGGGAAGGCCAAGGAGAAAAGGCAGAGGAAGACGGGGTGCAGACCCCACGAAAACAAGACCAGCTTCACGGAGGTGACAGAACACTACCAGCAACTGACCCACAAGCAGACCACCTGGAATGCAGTCGGAGTGCCCAGGAGGCCAATCCAGGAGGCCAAGAGGTGCCGGCAGGATGTGACAACATAAACCAGGTACAAACCCGCTGCCAACAGGAAGGCAGCAATGGCGACAGGCGGTGGCAATCCTGCGCCACAGGAGGAGCTGGAGGAAACCCAGGCCACAGTCATCAGTGTGGAGACAGTGCAAGGAGTAGGGAGTACGGACACAGCTCGAGAGGACCTGACACAACATCAACAGGGAGTGTAACCAACAGCGACTGGGGGGACGGGGGGAGATGGGCACAATGGCACACATGCACAACCAGGTGTAGCACACTGCACACCCACAATTATCCACAATCATGTCCCAGATCCCCTTGGCACACTGCAGCACACACACATAGCAATCACAGCACACCCACATCTACGATAATGTGGTACAATGCGCATAGCCTACACTGCAGAACAGAGGACACAACTGGCTCCGCACATGCCCAGCAACATGCCCAGTACACCTGACAGAGCTGGAAAGTGTGAAATCGAAATGTACGCGTACTACCTCACATCCGTCATGTATTCCAAATGTACACTGTCGCGCAGAAGAATCCAGCACCTCCCAAACAGTCACAATGTACATTGCCAGACAGTCTGCATGTAAACCAGAACAATGCGCCAACATACATTGCAACACAATGTCAACATGCATCTCCCCTGCACATTGCAGAGGGGCACACAACACCTCCAGCAGAGCACAGAAGACAACACATCTGCGATGCCGGAGAGGACCACCACACCATCGACACTGACGCCCTACAACAGCCCATGGATATCCCATGCAACCCACCACCAGGACCCGGGCAGCCAAGCTACTCAGAGGAGAACACAGAGCCTGCAACAGACCACACAGCAGGAAGCACACGCAAGCACAGCTGGCTCACAATACATCACCCACCCACACATGGCACCCCAATGCCAGGTGTCAGAACACCAAAAGGAGGTGACCCAACAGGTGCGGGTGTAGCCCAACCCATGGAATGCGAACTAGAGCATATACGTGGGTGTCCAATACCCTTCAGGGACCACCTACACCCCACAAAGGAGACCCACACTGCCATAGAGACACATGCAGATGCACATACCCACTACAGAACCACGCCCAGGGGCACGCACATATCATTCACACACCCACGTTGGCTCTGCGTACAACGGCACAGTCCACTCCCCATACGAATTGAGTGGGTGACGACAAATGGAAACAGAAAACACCAGCATAACAGAGTCAACTGCAGAGCAACATGGAGGGATCCCGAGTAAGGACAGAGGTCACCCAATATTCAGTCAGGAGGTTCCGTGAGTTGCAGTGCACTGAGATAGGGGCACTAGAGAAGAGCGCGCTCATGTGAGGAAATTGCTAGTATTGTGTCCCTTCGGGTTAGTCCTGATGCAGATGCAGTGGGGTGTGTTACTCCTGCATCAACTTCCTCATCAACGTCCCAGGTCTCCCACACTGCCTGAGGTCACAGTTGCGTCCGCAGTCCACAGCGCAATACCCAGTAAAAGATCCGTGTGTGTAGCTTGACTACCACCACCAGTCTGCATTCCTGCCTTGGGGCTTTTGCCTCCTGCCCTCCCATTGTCTGTGCCTTCTCCCGTCCGCACACTTGACACATCTTCCTCATCATAGTTCCAGGTCTACCGCACTGCATGAGGTGACATTGCTGCGCAACCTCACAACAGCACAAAACTCAATCAGTAACGGACAATGGCTTGCGGTGCACTGAGTCACTGGCACCTGGAGTGCTGAGCAGGGTATCAGGCCGATGATGGCATCCACAACAGGTCTGAGCAACTCCATAGGTCTGTCAGGACCACCCTTTCGACTCTGGCAGATGGCGGTTGGAGGTGGTCCTTGCGGTGGTGGCGTGTGCCTCCTGCGGTGATTCGACGTCCGGGCCGGTCAAGACTCGATGTTATGTGTGGGCCCTGGTGGCCCGCAGTTGAGGCCGGAGGATGCAGACAGCGCAGGGCCACAGACACATGGCGTTGATGACCCCAAGACCATCGCTACAGAGGCCATTCAATGTCTCAGAAGAAGGGGTCCCAGGCCTGACCAGCACAGAGTTAGTGGCCCTGGATGCACTGCGGCCGGCACAGGCACCCAGCCACGGGACGGTGACTTGCAGTGCAGTCAGATGGGCCATGCGACCTGAGCAGGTCCCATCAATGTCCGAGGTGTATGTTGCGGAGGGTTGCGGGGGACAGTGGAAGCTGTTCCCCAGGGCATGATGCGGAAGGTCTGATGTTATCTGGAAGCAGCAAATGGAGGAGTGAAAAGCGCAACCCTCGTTTTCACCAACAATTCGGGATCAGCTACATGAGGATGAAAACTAGCCCCTAGTCCATAGACTCAGACGCCACCAATGTACGACCAGTGAGTGTCCATCAATGTCGGGGAACACACCTAGTGGCACAGGTGCTGAGGGGGATGCAGTCTGCGATGATGCCGGTACACAGATGTGAACTCCAACATTGCCAAATGAAGAGTCTGTGACCTACTGGACCGCAGTGTAGGCCGGAGGCAGCGGTCAGCAGTGGCCCACAGCCACGTGTCATTGGCTCACGAGGCACAGAGTTAGTGACACAGTGGCAGTTGTCGGTGGTGTTCAATCACCTCCGTAACGATGATCCTGTTCCCTCCGGACTGCAACGCGTCATCTTCTTACGCCTCTCCGTGCGTGCGATGATATGTATTCTGCCTTTTGAGTTACCGATGTTCAGTCCAATTCTGTGATCCCACTCGTGCGCAGCGTAGGCCGAGGGCAGTGGTCCGCGTAGGCCCACAGACACGTGTGGTTGTGATGCCATGCACAGACTTGTTGGCACCACATCGAAGGGAGTATAGTGAATTGTTCTCTGCCTTCAATGATGTTCACTGCCATGGTGTAATCAAGACTCAGTTCCAAATGTGTGACCTACCTGACCGTGGTGTAGGCCTGAGGCAGCGGTCAGCACGGCCCATTCACCTAGTGTCGCCGGCATAGGTTGGATGGCCCCACCGGCCTGCGTTGTTCAGGTTCAGTGGCACCACATGTAGCCGGCTGGCGTTGAACAGGGTTAGTGGCACCACGTGTAGCCGGCTGGCGTTGAACAGGGTTAGTGGCACCACGTGTAGCCGGCTGGCGTTGCACAGGGTTAGTGGCACCACGTGTAGCCGGCTGGCGTTGAACAGGGTTAGTGGCACCATGTGTCGCAAGATGCCCATATGGAACTATGCCTCACTGATCGGGGGGTCTGGTGCTGTGGCCTCTGGCCCGGATTTGGGGTCACTGCCATTCTTGACTCAGGACACAGTTTCACATATGGGACCTACTGGTCCGAAGAGTAGGCCTAAGGCGGCAGTGGAGTACGTCAACGAAAAGGGAATAAAGCGGGCCTGTGTCGTGGAGGCCGTGATGGTCAGAGGTGGCTGCCAAGGTCGCGGGCCTCGGGCTTGGAGCTTGCGCCGGCACGTGGTGGGCCCTCCTTGACACACGCCGGTGTCGGCAGGTGATCTGTGTGACCTGGCTGCGCAGGGGTGGGCCTGACAGGTTCGTGGTCTAGCGTGCCGGGGTCCGGCAGGCGCACAGCATCACAGGCAACTCCGCTCACGAGGACGGCGTCGGCCTCGTGGCGGGGTGGGAGGTGCCGCCCTGGCAGAGACGTGGGTCTTTCCGGAAGAGGACCACGCCCAGGCCTACGGGCTTTTTATTCACACCCCTACGCTGGCGTGGCATACGCCGGGCCATCCCACTCCGGTGACGCTTAGGGGGGGGGGCGTAACACGCAATATTTCCACGAGGTCCCCCACTGGTTTCGGTGACATGGTGGCGTCCACTGTCCACTACACTCCATACACAAGTGGTGTATGTCGCCATGGATAGGGGTGTGTTCTGCATACTGCGGTGTGTCCAGCACATCTCCGCCACTCTTGGCATTGTGTACTTTCCCAATCATGGTTCTACTGCATCCTTCACACATGCCTGGTTGCCACCTCTTCCCAAATTCGGCTGTTATGGGGCTGTGGTGCCATGCCATTGCTGGCTCATGTTCAGGGCTTGCCCATGTGCACATTGTAAGTTGTTCTGTCGTGTTTGGTGGGTGGGCATGTTGTTGTACCTGTTGTATGTGATTTTGTGACGTGTGCATTGCCAGAGTTGTGAGTTGCATGGTTGTGGAGTTAAGGTGTGGGGGGGTGTTCATTTGGATATTGCCAAGGAGCTGTGCATTTCCCTTGTTGGCATCCTGGGAACGCTGGTTGATGATTGACTGTCGGAGGATGAAGGTATCATGCACTTTGGCTGTGTATTTGAAGGCGACATTGTTGTAGATTCCACGGTGTTCTGTTGTTGCCTGCACATTGATGTGAGACGTGTGCTTCCTGTTGAGGTGATTGTGTGCTGTGTCACCAGGTGACGTTATGGTGGCGATAGGGTCAGCGCCCTATTTTCAAGGCAGCGTTAAGCCACTTAACGTGGCTTAAAGTAGGGGTGGGCGGCAAATTCGCGGAACGTGCGAAATTTCGGCATTTCCGCGTTCCGCGCGGAACGCGGAAATGTCGAAACTTCCGCGATCCGCGGCGGAACGGAATTCGGGTGCATAAATAAATAAAGCAGGTGCCCGAGTTGAAGCTGAAAATCTGTAACGCATCCATTCATCAGGTAATTTTACCTTTCCATACCCTGTATTTGCCATTCCACATAGCGTTTATGCGCACCAGCCTAAGATGGCCGCTACAGGCTCCCCATAGTTTATTCATTAGGCTGGGACGGCTTTCGGACGCTCCGACTCAGATCCCGTGACCTTTCATCACCCATCACGGACGTTGATGCACTCCGGCAAACCATTGTGCGCATGCACGGCGTGCAGCGCTGGAGAAATCCTTTAGCAGGCATTGGAGCCTGCACTACGATCCAAGACGACGCCGCATTCATCGGTTACGTGATCCGGGGCAGTGTTTCACCACCGGAACCCCACTACCTGCTCTCTTCCTGCAGGTAAGAACAACAAGGAAGCGAGTTGCCATACCGACCCCCTGCATGGGTGCACTAACTCGTGCCCAGACCTGACTCCATCTTCTAGCTACTAGTAATCCATTCAGCCTGAAAAGTTAGCTCTAATCCTTGATGGAGGTCTTTGCATCCTTGATTTTCTCGAGCGCAATTCTCGTGTAGTTCCTCTGAACAGGAGGTTCCTTCTCCTCGTCTGCCGCTGAGATCCTGCTCTGACCCTTTATAAACAAGAGGCATGTGAACGGGCCTAGAAGCCCCACCCCACATACACTAGCGGTATGCAACTTCTTCCCGCCCTTTCCCCACTATGATAGACAGCTTAATCAAAGGACCCCGGCGCTTTCGGCGCGGTGGCAAAGTTACAGACACACAGGTCACTGAAGACAATTCTTCTGGTCCTTTACACAGCTGTAGTGTAGGAAAGGCACTATACATACTGATTAGCCAGTAGAAAGTACTCCAGTTGAGTAGAGGTATTGCACAAAACGGTGGCATCTTCGTGGATAAATATGCAGGGCAGGATTCATTCTGGGACGATGCTCGTCTGCCCCTGAGAGTGACCCTGCATAGATTACAACGGGCGCAGCAAAATCTCCGCGAGCACGAAAAATTCCGCGTGCTCGCGGAGATTTCTTGCCGTTTCGCGGAATTTCGCGTAACGCAACTTCGCAAATTCCGCCCACCCCTGGCTTAAAGCCACGTTAAGTTGCTTAACGCTGCCTTGATAATAGGGCCCCTTTCACTCTAAACTTAGCGTGAAAGGGGGCGTGCAGTGGGTGTTGCGGTGGGCGTTCCATCGCAACACCCATTGAAATCGACGCTGCCACCTATTATGAAGTTGGCGATAATAGGTGGCAGCGTCGAACTTAAGACCAGAAAAATCCTGGTCTTAAGGTGGCGAAACGAGGAGAAATGATTTATTTCTCCTTGTTTTTGATTTTCCATGTGTGCTGCCTTGTGCAGCACACATGGAAAAAGCAAAATGCCATGGTTTGTTCATGTACAGGAAGGTGTCCCTTCCTGTACGTGAACAAACCGTTTTTCAAAATGCCATTTTGTAACTTCCATGTGTGCTGCACGAAGCAGCACACATGAAAGTTACAAAATGGCATTTTAGGTTTGTTTGGGGCATATTAGCAAGCCCCTTATCGCCGCTTTTGCGGCCGTTTTCGGCCGAAAAGCGGCGATAATTATATCGCGGTATCACCAAGGACACCCTAACAGGCCTTAGCGCGTGTTCCCTGGTGATAGCGCCCGTTTTACGAACGCCTTGCTTCGCATCGCTAATGAGATGTGAAGTAGGCGTTCCTGACATAACTCCAAGGAAAATCATCGCTAACACGGCTCCGGGCTATTAACAAGGATGCCCTGGACCCGCGTAGCGACAATGAAACGCACGCTAAGCCCCCATTAACGCAGGAATTTAAGTACTGCTAAATTCCTGACTTATGTATTCATTACATGGGGGGGTGGATTATTGTGATACGACCACAGGGTCGTATCAGCAAGGTCATCACCGTTTGTACTGCAACATCGCTGGTTTTACAGCGATGTTGGCCAATTTCCCCCGCTATCGCTGGTATAATTATCGCCATTGCGCTATTCGTTGGTAATACACGCTGCAATGGCGATAAATACCAGCGATATTAATATTCACGCTATATGCTAATATGCCCCTTTATGTGCAGGAAGGAACTCCTTCCTACACATAAACAAACCTCCCCTGCACGCAGACACCCTTGCACTATGGCGCTAAGTTGTGTAACTTAGCGCCATCGCAGGGGGAAACGCCAGGCTGCACCATATCCTTGTTAATATGGTGCAGCCTGGTGTTTGCAAAGTGGCGGAGAGAGGCGTTAAGCCAAGAAGGCTAACGCCTCTCTCCACCACTTCCTTGGTAATATGCCCCTATATCTTTGTGATTTATTACATTACATTGGGCCATTTGGCCTGACACAAGCCCATCAGCTCTGGCAATTTGACTACCAAATTCATGCAAAATTACTAGAGAGCATGTTCGTAACTGACATAGAGCCCTTCCCACAAAGCAAGTTGGTTAACCTAGTGCTCTTTTCTCAGCATGAGCGTTTTACACTTCTGACCTATTCTCAATATAACACTTTTGCATTTCCACTCTGGTACCATTCAATGTTTTTCCAGTAATGCAAGTTCACCCATAGCACCAAAACCATCTGTTTTATTGCATTTTGCTTTCTGATACTTTGTAATTGTATTGAACACTGATATTTATATCCTGACTCATTTAATCAATAAAATTGCACAGTTGCAAACGTTTTTTGCCATATAATTATCCAATACTACATCATGCTTCTTACATCTCTTTAATTCATGGACCTCCTCTATTTTGCTATCCTTAATATCTTTGGTCTCCATGGCACTCTCACTACCTCACCTTCATTAAGATTTTCATCAACTGTCTTACAATCACTGTTCCTTTAAAAAAAAAAAACACACATAACCAACTCATCTACCCTCCAAAATGGAATACAAAACAAATGGGAATACACTGACTACTGTGACTCCTCTATCTCTCTTTGCCTATGCAACGAATGCTCAGTTGTAATGCAACGAATGCTCAGTCGTAAAAAAGAAATCAATCATTACAGATCATTTCGACTTTCACAGTGCTCTGTTAAATCTTACTGCCATTACTGAGACATGGATAGACCTGAAATACTCTGCTACACCAGCTGCCTACCATATTGAGCAGGCCAAATTTTCCACATACTAAACCACAACCACAAAGTTGGAAGAGTAGATGGTAGTCCACCATAAGTAATAAAGTCACTAAATCTGTTAGGTCCTGGCTGAAGTTTCAGTAATAAACCTGAGCTCCACTGCTAGTAGCTATGGCACAGAGCAGACAGGTTTAACTTAGGGAAAATATGTAAAGCATTTAGAAGCACCAAAAACAGTTACAAAGTCGAGAACACAACACAACAAAAAACAACCTCCAGTTTATAAACACAGGGGCAGATTTACAAGAAACTGACGCATCTGTATAGATGCGTCAGTTTCCCTGCGCCTACGTGACAAACCCTTGCGCCACTATAGATGCGCCGTATTTACAATATGGCGCACTATGGCGCAAGGATTGACAGATGCGTCAGAAATTCTTACGCATCTGTTGGCGGAAAAGTCACGCATTGTTGGAGTCGTGTCGCAAGCACGATGCAAATCCAGCAATGCATGTTGCGGCCTATTCCCAATACACTGCGTCACTCCTTACGCCTGCTTCAAGCAGGTGTAAGGTTTTGACGCAGTGGCGTCCTAAAAGTCACGCAGTGAAATCTTGTAGATTTCACTGCATCACTTTTACGAGGCTTTCCTGCGTGGGAACGCCTACCCTGCATACATTATACCGGACGCAGATATAATGTCACGCAGGGCTTTACAACGTGACGCATCTCCCTAAATGTGTCACGTTGTAAATTTGCCGCATTTTTTACGCTGCTGTTGCGTCACAAAAGTGATGCAACAGCAGCGTAAAAGTGGCGCAAGGGGCTTGTAAATCTGCCCCACAGAGTAAACTTTAATAAACAAAATGACACTAAAATGACAAAAAACCGACATGGGGGGGCGTGGCTTAGCCGTCTAACATGGCGGACGTACTTTAGCACAGCGCCGACAGCCTGCCACTAATCCGTTAATTATCCTGCATTCAAGTGACCATCCTTCTATATCGGAGCCCGCATGTGGTTGCTGAGCGCAGTTTACAGCTGCAGTGTCTTTTTCAAGCCCGTTCGGCCCAGCTTGCTAAGGGACTGCGGTGTGACGGCCTGGTGCTCGTGGGCCGCGCTGAATCCCTGCCGGCGTCCATCCATCGGCCTGTGTGCCCTCCTGCCCAGGAGCTTGTGACCGCCTTGAATTCGCCGCGGGCGGCAACGAGAGATCCCTAACGCCCACCTGACATTGGATCCCGGGAAGAGGCTTGACGACGTGGCGGCCCGGCGGCAGCTGACTGCACCCTTGCCTCTTGGGCGCCTGTCACTCCATCCTGTGAGGGGCCTGGAGCAGAGATGCCGCGGCTGCTGCTATCGCTGGCTGGGATCTGGTGGCTGGCGGCGGGTGCTGTGGAGACGGGCCTGGGGCATCGGGCCGTCTCCAACATGTGCCCAGATAGCTGCTGCGACAAGCCTCCCTGCCTGGGGGCCTCCCCGCCAGGGTTGCACGGAGACGGCCGACACCCGCCGGGTGGATCCGTGGGCATTGAGGTGGGAGCCCCCGCCCTGCTGAATGACTCAAGCTCGTGGGATCCGGCCCACCCTGGCGTCGTGGCGGCCCTGGTGAGTGACGGCTGGGTGCTGCGGTGGGGTTGCCATCCTGGGCCGCGCGGTGGTGCCTACACGGTCAGAGACTGAGAGACGGGGCCACGAGTGCCTTAGCGAGTACTTGCCCGGTGGCTTGCTGCGGTGAGGGGAGGGAGACGGGTTGCCACAGGGACCCTCACTGCAAATCCTGTCATTCAGACTGGACCCAGCTCCAGGTTTGGGAGTGTGGGCCCTGGAGGACTTTCCTGGTGTACGCCCTGATGGCATTCTGCTCACCTTTGCTTCTGCGACACTGGGGCCACTTGCTGGAGCCTGGTTCTGCCTGGAGCTCTTGCACTGTTGCCCACTGAACAGCCCGCTGTTGTTACCTACATTTAGCACCTTCTTGTGGACTTACCCGGCTGGTGGCGCCAACTGCAGACGCTGTTCTCCCTGGTGCTTCTCCTCAGTGGCCTGCGCGCTGCTTTGCTGCCCTGCCCCTGGCCCTTGGTGACTGAGAGACATTGGCCTGCTCACCACACACCGGTTGCAGCGTGGATTAGGAGGTGTGCCTGGACACCCTTTAGGGGAGGCTGGGGTGCCTAGCTCGCGGAAGCGGCCAGGTGCAGGCTTGGTGCGGCTTGTGAATACGGGTGCCCCGTCTGGTCTGGCCCCCCTGGCGGCCGATATACCTACCTCGTGGTGCACATGACCTTTGGCGCATGTTGTGAGAGATTGCGACACCCAGATGGCTCAACAGCCCGCTCTGGCCCTGTGAGGTTTTCCAATGGCTAAGGTTAAACCGCCTGGTGCGTCCTCCAGACAGTGCACTATGGACAAGTTTGCGGGGGCCGCTGCCATGGGTCCATCGCTGGGAGGCCCGGAGACCCAGATGCCAGACAATGCGGCTCTACTAGCGGCAATCACACAGTTGCGGGAAACACTGGAATCTAAGATAGGTGCGGTGGGCGCGGACGTCATGCTGCTTCACCAGGATCTCCGCAATGCTGTGCAGTGGATTACGGAGGTGGAATCCCGCCTATCCGATGCAGAGGACATGGTGGGCACGCTGATGACGAAGGTATCTACTCTTGAATCCCTTATGAGGGGCCGGGCAGCGCGGGTCGAGAAGGCGGAGGGACGTGCTCGTCGCAATAATCTTCGTTTTATTGGGTTTCTGGAGGGCTGCTAAGGAAAGGATGCAGTGGAGTTCCTCACCACGTGGCTCAGGAATTGGCTCGCACCCAAATCACTCTCCCCATGCTTAGTCCTGGAGCACGTTCACCGTGCGTTGTTGCAAAAACCGCCACCGGGCGCCCGCCCTCGCCCTATCATCGCCCGTCTCCTTAACTACAGGGACAGAGATGTCATCCTTCAGCAGGCAAGAGCACGGGACTCTCTTCTCTATGACTCGCAACGCATTCTCATATTCCCGGACTATACCAGACTCGTACAGCAGCGCCGGCAGTCCTTTCTGGAGGCTAAGGCTCGTCTTCAGGGTCGTAAGCTTCCGTACTCCCTACTATACCCGGCTCGCCTACGGGTGATCTACAACTCACGCACCCACTTCTTTGAGTCTACGGAGGAGGTGTTTCAGTGGCTCGAGGAGAAGGTCCGGCTTAAGCCTCACACTCCACCCAGGTTTGACTCCGACTCATCCTCTAGCAGACCTGGACGTGGTCCTCTGGGAGAAAATGGCGGACGGCAGCGTTGATCGCGCTCTAAGAAGAGATCCAAGACCCGCAGCAAGTCTAATAAGAGACTCCCTCAAGATCAACCAAAACTTTCAGCATCCTGAACGATGTGGCTTTGTGAACTGTAACTATATATACGTCATATGTCACTTATCATGTATTTTTGTTGCAGGTTTCCATTGTCTCACGAGTCTCTGACCCTCTCTTTTTTTGTTTCTTCATGGGCAAGAGACTCATACGGGGGATCCATTGGCTGCTCCTCGCCATTACCCCCTGTTGGGGTTCTGGCCTGGACCACGCCGCGACAGATACTTCTATGTTTATGAGGTATTGGGGTAGGGGGGTGGTTGCGGTTTCATGCGGGATTGGTTGTTGTATTCTGTTACTGCCACTGCGATTTCTGCCATGTGCGACTCTGGAGTTGTCATTGCCACTCAACTCGCTCTTTTTGTGCTCTTACACCAATGCCAGTCATGCCACCAGAGATAGATGGGATCGGGAGTAGGGAGCTCCGAGTCCTTAGTTGGAACATGAATGGCCTGCTCGATAAGATCAAGTGGGGAGTGGTGCTGCGCCAAGCTAAGCGCCATAGGGCGGGCATTCTCTTCCTACAGGAGACCCATCTAGCGGGAACCAAAACTCCTTGTTTGGAGAGGTTTGGTTTATCACAGGCTTATCAATGTGGGTTCACTAGAGGCTCCCGGGGAGTTGCAATTCTTATTCATCGTTATGTCCCCTTTGTTCACAAAAGGACATGTTCGGACCCCAAGGGTCAGTTTGTGGTGCTATATTGGACTCTATATGGGGAACCCATTGTTCTAGGCAGTGTTCATGCCCCTCCTCTCTCGTGGTCCTTTGTTGAAAAGCTAACGACACGCTGGGCTGAACTCCAGTCGGGGCTAACCCTGGTTGGCGGAGATTGGAATGATGTTCTGTCTCCAACGCTAGATAGGTGGCATGCCACGGCACATATGACAGGGACCCAGGTTTCTAAATTGCTTCCCCTGGTTCAAGGATTGGGATGGATTGACTTGTGGAGGACCCTGCACCCCACTGCATGTGTGTACACATTTATCTCCGGTGCCTATGAGTCCTTCTCACGGCTGGACTACCTCTTTCTCTCAGGGGCACATACCCATAGATTGCTCGCGGCCAACATTCTCCCTCGGGACCTCTCGGATCACTCGCCGGTTTTCCTTCTTCTGTCCCTAGATCCCAGGCGCTCCCAGTTTTGGTGGCGCTAGTCACCGTGGCTGTTACAGGACAATGAGTATAGAGCACATATCCATAAATCCCTCACAAACTACCTTTCACTAAACACAGGCTCGGTGGATTCTCCGGTTATTCTATGGGAGGCGTTGAAACCCACCCTCAGGGGGGCGGATATTGCCTTTTGCACGGCAAGGTGCCGACAGCGCCGCGACAAGCATACAATGTGAGGCCCAGCTACTAGACCTAGAACGCGCAAGTAGGGGATCAGAGGGCAGCGCTGCGCGCAGACAATTGGTGACTATCCAGCAGACATATGCCAGAGAACTTCTGGATGAAGCACGTCTATACTAGCCACTCGCAGCCGGATATACCAGTGGGGGGACAAATCTAGTGCCTTATTGAATCGTCTGTGTCAACAGACGCTGCGTCCTCAGACGCTCCCATGTATACGCGGCCCCGACGACATCGCTCTTACAGACCCGTCCGCCATTGCTGACCGTTTTGCTTCATATTTTACGGAGTTGTACGCTCCTCAGGAAGTTCTACCCGTGTCACTCATCCAGAAGTTTATAGATGATTTTCCATCTCTGGCCTTATCTGAAGAGGTGCGAGACATGCTAGATGCTCCTCTGTCAATAGAAGAATTGCTGACTGCGCTACTCAGTATGGGAGCGGGTAAAGCGCCGGGACCGAGTGGCTTCCCCTGCGAGTTTTTGCCAGAAATACCACCCGCAACTCCTAAAACCGTACTTAGCGGCTCTTGAGGCTTCCGCGGAGAGTGGTGGTCTCCCACCGGATTGGCGGCATGCCGAAATCGTTGTGTTCTTGAAGCCGGGTCGTCCCCCGGAACAATTATCGTCCTATCACCCGATCTCCCTACTTAATGTGGAGGTCAAGCTCTTGGCCAAGGTAATCGCCAATCATTTGGTCCCACACATCACGGAGCTGGTCCATCCGGACCAGGCAGGCTTTATACCTGGCCGTGCCACGCGGCATAATATCAGACGTGCACATAATGCTATAGCCGCGGTTGACAGACTTGAGTGCCCCGCCGCGCTCCTCCTGGTAGACATAAATAAAGCCTTTGACTCCCTTAGTTGGACCTATCTTTTTGCCCTGCTTAGCCGTCTAAACATTGGCCCCCGATTACTGAAGCTTATTCGCCTACTATATACGGATATAACCACATCGGTCAGAGTGGCCGACTCGGCTTCCAGACATTTTACTATTGGACGGGGGACGCACCAGGGCTGTCCACTCTCCCCTTATCTTTACGCGCTCGCCATGGAGCCACTGGCGGCCTGGATTCGGGTAGACTCCCAAATGCGCGGTTTTGAATGGGCACCAGGACTTTCTGATCGCATAGCGCTGTATGCGGATGATGTTCTATTTTTTCTCACAAATCTTGACCAGACCGGTCCACGCCTCCTTCGCATTATGCAAATATTTGGCGAGATCTCTGGTCTGTACATGAATCGGGGAAAATCATTTCTGTGGCCGCTGCGGGCGGAGAACGGCTGGGCGACTGGTCGCGGGAAGTAGTGGTGGTTCCGGATGGTTTCAAGTATTTGGGTGTCTTCCTCTTGGCGTCCCAGTCAGTGGTGTGGAACAAAAACCTTGCTCCCTTGTGGATACAGGTGGGTGACCAGACACGTGTGTGGTCTCACATGCCCCTATCTCTTTTTGGCAGATCTGCCATCTTTAAAATGGTCTCCTTGCCCCGCCTTCTTTATCAATTACAAAATCACCCATACCCAATCAAGCAGACATGGTTTCATCAATTGAACGCTATTCTTGCCCGGTTTCTCTGGGGGGGAGGTGCATCGCGAGTTGCGCTGAGGACCTGCTTTCAATCTACCTACTCCGGTGGAGTGGCTACCCCGGACGTGCATGCGTACTACCTGGCCTCACACCTTCTCCTCCTTAACGAATGGTGGTATGGCGATCGTGGAGACCCAGCGTACGCCGTAGAACGTTGGCTGCTGGGAGATAATACCTTACACACGGTTCTCTATTCGACGGCGCTGCTTAAGGAACTACCACCTGCCACTGCCATCTTCTTTAAGATTTGGAAGTCTGCGCTCCGTCAAATAGGCTGGTGGGGGAGACTCACTAGGGAAACTCCACTTTGGAATAATGGGCAGTTGCCAGAGCTGGCACGACTGCCTGGCTTTCGGGGCTGGGGAGCCATTGGAATAGACACAGGGTGGACGGTTGTGCATGGCTGTACCCTCAAGTCCTTTCTTGACATACAAACAGAATATGATATACCCTGCACGCAATTTTATTGCTATCTACAATTCAGGCATGCTTTTACCCCCTATATTTCCCGCCTCACAGAGATACCCGAGTTTAACCCCGATGAGGCTAAAGTCTTTATGGGGGAGTTGGGAGACCATAAGATCACCAAAATATACCACACGATCATCAATAATACACCTACCACCATGCATAAAACTAGGGAGGCGTGGCAGCAAGACTTGGGTCCCTTAGAGGAGGATGACTGGGTGGAAGCCCTGGAGTCCCCACACAGCGCAATAATCGCAGCCCGCCTGCACCTTATCCAGTTTAAATATCTCCATAGAGCTTAGTATACAAGGCACAGATTGTGGCGCGCTGGATTAATTGCTTCTCCGCATTGTTTGCGCTGTGGGTCGATAGAGGGTACGTTCCTACATACTGTGTGGTCTTGCCCTACCCTGTCAAGATTCTGGAGGGGAGTGTTTACATGTCTGTCTGAAGTATTGGGGTGGGATGTTCCCTCCTCCCCGAGGCTGGCAATGCTACATATTACTGAGGACCTGGGTGGCAATAGGTACAAGTGTCACCTTCTTTTCTTAGGCTTGACATTGGCAAAGAGGGACATCGCCAGAGCCTGGAAGGAGGAATCCCCGCCGTTGATTGGGATATGGAAAAAAGGCCCGGACTTCTGTATGGGCCTGGAAATCCCGGTCTTCAAAGCAAGGGGGTGCCCTCGGAAACATTATAAGATCTGGAAGAGGTGGGCCGACTATAGGGGCCTACATCTGGAGCCTCCTCCCCCCGCCTGATATCGCAGACTCATTGGTGTGAACTTAGTGAATTGGACTATGCGTGGTATACACTATAGATGTGTCTACAGGTGGCGCAGACTCTCCGTATCTATGCAACATTTCTCCCTATCAGGCGGAAGCAACGTGACTCAGTTATTTGTTTTTCTGTTAGTATCTTTCTTTGTGATTGATTTTTTTGTATGACCACCGTCATATTTATGCTGAAAATGTTGATGTCCATCTTTTTTATCCTGTATGCATACTGTGAGTGCCGTTTGAGGCATTATTTCTACCTCAGCTGTCAACAATAAAATTATGTTGTGAAAAAAACGACATGGGGAACCAGAAATATGAATTTATAAAAACTTAAGGGAAAAATTGCCAAGAAAAAGTAAAGCATCAAAAAAGGTACAGGTACCTTGTGACCCAAAACTAGGCAGGGTCCAAGAAAAGGAGGTGTCTCAAAATATGTTTCCCCATGCCATTTTGCATAGGCAATTTAGACAGAGTTACAGCCAAAACAGCTGAACGGAATTACACCAACATTTTGCAGAAAGCTAGATCTATACCCAGATAGTGTGCTTTTTGTGATTTGGAGTAAACCCATTCAGTAGTTTTTGAGGAATTAAGGTTCAACATTCATAGAAATTTAGAGACGCTGGAGTACTGCAGGACCGACAGTTCAAGAGATTAGATCTAATTTGCTGTCTCACATCAACAAAGATGCTTGATAGCCATTTTAGGACCCGGGAGCACAGTCCCCATGTCCTGAAATAAAAAATAAAAATACCACATAGGGGGACAGAGTAGGGATTGTGGGGGTGGGTCTCAGAGCCCCCAGGACCCAAAACAAAAGCATTTTTTTAGAGGCACCACAGTAAAATAGTAATTCACCTGGGGTGGGCCAGGGCCTGGGGGGGTCGCTGCATTCTTTTAAAATAGAAATATGAGAGAAGGCGGGCAGGCATGCCCCCCCCTCCCTGACACATTTATTGGCCCCGGGGATCCCATTCCCCAGGGCCTAACATTTTTCTTTTAAGTGTATTAGGGAGGACAAGCTATGTATTGACCAAAAGGACCCCAATAAAATAAAATAAACAGTTGCAGCCTTGCTGCTTCACTATTAAAGCGGCGAGGCAGCTCATACAAAATTCACTGCTCCCTCCCGACAGTGCCCATAAAGCCCTGCATGGGCTTAGTTTTGTTGTGGTACCTCAAGGAGGGGCAGGGGGCACAATCAACAATTTAGTTGTTGTGGGGGGGCTACAAGAACACACCAGCCCCCGAAGAACTTCATAAAGCACTGCACGTTTCCTAGGTCATTTAATGCATGGAGAACTTACCATTATTTCTAAAACACTCTGAATGGAAACTGTATGTGCTTCAGCTGGAGTGAGGGAAGCCCTTGTGGTTGGTTCTGTGGCTGCTTTCTGTGTCCTGAAGAGTTTTAAAGAAAGTCAAAAACACACATTTATGATTGTTTGGAATAAAAGTGCTTTATTAAAAATATTTTTGATACAGTATTCATTATGCATTGCCATGTGTCATAAGGATTTCCTTGGAATATGGTTATTGATCAAGTATTGTGGTGACTTTTTGACCAAGCCAATAGGTCTAAATTACATAGGTTGATGTGCTGATCCCTTGCTAAATTCAATCAAGCAATCAGTGTTGTGTAGTTCCTATTAATACATAGGATATGCATGTTTAGACAACAAAAACTAAGGGATTGGTGTCCAGGCTGATTCCAGATACCCCCAAAGGATATGTTAGCCTTGAGACCAACTAGCTCACAGTGCCACCGTAAGCCCTCTAACCTTACCAAGGAGCGAATAGTTTCTGGCAACTATCGAATATGACAACCCTTGATACATCAGGGATCATGGAAACAGTACAGTACTTTTCGCTCAGTCACTCGTGCTTGCTTGGTTTCGGACAGATACACAGAATAAACGATGGGGACGTTTTCAATAAGCATTTATTGAGCCAGGGTGATTCTAGTTTAAAACATGTTTGCTGCGACAATTATTAGACAGAAACAGATATATAAGATTACAAGCACCGACAGAGTAAATAAAAGTTAGAATTTTACCATGGTGCTAAAACAGTAAATATATGCAGGCATACCGATACATGGCAGTAATCGAGCGTACTCCTAAGATGCAAACCTTACCTAAGTGTACCTAGCATGTATGTGGGTGTAAAGCCAAGAATCCCCTAGGAAAGAGCCAACCCCATTACTTGATGGGAGAGAACGAAGGAACCCGTCTTGGTCTCGAGTTGGACACTCACAAGGGATGCCAGACCACTGTGTGCTGGAGCTTCTGCAGGCCGGGACATCAGCGTCTAGTGTCAGCGTGGAAGCTTCTGCTCTGGTTCCCCAGTGAAGATGTGGTTCTTTTATACCCAAAAAGTACCCTCAGGGGTTCTACCTAGATATGTAATGGTTTGCCATTATGTATGGTGGACCTGTCGTCCAAGAATGACGATAGCAGTGACTTTTGTACAGAGTTATTATACAGAAGATGGTAATCCTGCTGTGTACGTCCTGGGCAGGGGATTAACATATGATACTAGGAATCATCATGCATAATAAATAAGGCAAGTTTCGGAGAAAATTGATCGACATTTATTCAGCACCTAACTAGTTAAAAGGTCTTATGCAGAGCAAGGTAGGACAAATGTAGGTAAAAGGTTGTGTAGCTACCTAGGCCTATATTGGGGTACATTGGGGTTCATAACATCAGGTGGCTTGTAAAGCACGACTACTCACCCATAAGGGTCTCAAGTCAACAGGCCAGTCTTTTATATTTGGTGTTCTGGCTTTTTGACAAAGCCAGCTGGTCTTCCCTACTTAAAATTACATCTCTTGATATTTCACGTAAACAAAAAACAAAGAAATTCACTGAAAAAAACTCAAAGGCTGAAGTTATGGTATAGGTAGGTCTGGTAATAAAATCTTACTTTTATTTTTTTAAACTCATAAATTCTCTGAAAAACAGAAATGGTTAAAGTAGCATTATAGTTTGGCTAAAATGTCAGTTAAAACATATCATAACATTTGAAATTTAAAAAAACACTGAAATTTACCAGTTCTAGTTAACTAAAGTACCTATAACTTGCGCCCTCACCATGCAATGCTTATGATTTCACATATTACATCACTCATGCGTGTTCCAAGACATCATCGATATCGTCAATAGCATCATTGATTATGATCCAGCGCGATATTAGCAAACAGCATTCATACACTAGATACTCACTTGGGCCCATACATTCATACTACGCTAATACTTACGCTGGGGTTGTCACTTGTTACTCTTTATCAAAATCCCTGCTACCAATTACCTTCCGATTGAAGAGTAATGACTTACCAATGAATCCTTTGCTAATTGGGAAGTTTAAAATGAGTGACATTCATTATAGTACATAATCCTGAAATAACCACTGAGTCAGGAAGTTTTAAAATGTTTATCTAAAGATTTAGCAGAGTAAATTACAGAACCACATGGTACTTAATCGCATATCAAGGATGAAGCATAGAATAATAATTATTGATTAATGACGGTCCCTCAGAAAGGAGAAGATAGAGACAGCAGCGCAACTAAAGGTTGCATTTATATTTACCTAAGTGCGAGAACCAAACCCCTTGGCCAAGGAGTTGGAAAAGAATAGGACCCAGGAAAGATGAAGAGCAAAGACCTCCTCCAGGATCAGGATAGGACCGGTGACCTCTCTACAACGACGCCTGCGCTGTTCCCCTCTCTGATACTCGACTTCTCCTCGATTCTCCCGTGCCTTCCTTCTAATAGACACCGCCGCCCCCTCCTCAGGACCTCTCTGGACAGCGGATCAGTCTGCAATCGATCAGCTTGGCAGTCTGGAGCTCTTCTGTGCGTTCTGAGAGTAAGCTCTAGCTAATTAGCTAATTCTATATCAATTATACCCTTCTACGCCCATGATGTACCTCCCATTAATGTTGCCAAAATATGGGACCACTACTTCTGATTGGACAGGGACAGGGGGTTGATTTCTCACACCATATGATTTTAATACGAATTCTAAAGACCTTTGTTTTAAAATACCGCCTATCAAATTTAATACATTGGCTTTATTTCCCACCCGTCTCACGACAAAGTTTATTCATTCTTCATATACATAGTTGCAAGTTTGGCAAGAACACATGAATATATCAATATTGGCCATTAGGTCGCGGCCTTGGACGACGTCCAGGTTGACTTCATCCTTATTCTTTGGCAGCCAAGCAGGGCACATGCGCAGAATTATTGTCTCTCGAGTTTCAGATCACCAACCCCAGGCCCAAGTTTATGAACTAATAAAAGTTAAAGAAGAAATATTAAAATCACAAATAAAATGTTTCACTGTATACCCACTCTTTCTACTCTATCCCCATTTACTTATAAATTCTATCCCGCATTAGTAGAGTTAGGAAAACGACAATTTAATAATACCACAAGAGCAAGCTGAAGCATGTGAAAACATCAAGCAGCCATTTTAATGCTCACTGCGCAGAAGCAGGAGTTTCCCACCAAGCAAAAATAAGACGTCACAACACGTGATATGGTTGAGACATGCGCAGTGAAGTTCCCACACTTTAGCGGCCATTTTAGAAAAAGACAAGCGTTACTTGTTAGTTACAACACATAAGCAAGCTTCCTTGCTATTCATGTAGTGTATGCAAAGTTAATATACACAATACAAGATTAATAAATTAATACTATGAGGAGATTGCATTCGAGCGCATTTGTGAGTCCTTGCTCCATCAATCCCCTCTCTGATGGCGTTTAAGAGCCATCAAAATACTGCCCTCAATCAGATGCCAACTTCTAGCAAATAGTTTCTTTCTCAGTTTTACACTTTCTATTTTTAACATCCCCTTTCAATTTCTTGTATAATTCACTTCTCAACTCTTCAAGTTCAACTTCGTCAAACTTTCTCTTCTTCCCTTTTCCTGTCACATTATATGATCTATCCTTTCTACAACATTTGCACCATATTATTATTGTCAGGACTATTATTGCTATCCCTGCTAAGGGTACTAATATTTGAGCTATAAGTCCTTTTCCTACATTAGCAAACCAGGTGCCAATTGACGAGATACTATTTGTCAATCTTTCCCATACACTATCAACTTCCAGTGGTTTTAATTCTTTCTCAAGTTTCGTTATATTCTGTATATATGTTCCAATCTCTGCACTTTTATCAGGTATATAAGTACAACAATGTTTCGTCTTCAATAATTTACAGACTCTGCCCTCTTTTGCCAATATTATATCAAGAGCAAGTCGATTTTGCATAACCATAGATCTAATCGCAACCATCTCCACATTAATCATTAGAAATCCTCCAGCAGTATCCGTTTATAAACGATCAACCACTGTGGACAATTTACATATTTTCCTTGAGTTCAGAATTATTCCCACCGAAGGTATCAATGCACCAAATATATCACCTACAATTTCAGAAAAACTAGCTCTTTTACTACGTTTTAATTCGCTATTGTTTTCATTGCTCCCAGTGTTTCTTTTTACTTGGTATATTTTTGGAAATACTATTCCAAAATAACAACTTTCATATCACCGTGCAGGAAGCCTAAAGTAAGCCTTATTCCCACATACATAATAGATCCCAGGAAAAACTGAATCTGTTCCTCCTTTTATTCCCCAGCCTCCAAGAATTAAGAAATTGTGTTCACATTCACAGGTACCGATGAAAACATTGTTATAATCAGTCTTTAATCTATGTAGACAAATTTTCCCTGTCTTTACAAAATCCAGAGCCATAGCAGCTTGAGCCTTGCCAGGTGTGTAACTCCCTTCTTTCTCAGCCCAAGGTGGCAAATGAGCCTTATGCTCAGAAGCTTTCTTTTGAAAATCTTGTCTTCTATCTTCCACTAAGTTCAAAAATATCTTTTCTTCTTCATATAAAGAACATGTTAGATTGTGTCTATGTGCATGTGTTATATCTATTGTTTTCATTGTTAAGAACATTTCTCCCATAAACTGTGCATCTTGACTACTAAGCACTGGGTTCATACTCTTTCGAATCGGAACCTCAGAAAATATCACATCTATGTTTGAATAATAATATTGAAGTCTCCCTGTTCTATAAAATAAACTAGATAAAACACTACATGATAAGCCATATGTTAATGGTAGGTGGTGATATGTTAACCCTTCTGCTACTGATTCAGGTAACTTCATACAGACATAACAATTACTAACTTCCATGGTGTCTATATATTGAAACAATAACTTTGTGAAAATATTTAGACTAGTGTCGTTATCAGTTATTTCATGATGAAATTCTGGTTCATTTTCTGCCATTAGTTCTACTCTATTACCCTTCAAGTGTGCTGTCCTTCCCTTAGTTTCGTTATTAATCTTTTTATCCATTATCATAAGGTAAGGAACTGCTACGATCAGGACTAACCATTCTATAAGCACTATTACTAGACTACATATGCATATTGCACAGCATCTTCTACAACATCTCTGTTTTGGTCTCCCAGAAACTCTATCATCAGGCATTTCGACAAGGAAGATTGCTCTTCTTATCTGTTTTCGCTTTTCTTTATTTTATTATTTCACTTAGTCAAGGTGGTCTTGTTTCTTTCTCATATGTCAGTTCTGTACTTGTTCCTTCGTCACCACTTTCACTTGACTCTGAGCTTTCGTAATCTTCAAGAATGATGTAAGTCCAATCAGGACCCTTGAATTTGTTATTCACAAGTTTCAGTCTTTTACTTCTTCTTTTCTCAGTTTTATTTTCTCGTTCGGTTTGGCTTGTTACTTCATTTACTTGATCTGTATCTTCACTTCTGGTTCTTATGTTGTATTTTATTCTTTTAATGACACTAGGCCAATGATCACCTTTTCTTGTTTTCTTTGTTTGCACTGTTTCTTTATTTTTGTCTTCAGCAATCTCTTTATTTTCACTGTTTGACACCTTTTCGTTTTCTGCAATTACTGTTTTTCTTTCTTGCTCTTTTTCAGGCCTTATTGGTTTTTCTTCTGCAGCTCCTCCGTGAGTTTCCAATAATTGACCTTGTTCTTTGTTTAATTCTTCATGTTTATGTTTCTCGAGATCTTTTTCTTCTGTGTGTTTTTCTGGATCTAACTGGTTCTGATCAGGGCTTATTGCACTTTGTACTTCTGCAGCCTGACCGGATTCTTCTAAACCTGTCTGTCCCTGCTCAAAATTTGTCGATTCTTCGTTAATTTTAGCCCAGTTTCCTCTCCCTATCTGGTCCTGCTCAGGTTCTTTTATTGTATGTTCTTCTTTTCCCTGAGCTGCTTCTTCTTCACCTATCTGATCTTCTTCAATTTCTTCCAAATTTGTTTGACTTCTTGTTCTGTGGTAAACTTCAGGAATTTCTACCACTGGTATCCAGTCCTGACTTGTGCTCGGTTGTTCTTCTGCAGCTTCTCTTGAATCTCGAGCCTGAGATTCTTCAGCTGGGCAACCTTCAGCTTCCTCAGTGATTGATGCTGACTGAGGATTTTCTTCTTCAGGGTCTGGTACTCTTTTGGTGTGGCTTACATGAATCCAATTAGGAAATCCTGCACACTTCACTGCTGTATTGGTAGTCAGTATGACCTGACAAGGTTTTCCCCATCTAGGTGATAGACATGTCTCTCTGGTGTGATTCTTCACTACCACCCAATCACCAGGATTCAGATCATGTTCTTGTTGAGGCTGCCTCGAAACTGCGTCTTCTCCGACCTGATGAGAGACAGAACGCACTAAGTCAGCCAATCCTTTGCAATAATCCAGAACCATATCATCAGATATATTCAGCAGTTTGTTTATGGGAACATGTGCTTGTCTCATTGCTCTTCCCATCATTATCTCGTGTGGGCTCAATTCCGTATTTCTGTCGGGAATGCTTCTGAGTCCCATTAAGACGAGTGGCAATGCATCTGGCCACTCCAATGATGTTGATGCACACATTTTTCCCAGTCTGGATTTTATAGTGCCATTCAATTGTTCAACCACTCCAGAAGCCTCTGGACGATATGCACAGTGCAATTTTTGTTCAATTTGGAATGCTTCGCAAATTATTTGAATCACTTCACTGTTAAAATGTTTTCCTCTATCTGATTCCAAAGTTACTGGGAAACCAAACCTAGGAATGAGTTCTTGTAGTAACAGCTTTGCGACTGTAATGCTGTCACTCCTCCTGGTAGGGTAAGCCTCCACCCACTTTGAAAACAGACATACTATGACTAGTACATATTTCAACCCTCTGCATGGTGGTAACTGTATAAAGTCGAACTGTAGTCTTATAAATGGTCCTTCTGCCTTTCCAATGTTTCCAAACCCAATTATTGTTTTTCTTCCTGGATTATGCATTTGGCAAGTCAAACATCTCTGGCAAAGGCTCTCTGCTACAGCCCTGAACTTGGGATTGTACCAGTTCTGTCTGAAAAGCCTAATCATTGCATCTCTCCCTATGTGTGTGTCTCCGTGATACATCCTGGCCATTTGAGAGAGCAGACAGTCAGGCATGACTGGTCTGCCATCAGCACAAATCCACACCTCGTCATCTCCTCTTTGGGAACAACCCACCTTGACCCATGTTTTCTTCTCACTTTCATCAGCACCATCTTGCAATCTTCTAACCTCATTCCATGTTTCAGGTGGCACATACAGCATAAGTTGGCAGCTGATTCCCATTCTTTCCACCCTTTTATTGACTGACAATCTATTTCTGGCACAATGTTGAGCCACAAGATCTGCATATCGGTTGCCGATTACCACCCAGTCATCTCCTGACTGGTGTGCGGCACACTTCACCACAGCCAATTCTTTTGGTGTTTGTATTGCTTCCAGCAATTCCCTTACAAACTGTCCATTTTTAATGGGGGATCCTGAAGAAGTCATGAAATCCCTCTGCATCCATAGTTGGCCAAAATCATGCACAACCCCGTAACCATATTGGCTATCTGTAAATATAGTTACTTTTTGATTCCTCCCAATTTTGCAAGCTTTTATCAAAGCAATCAATTTAGCTACTTGTGCAGATTTTACTCCTGGTAAATAGGATGCTTCAACTATTCCAGTTAATTCACACACCGCATAGGCAGCAGTTAGTTTACCATCCTCATGTCTTTGACATGAACCATCAACAAATAGTTCCCTGTCTGGCTTTCTAAGGGGCTGTTCCTCAATGTCTGGACGTGGTTTCGTGCATAACTCTGTGACTTGTAAACAATCATGTTCTTCTTCTTCGTCATTTTTAATTTCCTCATGATATGGGTCTGGTAGTAAGGTAGCGGGATTTACTATTGTGCACCTCACAATGTTCACATTTTCAGCACCCATTATTATTCTCTCATATTTAGTCAGCCGACTAGGAGTAAGATGCTGAGTTCAAGTTCTTGTCAACAGAATCACAACCGCATGTGGAACAAACACCTTTACTGGGTGTCCCATTACAATTGACTCACTTTGTTCAATACTTAAACAGGTAGCCGCCACTGCTTTTAAGCAGCCTGGCAACGCGGCTGCCACTGGATCCAATGTAGCAGAAAAATATGCTATTGGACGTCTGTCTAGACCATGTCTCTGCGTTAGAACTGAGAGTGCACAATTTTCTCTCTCATGACAGAATAATGCAAAACTTTTCTTATAGTCGGGCATGCCTAGGGCTGGTGCTGAGCACAGAGCATTTCTCAATTTTACAAAAGCTCCTACACTCTCATCATCCCATTCAACTGGGTCCTTGGCTTTCTTTTTTGTCATTTGAATTAGGGGCTTTGCTAACAAGGAAAATCCTAGTATCCATTGTCGACAGTAACCTACTATTCCTAGGAACATTCTCACTTCTCTTTGGGTTACAGGCATTTGCATTTTCTTAATCAATTGTACTCTTTCCGAGGTTATTCTTCTTTTTCCCCTCTCAATTTGGGGTCCCAAATATTTAACTGCTGTTGTACAGAACTGCAATTTTTCTGGTGAAACTTTATGCCCTTCTTCAGCCAAATGATTTAATAGTGCTATGGAATCAACAACACAGTCCTCTCTGGTGTTCGATGCCACCAGTAAGTCGTCGATATATTGCACTAGGACTAAGCTTCCTGGCATTACTAGTTTCTCAAGGCACTTTTTCAATATCTGATTAAAGATAGAAGGACTTTCCGAGTACCCCTGAGGAACACGATTCCATACATAGACTTTGTTCTCGAATTTAAATGAAAAAAGATACTGGCTGTCTGGGTGCAATGGTATTGAAAAGAACGCTTGGCATAAATCAATCACAGTGAACCATCCTGCACTCCAAGGGATCTGGTATAGAATTACTGCAGGATTTGGCACTATAGGACAACATGGTTCCACAATCTTATTTATTTTTCGCAGGTCTTGAACAATCCTATACTTCCCACTAGGTTTCTTTAGACCCATTATTGGTGAATTACATGAGCTACTCATTACTTCTTTTAGTATGTTTTGTTCTACCATTCGGTTGATTTCTTCTATGACTCCTGTCTTTACTTCTGCACTCATTTTATACTGTCTAGTATTTGGGAAAATCGCACCTTCTTTTACAGTAATTTTAACTGGGTCTATTTTGGCCATAAGTCCTACTTCTTTTCCTGTGAAATCCCATACTATGGGGTTTACTGTAGTTTTTAATTCTTCTGGCAGCTCATCTTTTGTTATTAATGAAAACATTTCATCTACTTCTGTACCTTGTTTTGCAATCATAAACTTATATACATGATCTTCGTCTGGGGTCTGAACTGCCACACCATCCGGTGTGCAGAAAATTGTGCAATTCATCTTGCATAGCAAATCACGCCCAAATAAATTTACTGGACTGGAATCACACACTACAAATTGATGCATTTCTCTGAAATTTCCAATTTTAACTTCCATTGGTTCAGTAAGAGGTGTTCTAATCTTTCGATTAGCTACTCCCACTACTTGGATAGCTTCTCCAGAGAGAGGAAGGTCTGGAATGTCTGCTGTTCTCACAGTAGACCGGGTAGCACCAGTGTCCAAAAGGAAAGTAATATCATTACCTTTCACATTCCCTTCAACATATGGACCTGACTGATCTACTGACAAGGATGCGCCAAGTACGCACTCCTTCTCCCCCTCTCCTAGGCACCGTCATGAACTGTATTGACAGAAGTCGTCCTGTAAAAGAAACTGTGATGTTACATAATCATTCTTACCACTTCCTCCTTGATATCCGACGTCTGTACCGTGCTTTGCTCTGCTTACATTACCCTGAATAGGTGCAGGTGGCAACTGACTCTGAGGATTTACACCCTGCTGTGAGTCATTCTGCGTCTGTGGATTTAAATTTTGATTTGGGCCATTATTATTCCGAATCTTTTTACATTCATCCTTCCAATGCCCCAATTTTCCGCATCCATGACAAGGAAATTTATTTTTAGCTTCTTCTCTACTCATTCGTCCTCTCACTTTTCCACCATTCCCAGTGTCGCCATTCGTTCCAGAATCCTTCCCTTGATTCTCACTCGGATTATCCAAATTAATTCCCTGTTTCTCAGCCATTTTCACCTGTGCCCACATCACTTTTTCCTGCAATTTCTTGTGCCTATCCTCAATATCGTCTCCACAGTATTTTGCATATTTCAAAATTTCATCGATCGGTTTCCCCTGCCAACACAACATGTGTTGTTTAATCATCTGACAAATCTCTGGCTTCAGACCATAGACAAATCGATAAACAAACTGACTCATGTTCTTGTCTCCAATGTCCTCAAATCCACTATACTGCTTAAATACCTGCAATAAACACTCATAATAGGCGTGTACCGATTCACTGGCTTCTTGGGTGGTTCGGTCTATTTTCACCCAATCTGTTTCTTTCGGTGGTATTTTGCCTTTCAGGTAAGTTATCACCTGCTGATACTTTTTCATTACATCATTTGACGGGGCACCTGTTTTTGGATCTCTAGGATACTCTTCACTTGGCCAATCAACTGTAATTTTACAATCTGTCCACAATTCGGCAGGTACCACTATGTCAAACAAACCATCTAAATCCTTCAACAATACCTTTGACACCTTCACAAACCTCTCAACCTGCTTGTACCATTCAATTGGTTTTTCTCTCAACTTTGGAAAATCATTCGTAAATGACAAAATATCCTGTCTGCTCCATGGGACATGTACATATCCCCCTCCTGGAACTTCTCGCATCGGATACATTTGATCTGTCTTCCCTGTTTCCTTCATTAAATATTCAGAGGCTGTTCTACTGGATCGTGCCTTTTCCTTTTTCTTTGCCCATCAAACTCTCCATTTATCTAGGTCTCCCCATTTTTGCAAGACTGTCATTAACTCCTTTACTTGTAACTTTCTTCCAGAGGCATTCATGTTTTCTAGGTCTTTGTCTGAAAAATCTGCTCTATAGGGTTTCTGCAACACCTTTGATCTCCCTATTTCAATTCCCATCTGCAGAGTCAAATCTGATAATCTTTCATGAAATATTTTTTCATTTCTGGTGATACTTCTGCATACGAACAATAATTCTTCTTCATCGTAAGCATTTAGGCGATCTAATTCCACATTTCCTGCTATTATTTCTTCTAATTCAACTTTTAATTTATAAATATCCAAACTTTTTGGAGGTGTACACTGCTGATCTGATCCTTGTGCCCACCTTTCTAAGTCTTCTGGACTAACTACAGTGACACTTTTTGCTCCCGGTGAAGTTATTAAGTTTATATCTTTCGAGCACCCAGGTGTAGTTCTTCTGGGAGTACTATTGACAGAATCCTGAATTGGTAAATCCATTAATGATATTGTTGATTCACAATCACTAAAATGATCCTCAACCATTACTACTGCTTCAGGTTTAGGAATATTCACAGGAGTAGGCATAACTAACGGTGGAGGATAGTTTCCTTTGTCACTATATAACGGGACTACTGGACCAATTGTTACAGGTATGGTCAAAGAGTCAGGATGTACTTTTATCTGTGTTATTTTCTGTATTAATTCTGCTCTGGTTTTCTCTAGGGCTTCTTTTTCTTTATCGTGAAGTATCCTACTAGGGGTGAAATCATGCATTACCTGTGGTACTAATGAAGTTTTCAACAGGGGTGCACTTGGGGGTGCATCCACCTGTCCCTTCCTGGTATGGTGGGGGGTTCTTTAATATCTCTTCCATAAATTCATCTTCAGAATCTCCATTTCTCATTAAGTGTTTTGTCTTTTCTGTGCATTTTCTCCCTAACAGTTCTTCTGCTGTAAATATTGGATATAATCCTTCTGTAAGCATTGCCCTCCTCCATTGTTTCATCTGACCGTCCCTAGTCTCATGTTGATTTCTGGGGAAAAATCCTCGATAACCCCTATTACTCCTGGATCGGTCACGCTCAAATGCCTCGGTTTCCCATTCCTCTAAGGCTTCGTATTGAGTTAATCTAGGTCTGGGTTCCAAATCGTTCAATCTCAATCTCAAATTTTGAAGAATTCTTCCATTGAAGGTGCCATTCTCGGGAAATGCTAATATTCCATCCTTTTTGTTATATTCTATCCAATTTTCTATCCATACACAAGTATGATAACCTCTCTCCATCATCATGAATGAAGCGGGCGTTTTAGCTGGTGGAATAATAATTCCTTCCCTAGTTTTGACTGGTTTATCCTTTTTAAAATAGTTCTTAATCTTTTGCAGAAAGGACATTTTTCTCTTCTCTCCGTACATTCTATCTAATCTTCGGTGTATAAAGTTATATTCTGCAAAACCTAGGAATCTCCTATCCGGAGGAGTTCCTATTAAAGTTGGATCGCGCTTTAACATGCACTCTCTATCCACTAATATTTTAGCTTCTAGAATATCAACCAATTAAGTGTCTGCTAACTTTTATTCCTGAACCAATCCTAGCGCGGCCTTTCTGTGACGTTAGTCTGTCAACCCCTCCTTCACAATCTGCGCTTCTCTGTCCCTCGCTGATTTCAACCAATCCCAGCGCGGCACCTGTGACGTCAGTACTGCTCCTGACTACTGACCCCTCCTTTACAAGGGTCTTTCCACACCCGCTGTTTCAACCAATCCCAGCGCGGCGTTTTCTGACGTCAGCTCCCTCTCCGGCAGCTGACCCTCCCTTTACAAATTTGTACGCAAAAACTTAATTTTTTCTATCAAATTAAATTTCAGTAACAACATAAAACATTCGCTATCGTGCCAGTTTCTCTAAAATAGAAAAAGATAGTTTCTCTCACACATAGTAAAACCTTTCCGTTTACTAAACATATACTACGAGTAAAACCCTTCCGTTTACTCTTCACACAAGCTCCAGAAGTACCTGTTACTTCTTCAATGTTACCCTTTCTAGGTGATATAACATCAAATTTTTACCAGTGTACTCCTTTGCTATTACTCACACGTATAGAGTCCCTAACCAGTACTGATAGTCCTGCTTAACTTTTCAGTACTATTTCTGCCTGACAGATAACCTCACTGCAGTATGGCTTCCACTTACCAATCGCTATTCAATTTTCCCCGGGGAATTCTGGACAACATAAACAAACTTTGAATACACGGATGTTAGTTCATAAAAATAAAATTCACATTACCCAATTAACAAAGTACAACCATCCTCTGATTACCAGAAAACTGATCCAGCGCGATATTAGCAAACAGCATTCATACACTAGATACTCACTTGGGCCCATACATTCATACTACGCTAATACTTACGCTGGGGTTGTCAGTTGTTACTCTTTATCAAAATCCCTGCTACCAATTACCTTCCGATTGAAGAGTAATGACTTACCAATGAATCCTTTGCTAATTGGGAAGTTTAAAATGAGTGACATTCATTATAGTACATAATCCTGAAATAACCACTGAGTCAGGAAGTTTTAAAATGTTTATCTAAAGATTTAGCAGAGTAAATTACAGAACCACATGGTACTTAATCGCATATCAAGGATGAAGCATAGAATAATAATTATTGATTAATGACGGTCCCTCAGAAAGGAGAAGATAGAGACAGCAGCGCAACTAAAGGTTGCATTTATATTTACCTAAGTGCGAGAACCAAACCCCTTGGCCAAGGAGTTGGAAAAGAATAGGACCCAGGAAAGATGAAGAGCAAAGACCTCCTCCAGGATCAGGATAGGACCGGTGACCTCTCTACAACGACGCCTGCGCCGTTCCCCTCTCTGATACTCGACTTCTCCTCGATTCTCCCGTGCCTTCCTTCTAATGGACACCGCCGCCCCCTCCTCAGGACCTCTCTGGACAGCGGATCAGTCTGCAATTAATCAGCTTGGCAGTCTGGAGCTCTTCTGTGCGTTCTGAGAGTAAGCTCTAGCTAATTAGCTAATTCTATATCTATTATACCCTTCTACGCCCATGTACCTCCCATTAATGTTGCCAAAATATGGGACCACTACTTCTGATTGGACAGGGACAGGGGGTTGATTTCTCACACCATATGATTTTAATACGAATTCTAAAGACCTTTGTTTTAAAATACCGCCCATCAAATTTAATACATTGGCTTTATTTCCCACACGTCTCACGACAAAGTTTATTCATTCTTCATATACATAGTTGCAAGTTTGGCAAGGACACATGAATATATCAATATTGGCCATTAGGTCGCGGCCTTGGACGACGTCCAGGTTGACTTCATCCTTATTCTTTGGCAGCCAAGCAGGGCACATGCGCAGAATAATTGTCTCTCGAGTTTCAGATCACCAACCCCAGGCCCAAGTTTACGAACTAATAAAAGTTAAAGAAGAAATATTAAAATCACAAATAAAATGTTTCACTGTATACCCACTCTTTCTACTCTATCCCCATTTACTTATAAATTCTATCCCGCATTAGTAGCGTTAGGAAAACGACAATTTAATAATACCACAAGAGCAAGCTGAAGCATGTGAAAACATCAAGCAGCCATTTTAATGCTCACTGCGCAGAAGCAGGAGTTTCCCACCAAGGAAAAATAAGACGTCACAACACGTTGTATGGTTGAGACATGCGCAGTGAAGTTCCCACGCTTTAGCGGCCATTTTAGAAAAAGACAAGCGTTACTTGTTAGTTAGAACACATAAGCAAGCTTCCTTGCTATTCATGTAGTGTATGCAAAGTTAATATACACAATACAAGATTAATAAATTAATACTATGAGGAGATTGCATTCGAGCAAGTCTCATTTGTGAGTCCTTGCTCCATCAATTACTACACTGTGCATGATGAGGATGTGAGTTATAGTTACTTCAGCTTTCTATAACTGATGAATTTCAGTGCTTTTTCTAGTTTAAAACATAATATTTTAACTGACATTTTTACCTAACTATAACTTCACTTTAACCTTTGCTTCTTTCAGTGAAAATATATGTAATATTTGCATACTTGGAAACTGGCAGACATCTAGTATACTCAGCTCACTGTTAGTGTTTAAAATTTGTGCTGAATCATTAAAGGGGGAAACATTCACAAAGTTTTCAATATAGCCTTATAGCCCATCATAGCTGGCTATACCGGCCATTAATGGCCTGCTCCAGCGTTAACTGTACTTTAGTGCTGGTATAGCCCAGCTACGAAGGGCTATAAAGCTATTAGAACATTCCACCACTAGAGGGCAGAATGGTCTAAGAAATAAAAAAGGCGTCACAGATTAAAAACCCCTTGGGCTCAGTGTAGCCTTTGTTCACAGAAACAGCTGTGAAGGACAGCATTGAAATGTTGGGGCTCGGAGCTTCTAACAGCCATTAGAAGCCCAGAGCACTCCATTGTCTTCAATGGAGCGCTCAACATTCCAATGTTCTAATGAAGTGCTCAGTTACTTATAACTGTGTTACCTTTTCATGAAACATCATGACATTCAGCAAAGCTATAACTTCTGAATTTGTCTCTTAGTGTGTCACGTTTTATGCAGATCAATCAAAGGGAACCACATTGAAAGTGGTGGGTGGTTACAAAATCTGTGATATGCTAATAACTTTGGTGCCTTATCCCAGAGCTGCCTGGAAACTGGTAGGCCCATATCATGGTTAGCTTACTCATGATATGTTGAGTTTCACACAAATCCATCAGGGAGGGACAAACTTGAAAGGGGGGTTGGGCAAAGAAGTATTCATTTCCAAATACCTTTGATGCTGTTTAATGAATCAGCATGATATCTGATAGGCTGTTAATATGTTGAGGCCAGTGCAGGAATGACAAGTTTCAGGCAGATCTGGCAAAGGGGCAAAAGTAAAGGATGGGCAAAATTATCTTTCCTTGCTAATATCTTTGGTGCCATATTGTGAACCAGTATGAAATTAGGCAGAACATTGCATTACCCGTGTCTACCTTATCCTTACAATATGGAGTTTCGCTCAAATGTATCAACATGGGGCACAGATCCATGGGAGGGGGAACAAAAAAGAGTTCATATGCTAATAATGAACTAACCTGTATCAGACTGCCAAACTCAAACATGTGTAGCATGTGTTGGCCATTGGGCCTGGCCTGAAGACGTGCTGGGTGTTTCATGTGTGTGCCCTGCTTAATGGGTTTGCAGACAAAATCTTGGTACCACTGATTTGAAATGAACAACAGGAGATAAAAGCTTCTTTGTCCAATGGAGGCTTTTATTTGTAAATGTAGATCCACAGAAAGTCTGTAAACCTTGCTCCAAGGACTGTCCATGCACTAACAGTCCAGCTATCTCTATCTTTTAATCTTTCCAGACCCACTTAGACATTAGTTTAATGTTAATTTCCTGAAAACTATCAACAGATGTATTCCACGCCAAACAGCAACACTTTCATGAGTGAAGTTTTAGTTTCATGCCAAGCTTGTTTCCCTTCAGGGCTCTTTCTGTATCAGAGAGCAAATATTTCTATCTGAATTACAATGGGAACTGCTGCGTTTTTTACCACCCCTTTAAAGTGTACTGCTTGCGTAATGGGTTTGCATGAAACTCAAACAATGTCAAGGAAAACACTGTGTCTGTTAAATGTAGTGCAGATCTGTAAAACTGTGCCAAAGATATGAACAAATCAGCTATTTTTTGACTTCCCCCCACAATTTAACTTTCCCCTTTTGTAGAGGGCTTAGTGTGATAAGTGTCTGCCAGATTTCATGCATATTTATTACAGAACACCAACGTTATTAACAAATGAGTTTGTAATTGTCCCCCTTTCAGTTTTGCCCTCCCCTTGATGGATCTGCATGAAACTTGCCATAACTTGGCAAATTAAAAATAAAGCTTTCCAACTGTTGAGATATCTCTAAAATGTTACCCCTGCAGGCCGAATCCAAGCTCCTCTTTAAATGCTAATTTTTCAAAAACATCAAAATCACAAATCTTTGACTAAAGTTATAATTTTGTAGCAAGTTTGGAGCAATCTGGTGAAGCTGTCTTTTTCTTCCTTGAAGAGGGAATTAAAATGGGAAACCACACTTTAGGACCCCCTCTTTTCCTGTTTTACCATCAACACTAAAAACTTGCCATGAAGGATTTGAAGAGGATTAACTGTTTTGGAAAGTATCCGCAATTTTATAAAAAAAATGCTTCTCCTATGGAAATTCTTAGTCAATTTTAACTTTTCTGGCCATATTGTCACCAGTATTGTCATTCATATATGTAAATATATATATGCATATTCACTGACATACATTAACGATTAAAGTGACATTATAGTTCGGTGTTGGAATGAGTCACAAACTAATATTAAAAATCTTAAAGTAACACTGAAGTATACTGTTTATAAATATCAAACTAACTATAACTTGCACCCACATCATTTACTGCTTATTACTTCACATATGACATGTTAAATTACATTATTGATGACATCGTACAATGAATGTCACTTTTTGCTATAAGCTTTTTATACTGGAAGATATTTAGTGAGGTACATCTAGTATCAATGTTCTATTACCCTTGTAGTGCTAATGGGTGTAATCTTTTGCAATATGCAGAACATGAAGAATATGTGTGAAATCACCCACTTTTACTAGATATAAATGTTATTTTTTAGTGGCATTCAGGTCTGTAAGTACCTTAATGTCTCTGTAGACTTTAATATGATCAGCATTTTAGGGGCTCATTACGATGACGGACAGAAGCCCATCCGTGCTGGTGGCGGAGGTGGAAAACCGTCATGTCGTCCGCCCCAGGTGCGGTCATTGCGACCACCAAATCACAATGGTCCAACAGAGGCCTTTTACCGTCCGCCGCGGTCTGTCTGGCTCCGCATGTTTTCTGCGTACGCAAGGGTGGCGGACCGAGCAAACAGAGCAGGACTGGCGTGCGGAAACACGTTCCATCCGCAAATCCAGATCACAATGTTGCAAACAGCCCTTCCGCCCGCAGCGTAAAAACCACCACGTTGCGGATGGCGGAAATACAACAACGGAGAGGAAGAGCCGACACAGAAGCCATCTAAGCCACTGGAGCCGCCATGGATCCAGCGTCACAGTCCACACGCCACACCTGTCGTCCAAGAATGATGATAGCGGTGACTTTTGTACAGAGTTATTATACAGAAGATGGTAATCCTGCTGTGTACGTCCTGGGCAGGGGATTAACATATGATACTAGGAATCATCATGCATAATAAATAAGGCAAGTTTCGGAGAAATCTGATCGACATTTATTCAGCACCTAACTAGTTAAAAGGTCAGTGCCAGAACTCTTATGCAGAGCAAGGTAGGACAAATGTAGGTAAAAGGTTGTGTAGCTACCTAGCCCTATATTGGGGTACATTGGGGTTCATAACATCAGGTGGCTTGTAAAGCACGACTACTCACCCATAAGGGTCTCAAGTCAACAGGCCAGTCTTTTATATTTGGTGTTCTGGCTTTTTGACAAAGCCAGCTGGTCCTCCCTACTTAAAATTACATCTCTTGATATTTCACGTAAACAAAAAACAAAGAAATTCACTGAAAAAAACTCAAAGGCTGAAGTTATGGTATAGGTAGGTCTGGTAATAAAATCTTACTTTACATTTTTTTTAAACTCATAAATTCTCTGAAAAACAGAAATGGTTAAAGTAGCATTATAGTTTGGCTAAAATGTCAGTTAAAACATATCATAGCATTTAAAATTAAAAAAACACTGAAATTCACCAGATCTAGTTAACTAAAGTACCTATAACTTGCGCCCTCACCATGCAATGCTTATGATTTCACATATTACATCACTCATGCGTGTTCTATGACATCATCGATATCTTCAATAGCATCATTGATTACAACACTGTGCATGATGAGGATGCGAGTTATAGTTACTTCAGCTAGCTATAACTGATGAATTTCAGTGCTTTTTTTTGTTTAAAACATTGGGGCATATTAGCAAGGGCACTATCGCCGCTTTAGCGGCACTTTTTGCCGCTAAAGCGGCGATATTCTTATCGCCCTATCAGCAAACTGTCTCTAACAGCAGTTAGAGACAGTTTTTGGGCATTAGCGCCCGTGTTTTTACCGCTTTGCATGTCAGCGATATTTATCGCTAATGACATGCAAAGTGGGCGTTCCGACGAACAAACCTGGGAAACACCCTCTAACAGGCCTATCGCCTATTAGCAAGGTGGCCATGGCCCCAGTTAGCGACGTGAAAAGTCGCGCTAACCGGGGTCATCGCCATTTATTTAACACCTGCAATTAGCAGGTGTTAGCCATATCTAACATGGGGGGGGTGGATTATGCTGATACGACCACAGGGTCGTTTCAGCAAGGTTATCGCCTTTTTCCATGAAACATCGCTGGAAAGCCAGCGATGTTTCATGGAAAACACCGCTATGGCTAGAATAATTATCGCCATAGCGCTAAATGTCGCTAATCCAGCGTTAGCATGGCACATTATTCCGACGATAGCCGGCGATAAAAAAGTGCTTGTTAAACACGCTTTGCGATGTTTAGCGCACTTTTTAGATAATATGCCCCATTATGTTTTAACTGACATTTTTACCTAACTATAACTTCACTTTAACCTTTGCTTCTTTCAGTGAAAATATATGTAATATTTGCATACTTGGAAACTGGCAGACATCTAGTATGCTCAGCTCACTGTTAGTGTTTAAAATTTGTGCTGAATCATTAAAGGGGGAAACATTCACAAAGTTTTCAATAAAGCCTTATAGCCCACCATAGCGGGCTATACCGGCCATTAATGGCCTGCTCCAGCGTTAACTGTACTTTAGTGCTGGTATAGCCCAGCTACGAAGGGCTATAAAGCTATTAGAACATTCCACCACTAGAGGGCAGAATGGTCGAAGAAATAAAAAAGGCATCACAGATTAAAATCCTCTTGGGCTCAGTGTAGCCTTTGTTCACAGAAACAGCTGTGAAGGACAGCATTGGAATGTTGGGGCTCTGAGCTTCTAACAGCCATTAGAAGCCCAGAGCACTCCATTGTCTTCAATGGAGCGCTCAACATTCCAATGTTCTAATGAAGTGCTCAGTTACTTATAACTGTGTTACCTTTTCGTGAAAAATCATGACATTCAGCAAAGCTATAACTTCTGTATTTGTCTCTTAGTGTGTCACGCTGTAGGCAGATCAATCAAAAGGGAACCACATTGAAAGTGGGGGGTGGTTACAAAATCTGTGATATGCTAATAACTTTGGTGCCTTATCCCAGAGCTGCCTGGAAACTGGTAGGCCCATATCATGGTTAGCTTACTCATGATATGTTGAGTTTCACACAAATCCATCAGGGAGGGACAAACTTGAAAGGGGGTTGGGCAAAGAAGTATTCATTTCCAAATACCTTTGATGCTGTTTAATGAATCAGCATGATATCTGATAGGCTGTTAATATGTTGAGGCCAGTGCAGGAATGACAAGTTTCAGGCAGATCTGGCAAAGGGGCAAAAGTAAAAGATGGGCAAAATTATCTTTCCTTGCTAATATCTTTGGTGCCATATTGTGAACCAGTATGAAATTAGGCAGAACATTGCATTGCCCGTGTCTACCTTATCCTTACAATATGGAGTTTCGCTCAAATGTATCAACATGGGGCACAGATCCATGGGAGGGGGAACAAAAAAGAGTTCATATGCTAATAATGAACTAACCTGTAACAGACTGCCAAACTCAAACATGTGTAGCATGTGTTGGCCATTGGGCCTGGCCTGAAGACGTGCTGGGTGTTTCATGTGTGTGCCCTGCTTAATGGGTTTGCAGACAAAATCTTGGTACCACTGATTTGAAATGAACAGCAGGAGATAAAAGCTTCTTTGTCCAATGGAGGCTTTTATTTGTAAATGTAGATCCACAGAAAGTCTGTAAACCTTGCTCCAAGGACTGTCCATGCACTAACAGTCCAGCTATCTCTATCTTTTAATCTTTCCAGACCCACTTAGACATTAGTTTAATGTTAATTTCCTGAAAACTATCAACAGATGTATTCCACGCCAAACAGCAACACTTTCATGAGTGAAGTTTTAGTTTCATGCCAAGCTTGTTTCCCTTCAGGGCTCTTTCTGTATCAGAGAGCAAATATTTCTATCTGAATTACAATGGGAACTGCTGCGTTTTTACCACCCCTTTAAAGTGTACTCCTTGCGTAATGGGTTTGCATGAAACTCAAACAATGTCAATGAAAACATTGTGGGGCCGATTCCGATTCGGGCCGGAAAACGTACCGACCGACTCGGAGCCGGAATAAATACCGACCGACACGTACCGGTGCAGCCCGACCCGCAAAGTACGATGAGAAGCGTGCTAAATCCGACCGACGCGTACGGAACACAAGCCGAACGATCGAGCCGCGCGGAAAACAGCCATCTGGCCGGAAAAGTACGCAAATCGAACCGACCGACACGCACCAGGAAGAATCCCGAACGAAACGTACCCGAGAACTCCTACCCGCCAAGTACGATGCAACACGTGGAAAACACGACCGAGTCGCACGGAGCCCAAGCCGCACGACCGACACGCATTCAAAACTGCGAGCCGAAGCAACCCAAAACCCCGCGACCAACGCGTACGCAGCACAGAAAACAGCACAAACACAGCGTGAACGAATCTGAGAGGCTCGCACGAGACAACTGGAGGGTCCGACTCAGTCACAAGATTGTCTCCTACATGCACAAAAAGAACCAAGGAAAAAATAACACAAAAAAAGGCCAAACAAGCTATCACAAAGCAAATAAATACTGGGGGAAACAGGGAACAAAGACACACCCACAACTCCACCCATATAAAGGACACAAATCCCTACCATGATCCCTTGCAAATTCAAATTACCTGCCAGCACTCAACACCAACAGACAGCAACCACACACACACTCACAGCTCATCCATCACACAAGCCACACACCAGCAGCACCACAACAAATAGCACCCTCACATACACCCAGCAAAACACACACTCACACACCCTCACTTGCACACCAACACACACATCACACACCAGCACCACCCAACACCATGCCCCCAAAGAAGAATCACAAGTTCCTAGATAGTGAATTGGAAGTCCTGGTAGATGAGATCCTCAGGGTAGAGCCACAGCTGTTTGGCACATTGGTCCAACAGACACCCATGGCGCAGAAAACCAAGATGTGGGAAAGGATCGTCGACAGGGTGAACGCACAATCACCATGTTTGCGCACAAAGGTAGACATCCAGAACAGGTGGTATGATGTGCGCAGGAGGGTCAAGGAGCTGTTGAAGAAGGACTACATCTTGAGCCAACACACCGGCAGTGGCCCTCCTGCCAAACCAGTATACCTCAGGCCCTGGGAGGAGAAGGTGCAGGCCATCCTACCACCAGTGAGCATCTATGGACTAGAAAACATCCCAGAGCCTGGTGAGTACACAACAAATGTACACAATATTGTGCCACAATACACACACATCACTGTCAAGGGGAGAGTCAAACCATGCACCCTTAGCAAATACACACCAACCAAAACAGATCATCCCAAAATGTGTATGTCAGCCAGATAAACACAATACATGCCAGCTCATAGTGAAATGTAACTGTGTCATGACATGTACAAACCTAACAACAAATAGAGCTAGGCAGTGGCACAAATATAACCAACAAACACAGTCAGACATGTAGCCACCACCACAACACCACCTCACAGGGAAGCTCACTGAAAGGAAGGAATACTGTGTATGCTGGGCAAGTCAGTGTAGCCAATAGCATCATGGGAGTCGTAGTCACAGAAATTGCCCACCCTCACAATGCGCACATCAACACCACCATGAACCATGCACACATCACAGGGAGTGCAAAACAACTGACAAGATGGCTGACACTGGCTACTGCTGTGGGGAGCACAAGGCCCTGCTGGCAACTGTGCACCAACCAACAGCAGGACACCACTGACTGACATCCTGAAAGACATCTTGCACTCCCTGCAATGGAAGCACGTTCCATGGTGGGATATCTGGCTGGGTGGGAAGGATGACTCACAGCACTGACCATAGTCACCAGCAGCTCCACCCACACACCCCCTAACACAAACTACACACAACTCACCTGGGAGAAAGCATTGCCTCACACACCAATCAAATATCCCACAAAGAACCACAACCCTGGGTCATGCAGTGTGAAGCACAGGGACACACATGGGACTTGTAGCAAAACAAACCCCAGGATAACACTGTCAGCCATCTTGTCAGCACAGGCACACAACCCCACAGGGAAGCTGAGTCAAAAGGAAGGAAGCATGGGCATGCTGGGAAGGGGGTGGAGGCAAAAGCATGATGGGAGTGGTAGTCACAGCCCAACATCCCCCACCCACATGGCCCAGCAAGAACACACCCAAGCATGCACACCTCACAGGGAGTCAAAAGCCACTTCAAAGATGTCTGACACTGGTGCTCTGTTGTGGGGAGCACAAGGCCATGCTGGGAACTGGCCAACAACCAACAGCAGGACACCACTGTCAGCCATATTGCCATTGCTGTCACACCCACACACAGTGAAGTACACTCAAAAGGAAGGAAGTATGGGCATGCCTGGAAGGGGGGTGGAGGCAATAGCATGATGGGAGTGGTAGTCACAGCTCAACATCCCCCCCCCACATGGCCCAGCAAGCTCACACTGAATCATGCACACCTCACAGAGAGTGTAAAGCCCCATCAAAGATGTCTGACACTGGTGCTCTGTTGTGGGGAACACAAGGCCATGCTGGGAACTGGCCAACAACCAACAGCAGGACACCACTGTCAGCCATCTTGCCATTGCTGTCACACCCACACACAGTGAAGTACACTCAAAAGGAAGGAAGTATGGGCATGCTGGGAAGGGGGGTGTAGGCAATAGCATGATGGGAGTGGTAGTCACAGATATTGCTCACCCTCACAATGCGCACATCAACACCACCATGAACCATGCCCACATCACAGGGAGTGGAAAACAACTGACAAGATGGCTGACACTGGCTACTGCTGTGGGGAGCACAAGGCCCTGCTGGCAACTGTGCACCAACCAACAGCAGGACACCACTGACTGACATCCTGAAAGACAAATTGCACTCCCTGCAATGGAAGCACGTTCCATGGTGGGATATCTGGCTGGGTGGGAAGGAGGGCCGGATGTCAACAAAATACAACCAATGCAGACCATGTACACACCCCAACATTCACATGGAAATGCCCAAATAATGCAGGACAATGTGCTACACCAATATCAACCCCTGACTGTGACAACTTAGGACAATGCAATGTACAGGCCCGAATCCAGAGGCACAGTCACAACTGTCAGGTGTGTCAACCATTGATGCCTGCAGAAACATAACATACATTGTGTGTGTCTCCTAAAAACAGGTGATGATGGGGACACAGCAGCAGACGCTGAGGAGTCCCCGTCCCAGGCTCAAGAGGGTACGGAGCTCACTGGTGTGGAACACCCTCTGCCCTCCTCGGATGAAGAAGACCAAACTGGCACCTCTGGAGCAAGTCATCATGCAGCACCAGCAGGACCACCAGCTGCACCCCCTGCACCCACCCCTCCAACGACTGTCAACACACATACCACCCCTGCCGTCATGGAAAGACCAAGGAGCACCACCAGCACAGGGACCCTGGACCAACGTGGGGCCATGGACACCAACACCACCCACAACCCCCAAGGGGGCCCAGGGTCACCTGTGCGTGCCACCTCAGGTACTGCACGTGTTGCCAGGGGTGGTGGGAGGGGTGGGAGACATAGGTCACTGATCGCAGAGGGGTCTGGACTGCATGATGACCCACAACTGGCACGCATAGCCGATGCGTACCAGTCCAGCACCGGAGAGCTCAGCCAGGTAGTGGGGCTCCTCAGGGACATTAAACAGCAGCAGGCTGCCCATCATGCCCGCTTGGACTCACACATGTCCCGCGTGGAGTCCAAGTGGGACACACTGCAAGAGATGACGGCGGTGCATAGGGACATATTACAATGCCTCCGCCAGATGAGCAGCAACCAGTCAACACCTCCCTGTGTGCCCACAACATCTGGTGCTGAAACAACTGCAACTGCCACAGGGAGGGAGGATGACTCTGGCGGAGAGTCCCCTGCACCGCAGCAGCCTGCACTTGAGGGTCCCCCCAAAGAAGAGGGGCCGTCTGAGGAGGGGCAAGTGAGAGGCCGATGGCCATGTGCAACCCCCAGGAAGCCAAAACCTGTTCTGGATAATCACCTTTGTGCGCAAACTGTTCACCCTGTTGACTGCAACACAACTCTCCCACATGACATGGGGAGCTCAAGTTGGACCAATGTCTCAGATGACTGTGGACTTTACTATGGACATTTCTGCTACCAGGACTTCCAAATCATCTAGGAACTTTGGATTACAATCACAATGTACAGCACTCACCATCCTGTGCACTATACTCACACATGTATGTCAATAAACTCACTAATACACCATACTTGCCTCTGTTGTGATTCCTACGTTGTCTCTGAAGTGGCGATGATGATCTGGGAAATGACACTGTGCATGCTAACTGCTACAGCAAGTACAACACCGGCATGTGAGTCATGGCGACGTCACACATATGAGGGAGGCACACCACCAGGGCTACACAACACATACACACCATGGCCATCTGACTCATCGCCTACACTGATGTTGCCAGGAAATACGTTGCATTGCACAGACCCAACACCTATTCACAGTCTGTGTTAACTAGCCCACTGGTGCAGTAAGCAAATGTCAGTCAGATGTGTGACCACAGACAACGCACATCACAAAGTGAAGCACAGGTTTATTACACATTTGCAACATGTTGTAACCACCACAGATGCAAGGTAATCCCACCTGGCTGCGGGCACACAGTCAACAAGTGTAGAAGGAAGGAAGTCCATGGGTGTGGTGCACATCACCTGTAGGGACACGACAGCTACCACCCTGGAAGTCGAATCACGGTGTCGGGGATCACAGTTGACCAAACGACTCTGAAAGTACCCTGTGAAGGACAGAAATGACACACAGTCAAAAGCACTGAAGAACAGGACAGAACTGCAATACTCATGCCCAATACATGTCACAAGATACCCACCCAGAACCAAGTTAGCATGTCAACACTTTTGGGGAGTACAGACTACCTGTAAGGACACATCGCTACACGCATACAGTCATGTAGCACATGGACACACTCAAACAGCACCAGAGCACCACCAACACATATCATGCAAACTCACATCAGTTACATGACATCTCTGGATACTTACATTCAGCTGAAGAAGTTGGTGATGAGCTGTGTGCGGACATCACCATCATCATCATCACTGGCATCGTGGTCCAGGCCAGGATCCTCCACAGGTGGCGGACGTTGGTCATCGTCATCCAGGATGAGAGGCAACTCCTTCCGCACTGCCAGGTTGTGTAGCATGCAGCAGACGATGACAATCTTGCACACCTTTGCCGGGGCATATGGGAGGGACCCTCCTGTCTTGTCCAGGCAGCGGAAGCGGCTCTTCAGGAGACCAAATGTCCGCTCAATCACTCTCCTCGTCCAACCATGTGCCTCATTGTAGCGCATCTGGGCTGGTGTCACAGGGTTCCTGAGGGCGTCAGCAACCACGGCATGTTGGAATATCCGGAGTCACCTACATACAGACAATTGCACATTAGCTGAGTTGGAAAAGAGGGTGGAACACTACATTGCAGAACACACACAATGGTACAAAGTCAGTACACACCAACAAGCCAGGCACGCTGGTTCCGCATCTGTGACATCATCCTCGGGATGCGACTACTCCTCATCACGTAGGCATCGTGTGCAGAACCGGGGAAACGGGCACACACGTGTGAGATGGTCATATCTGCAAGACAGACCACCAGTGCCTTGACCGAGTGGTAGTGCTTGCGGTTCCTGTATGCCTGCTCCTGGGCCTGTGGTGGTACCAAAGCCACATGTGTCCCATCAATGGAGCCAATAACATGCGGCATCCTCCCCAGGGCATAGAAGTCACTCTTCACGTCAGTGAGTTGCTGGAGTCTAGGGAAATAGATGTACTGGTTCAGGTATATCAACATAGCCTCCAATACATCGCGGAGCACACGGCTGAACATGGTCTGTGACATCCCACCAGCAGTCGCCAGAGTGTGTTGAAAGGTACCGGTGGCAAAGAAGTGTAGGGCTGCCATCACCTTCACATTGGGGGTCAGCGCTGTAGGGTATGGCCGGCCAGGTTGCAGGTGTGGTGCCAAGCGCACTGCCAAATCATCAATCAGCTGCCTGGTGAAGCGGTAACTTCGGATGCTGTCACGTTCCACCATCGTTGCCAGTTCAGGGAATGGTCTATGGACAGCTGGTGCCCTGCAGTGCATAGGTGAACAAAGAAAGATTGTCACTCACCCCACATATGTGGCATTGTACACACTCAATATCACACGATACATCATTATGAGGCACAAGTACATGATGTGTGCAGTTCCGTAAGGACATGTATGGCACATACAAGGCCAACATCCAACATCACAGTTCAACAAGTGGCATCAATAAGTCCCAGGTTGTGCCATTGGGTATCATTAGGACGTGTCACATTTCCCATCTCCTGCTGCCACGTTACAAACACACCCCACAGTGACATGTGAGGACAGATGTGCCCCAGGCATCACAGCCCAATGACAGGTAGATTCCCAGGGACCCTGTATTGCCACATGGACACTGGCATGACATGGCGTATCATGTATACACCACAGCAAAACAACCATGACCCCCACAGGTAGTGGTCCCTGTTGCCTCGGCAGGACAGACATGGACGTCTGTGACACACACACGCACAACATCAAAGTCCATGCACAAACAACGTGGATGTGGAGACTGTCTCCCATTGTGCACATGAAATCCGAGACATTGTAAACACAACATGCACACAGACTGTGGAGGACCATCACTATTGTGCCAATGGGTCACCCTGGGTTAAACATACCATCCCACATGGGACTCAGGGGGCATGTGACATGACATACACATACACCACCGTGAAATGTGACCATGCCACATGCTCAGATATGAACAGTTGCACATCACAGTGGTCATGTACACGAAACACCAAGGATACTGTCCCCATGAACATGTGCACAGCCTGGGGGTGGCTGCCCCAAGTGACACCCACAGAACAACATGTTCACCCCCATACACGGAATAGGTAATGCAGCCTTACATGCCTTAGGATACAGTTTGGACAGGCTGTGGTGTTGTATGTGTGCCCCTCACTCCCTGGGAAGTATATGTGGCTGGCATATGTTCACCTGTGACAGGCATGGTGACATATGCCAGTGACATGTACAGGGACGCGTTGGACAGCAATGGACCGATCGGTGCGCACACATTGGCCATTGCATTCAATGTGTGCTGGTACGCGTTGTATTCGCAATACGCGTTGGACAGCAATGGACCGATCGGTGCGCACACATTGGCCATTGCATTCAATGTGTGCTGGTACGCGTTGTATTCGCAATACGCATTGGACAGCAATGGACAGATCGGTGCGCACACATTGGCCATTGCAGTCAATGTGTGCTGGTACGCATTGTATTCGCAATACGCGTTGGACAGCAATGGACCGATCGGTGTGCCCGGCCGGCCCATTGCATTCAATGTGTGCGAGTACGCATTGTATCCTGGGTACGCGTTGAACAGCAATGGACCGATCGGTGTGCCCGGCCGGCCCATTGCATTCAATGTGTGCGGGTACGCGTTGTATCCTGGGTACGCGTTGAACAGCAATGGACCGATCGGTGTGCCCGGCCGGCCCATTGCATTCAATGTGTGCGGGTACGCGTTGTATCCTGGGTACGCGTTGAACAGCAATGGACCGATCGGTGTGCCCGGCCGGCCCATTGCATTCAATGTGTGCGAGTATGCGTTGTATCCTGGGTACGCGTTAAACAGCAATGGACCGATCGGTGTGCCCGGCCGGCCCATTGCATTCAATGTGTGTGGGTACGCGTTGTATCCTGCGTACGTGTTCAACCGCAATGGACCGATCGGTGTGCCCGGCCGGCCCATTGCATTCAATGTGTGCGGGTACGCGTTGCATCCCGGGTACGCGTTGAACAGCAATGGACTGATCGGTGTGCCCGGCCGGCCCATTGCATTCAATGTGTGCGGGTGCGCGTTGTATCCTAGGTACGCGTTGAACAGCAATGGACCGATCGGTGCGCACCCATTGGCTATGGCCTGGCCTGGCAACGGACGCGTTTTCAAATTTTGAGCGAGTCTGATGCTGGAAATTCAGTTGGTCACCCACAACAATGTTGCAAATTCATGGGTGTCATGAAGTTGAACTTTTGAAGGATGCTGTGGGCGTGTGTAAGTGGTGCAATTCCATGGATTGGCCAGATTCAGAAGATGCTAACGACTTGGACCTATCACTTTGGACACATGGGACAGTAACTGCCTCTGCAGCACACATATAATGCTGGCTGTTCCCCTGAGAGCTCACTTGCCTGCACTACATGCTCCAGGACGACATCTGCCACCACCACTGCTGCTGTATCTGCACCCTCTGGACCCTGCAATGGCACGTACTGTGGAGAGAGCCCCAGCCTTCAGCACTGAGGAGAACCAGGCCCTGCTGGACAGCCTCCTTCCACAGTACAGCAAGCTGTATGGGAAAGCAGGGGAGCAGGTGAGTGTTCTGTCCACTGCCTTCCTAAATGTGCATGTTGTCTGACTAGCAAGGCTAACAGTCTGCACGCCACTGGCTAGCAGGCTCACTGAGTAGTTGTCACCCCCATAGTGTGTAGTTACATGCACTGGACAGGTATAGTGCAGTGACAGTGCATTTAAACAAGGTTTTACTTCCCAGGCAATGATACCATGTAGTTACTGCTGGCATACTGTCCATGGCCATCGTTGCACTGCCTGTGTACATCATGTGCCCCTGTGATTGAGACATTTATACACAACTGTGTAATGCACGGATATGTTGCATGTGTAGTAATAGCATTCTCACTTTGTCATCCTCACAGGTTGATGCCCATCAGAAGAAGAAGATATAGATGACCATCGTCCGGGCAGTGAGATCCGTGGGGGACTACAAGCGCCGGATCCGCAACTGCCAGAAGAGGTGGCAGGACCTTCGGGGCTGGACCCGGAGGATCGCACAGGTCTAGCTGAAGCTGTCGCCTCCTCGCAGGAGGGGAGGACACCGGACCCTGACCCCCCACATGCTCAGGATCCTGGCGGTGGTCTTCCCTGATCTGGATGGGTAGCTGAAGGCCAGGGAGCAGCACGGAGGGGGTGAGTCCATGACTGCATTGTGTACTCTGTCTGCCATGCTATGTGCCCTCCTCTGGCCTGGTTAAACTTCCACAGCACATCAGTCATGTGGTCCAGGACCCATGTCCCTCGATTGTGCACTGCCCACTCCTCATCTGATACCCAGGTGTGGCCCTTGCAGTCAGGGAATTGTGTCACTTGGGTACTGTGTCCTTGCAGTTTGCTTGACTCAAGGTGGGGGACAGCATCTGTTCCCCTAACTGTGGTGGGCATCATGGGTGGGTCCATTGCTTACACAATGCCTGTGTTCTGACATGTAATCTGCGTGTTACTTTGATATGTGGTCCAATTGCTGAGCTGATCCACCACATGTGCCTGGGGTAACTGGCACACACCCAAGCTGCGGGTGGGAACAATGTTTGGGCCCCAGGAGTGTGTATATTACGTGTGTCACACATACTTAGCCAGCTGCCTACTGTCCATGGTTCATCCCTCATTCATGTGGGGCAGGACAGTCATGCCTACTCCAGGCCATGCAATGCATTCTGTACTCCTGCTCCCGTGTATCAGCTGACACGTTGTGCTCAGTGATATGTCCCCTCAGGTGTCAGCCTCTGTGTCAGTGTGCTGTGGCTTCGATGTCAGGACTGCTGGGGTGTTTATCGGTTGGGGCTCAGCATGCCACCGGAGATGTGACCATAGGAGATGATACTTGTGTGACACATAGGTGTTTGAACACCTGACCGTGCAGACTGGGGTATGCGAATGTGAGGTCCATGCAGCTGTTTCCCATTCACAGCAGATTGTGAGGTGCTCAGGTTCAGAGGCTTGTGTTACAGGTCACCCATATGTCCAGTCAGTATGACCTGGACAGATAAGGGTTCAGATGATGTGGTGTGTGGGGGATGTACATGTGCACTTGTTCAGCTCCAGGACTTGCATTCCCCATGACCTACTATTGTGACACAGTGCAGACTGTTGTTGTGTGGCTGCCCTGCCCATGTGACTGGAGACAGTGATGTATGACTTAGCAGGCATGCCTGTGCCATGGCATGTGACTTCCTATGAGTGATCCTGCAGGGGAGTGACATGTGCTACATGCACACCATAGTGGCAATGGCTATCAGCACATGGGTGCATCGTGGTGTCTGTCGCTGGTATGCATCACATGCATTTCATATATCTGACTCTGGGCATCACTTTCATACGGGCACCTGTACTGACTCAGTGGCAAGAGTTGTGATGTGTGCATGTTCACATGCTTCACCGTGTTCTCTGCACCGTCCAACTACTGTGTAGGTGGTGCATGTGTCCACTCTGGGGTATTGCCAGCCAACGGACGCCAGACAGATGGGTGCAAGGCCAGGTGGGATGTGAGTGCCATGGTTGACGATCAGACTGACAATTGGCTTCTCCTATTCTGTTTGGGCAATTTTAGCAATGTTCAACTAAGGATGCCAGGTCTTGCTCTGTATTGTGCTGTACTTACTGTGGTGTGTGCGTTCGGTGCAGGTGACTGATGTCTGTCTGTTTCCCTATTGTTTGCAGATACATCCACGGCCACAGGAGGGGACAGCTCCACGGACCAGGAGGAGCCGCAGAGCCAGACTGGGTCAACAGCCGAGGAGTGGTCGGAGGGACCCAGTGGCACGGAGGGCGAGGGGAGCCACACCGAGGAGTCCTCAGCACCATCCACCTCAGCTGAGGACCACAGCAGCTCAGAGGATGACTCCCTTATGGAGGCGGGTGTCAGCAGCCACCACACCCCAGCTAGTGTTGCTGTCCCCGCCACCACCACCACCACCGCCCTCCCATCGGCTCCCATTCCCGAAGTCCGTGGAGGCTCCCATGTTCGGGAGCGTGTCTCCTTCGGGCCAGGCACCGCACCCCCTGCCCCTGTGTCCCCTGCTGCCCTGAGTGAGGAGTCTGTGTACCTCCTTCGCCAGCTCCATGTAGGGCAGACAGCGATGCTGAGTGTCCTCCATGCACACACCACTCTGTTGACTCAGCTGGTGTCGTTCATGGAGGGCATCTCATCGGGCATGTCTGCCCTACAGAGGGGCAATAGGTCCATGGACTCCTCCCTGATGGCAGCAGTGTCCCTCCTCCAACAGTCCCTCACCCCTCCTGTCTCTGCCCCATCCACACTCCCCAGCACCTTACCTGTCCCAAGCACACACAGACCGGCACAGGCACACACCAGCACAGACACGAGCAGCACACATACACACACGCCACAGACAAGACGCACACGCACACACAGTCAGGGGACTGAAACCACACTCACAGGGGATGGGGCCCAGTCACACACACACGCATCCACGAGCACTGCGCAGTCCACAGTTGCCTCTCCCTCCAAAGCCCCCTCCGTTGCCTCACCTGCAACCGCAAAGACCCAGCGGCTCTTCCTCAGTGACCTCGGCCTCTTCCCCTCCGATCCAGCTGATACAGCATTCAGGGGAAGAGGAAGCCCACCCACACGGAGCGGAGTGCCCCTCGCCACCGGACACCCTCCCCCAGGCGCAGACCGACTGACGCCCCCATCCGCAAGTCCCCCGGACCTGGAAGAGCAAGACCCCGCCGCCGCCCTGCAGCTCAGGCACCAAGTCTCCTTCCTCCATCCCTCAGGCCCCCACTCCACAGGTGCCCCCACCACACCCTGCCCCAGGTTCCCCCACCCACAGATACACCATCCCCAAAAGGATCAGGCCTTCTCCCCCTGCCACTTGCTCTTCCGGCCCCACACCCCCGCTGCGCTTGTCTGTGCCACTGGTGTGGAGACGGTGTCCTCCCCCTCTGTCCTGCCCACCTTACCTGATCCCCATTCTCCTCCCCTGGAGGTAGGCACTGCAGTGGAGTCCACTACCACCCTGTCTGACTTGGGCACTGCAGTGGGGAACCTGTCCACTCCATCTGCACGGTCCCCTGCAGTCTTTCCGGCACCCACACCATCAGAGTCATGCCCCCAGTTGTGCCGGCACACACCATGTCAGACACCTCCACTGCAGTTGTCAGTGGCTCTCCAGCACCCACCACCCCTTCCCTGCCTCCTTCTGGTAAGCCATGATCCTGTCCCTGTGGTGCCTGGCCTGCCCCCCGTATGCCCCTCCGAGGGATTGTCCCTGGCTTTCATCAGTGCAGGCATGCGTAGGGTGACATCTGCCACTGTCACCCTGTTTTGACTTTCATGTTGGACTGGCCATTGGCCTTTGTTAATTTTTTGCTGGACATCAACTGTTAGACCCACATATGCTGAATAAAGCACCTTTCTGTTCTCTAGTGCTTTTGCTTCTGATGTACATGTTGTTGATGATGCTAACCATGCCCTTGCTGCAGTGATGGTGATATTTGGTCTCATAATAATGAAGTGTTACTGTGCAGGAACACATGTGGTCCAGGGGGAATGTGTCCTATCCTGTGGTGTATCCATGTCATCCTTAGCAGCATCTGAGGGTGTCATGTGTTCAATATTTGGCAATGGGATTTCCTACTTACATTAGCAATTTCACATCTGTGGCTTCCACCCCTGCACATCTGTTGTGCCTGCCATTGTTCAATTCGTCTACTTCCCTGACCGTGTGGCCATCTCCACTGGACATGCAGGTTTGGGCATCAATGGGGAACGACTCATCTGTGTTGTCAGTGCAACATTGCTATACAAGTGTGTTGGATCTGTGCTGATGATTTCGTTGGCACTCCCATGACCAGGCTGATGTGACGGGAGCCTTCATTTGGTGCTAATTGTTGACTGTGTGACCAAGTGCTCAGCTGACATGATGGAGCCCTACTGAGGCAACATATGGCACAGCTTTCCTCACACAGGAGTGGAGTCCCCTCATGGCAGTGTGTACTCCTGTGACATTGCCTGCGCCCAAGGTGTGTGTTGTATGAGCATGTCTGTTGTTCACTTCCGTTTTGCTGTGCATGCTGGGATCCCTAGTGTTGTACCTGTTTGTGATGTTTGCTGAGTTGACCTATGTTCCCCCCAAGTCTTCTCCCTGGATTCTCTGTGATGTGGGTGCATGGCACATTACTGGTCATCAGGGTGTCACCCATAGGTGTGTTTGCTGTCAGGGCTGAGTTTGTGGGCAGACGCAGATGGGTCAAAGTCAGGATTCCCCTTGGCACTTGTTGTTTACACCTGTCATGTGATTTCCAGTTTGTGTTATCTTTCAGTGATTGTGACACGTTGTGTGTGTGACTGCTGGCACTCCTCAGGGTCCGGGCTGCAATGTTGGTAGTTGTCTATGTGTGTTCTTTGTGGGTGTCCTTGGCTTCTTCATTGGTGTGTGACTGTGGCTGGGATCCCATTGGTTGGTGTGGTATTGCCGTCATGTTCATGTACAGCGTAGTGTGCAGTGTGTCAGACATTCAGGAGTCTTGGTGAGTAGCCATGTGTGATGTGTTTCTGCACCTTGGTTCCCACCCACCACCCTGGGATTGTCATGGGTGCATGTGCAATGTCACCAGTGCATGTGTGCTTCACTGCTGCACATTGTTGGAGGTCGAGGTGTGTGGTGTTGAGTGTGTGCAGATGAGAGTTGTTGCCCGGCTAGACCCCTGCCTCCATGTTGGCCTTGGCTTACTGGCCGTGCTGATTGATTTGTGCTTGTGTAGGTGTGATGGTAGTTTGTTGCTCAGGACACATGACTGTGGTTCACAGTGTGAACGACATTTAGCTTTGTCATCACAGTGGGATTGTAATGCAGCCCAGGGTCACCACATTGTGGGGGCCCTGGGGGTAGTGCTGTGGTGTGTCTGTGTCTTGCTGTGTCAGTTGCTGTTCCTACATGCTTGTGTGATTTGTGCTCCCTCTCATCTGACAATGCCTGATTGCCCACATAGGGGATTTGGATCCATGAGTTACCTTTGTGTGGCACTGTATGCACATCTGTGTAATTGGTATTCAGGCCTCCTCATGTGTTGTGTGGTTGCCTGGGGACACTGGCACCCCCTCACCTGTTGTGTTTGATGTGCAGTGTGGGTCTGCCTGTTTGTGTTTGTGCATCTGCACCACTGCATTGGCATATCTTTGGTGTGCCATTGGCTGTATGTTGTTTGGTGGGTTTCCCCTGCTGTCCCTGGGACTCCTAGGTCATCGGTCAGCACAATGATCATGGTTTGTGTGTCCCATTGCTGCCATGGTATGGTATCTGTTCACCTCACATCTACAGTCTCCACAGGGTATCTGCATTTGTGTGCCCATTGGTGCAAATATGTGGGTCTGCATTCTGATGGTCACTTCTGTCATTGTGTCATTGATGAATGTTGACAGTGTCAGCCCCCATGGGTGTTGTTTGTCTGCACATGGCCAAAGGTATGTCTTATTTGCACTGCAGTATTTGCCTCCCCCAATCTATGTTGCAATGGGACACATGCACTACTTTGCCACTGATGTGTTTTATGTTCTGTGACCAGGAATCATCCATGCAGTTTGGCAGTTGCAGCTTTTTCTTTGTCAACACTTGCATTTTGGTCACTGTGATGATGGGGGTTTGGACCCCATTGCCACAATGTTCAAAATGTGCTTCAGCTATGGACCCCACACTTACCTTTTGGTCACTGTGATGATGGGGGTTTAGACCCCATTGCCACAATGTTCTGAATGTGCTTCAGCTATGGGCACCCACACTTACATTTTGCTCACTGTGATGATGGGGGTTTGGACCCCATTGCCACAATGTTCAAGATGTGCTTCAACTATGGACCCCACACTTACCTTTTGGTCACTGTGATGATGGGGGTTTGGACCCCATTGCCACAATGTTCAAAATGTGCTTCAGCTATGGGCCCCCACACTTACATTTTGGTCACTGTGATGATGGGGGTTTGGACCCCATTGCCACAATGTTCAAGATGTGCTTCAGCTATGGACCCCACACTTACCTTTTGGTCACTGTGATGATGGGGGTTTAGACCCCATTGCCACAATGTTCTGAATGTGCTTCAGCTATGGGCCCCCACACTTACATTTTGCTCACTGTGATGATGGGGGTTTGGACCCCGTTGCCACAATGTTCAAGATGTGCTTCAGCTATGGACCCCACACTTACATTTTGGTCACTGTGATGAAGGGGTTTTGGACCCCATTGCCACAATGGTCATGGCCTGCTTGCATTGTGGGGGCCACACACATATATGTGTGGCACATGTGATAGGGGGTCACATTGTATGTTCAAAGTCATGTTCAGTGTTGTAGGCATTTGACACAGTCTACACACGCTTGTCATGGTGTTGGGGGATGTCTTTTTCTTGCATTCCCTAGGTTGTGGTGTGCTGGTTGTGTCATGCATTGTCCATCCTATGAGTGGGGGTGGTGTTGGTGGTAGGCATCCAGCCCCCATGGGTAGAGGTGGTAGTAGTGACAGGCATCCAGCCCCCCATGGGTAGAGGTGGTAGTAGTGGTAGGCATCTGGCACCCCCTGGGTAAGGGTGGTAGTAGTGGTAGGCATCTGGCACCCCCTGGGTAAGGGTGGTAGTAGTGGTAGGCATCTGGCACCCCCTGGGTAAGGGTGGTAGTAGTGGTAGGCATCTGGCACCCCTGGGTAGAGGTGGTAGTAGTGGTAGGCATCTGGCACCCCTGGGTAAGGGTGGTAGTAGTGGTAGGCATCTGGCACCCCTGGGTAAGGGTGGTAGTAGTGACAGGCATCCAGCCCCCCATGGGTAGAGGTGGTAGTAGTGACAGGCATCCAGCCCCCATGGGTAGAGGTGGTAGTAGTGGTAGGCATCTGGCACCCCCTGGGTAAGGGTGGTAGTAGTGGTAGGCATCTGGCACCCCCTGGGTAAGGGTGGTAGTAGTGACAGGCATCCAGCCCCCCATGGGTAGAGGTGGTAGTAGTGGTAGGCATCTGGCACCCCTGGGTAAGGGTGGTAGTAGTGGTAGGCATCTGGCACCCCTGGGTAAGGGTGGTAGTAGTGACAGGCATCCAGCCCCCATGGGTAGAGGTGGTAGTAGTGGTAGGCATCTGGCACCCCTGGGTAAGGGTGGTAGTAGTGGTAGGCATCTGGCACCCCTGGGTAAGGGTGGTAGTAGTGACAGGCATCCAGCCCCCATGGGTAGAGGTGGTAGTAGTGACAGGCATCCAGCCCCCATGTGTAGAGGTGGTAGTAGTGGTAGGCATCTGGCACCCCTGGGTAAGGGTGGTAGTAGTGGTAGGCATCCGGCACCCCTGGGTAAGGGTGGTAGTAGTGACAGGCATCCAGCCCCCCCATGGGTAGAGGTGGTAGTAGTGGTAGGCATCCGGCACCCCCTGGGTAAGGGTGGTAGTAGTGGTAGGCATCTGGCACCCCCTGGGTAAGGGTGGTAGTAGTGGTAGGCTTCTGGCACCCCCTGGGTAAGGGTGGTAGTAGTGGTAGGCATCCAGCCCCCCTGGGTAAGGGTGGTAGTAGTGGCAGGCATCCAGCACCCCATGGGTATGGGTGGTAGTAGTGGTAGGCATACAGGCCCCTATGTGTATGTGTGGCATTGGTGAGGGCCATCCCGCCCCTATGGTGCTGCTGTTGCTGGTGTAGGTATTTCTGCATCCCTCTGTGTGTGATGTGTCGGGTACGTGTAGTTTGTTTTTGTTGTTGGTGTCTGACTTACCTTCTGCGCCGTACGCGTCCGTGCCTGTTCCGGTAATAGAGGTAGAATATTGGTAGGATCGGCACGAAGGGATTCATGGTTGGTTCGTCTTGTTCGTCTTTCTCTTTGCTTCGCCTCGTCCTCGTCGCTGGCGTGTTCGTCTCGTAGCCGTGGATCGTGTTGTGGCGCGAATCGGAGCTTATGTGCGCCTCGACCGGATGCTTTGACCTGCCGTGCGTAGCGACGGGTTCGGCGCGTACGGGAAGCGCATCATACTTGTCCGGCCGGACGGGGCTGCATTTTTGCTTCCGTGCGGCTCGATTCTACGATTCCGGAACCGCCTCGGTCGGAGGACAGGACCTGTATTGGGTGAGTACAACTGGGTCGGGATTTGGGCAGTTGTGCGCATCGTACTTGCTCGTTCGGACGTATGTGCGGATCGGTCGGGAAACAGGCATTCGCCTGGATTTTTCGCCGACCGAATGGTATTAGGTGCGCCTCCGATCGGAATCGACCCCTGTGTCTGTTAAATGTAGTGCAGATCTGTAAAACTGTGCCAAAGATATGAACAAATCAGCTATTTTTTGACTTCCCCCCTCAATTTAACTTTCCCCTTTTGTAGAGGGCTTAGTGTGATAAGTGTCTGCCAGATTTCATGCATATTTATTACAGAACACCAACGTTATTAACAAATGACTTTGTAATTGCCCCCCTTTCAGTTTTGCCCTCCCCTTGATGGATCTGCATGAAACTTGCCATAACTTGGCAAATTAAAAATAAAGCTTTCAAACTGTTCAGATATCTCTAAAATTTTACCCCTGCAGGTCGAATCCAAGCACCTCTTTAAATGCTAATTTTTCAAAAACATCAAAATCACAAATCTTTGACTAAAGTTATAATTTTGTAGCAAGTTTGGAGCAATCTGGTGAAGCTGTCTTTTTCTGCCTTGAAGAGGGAATTAAAATGGGAAACCACACTTTAGGACCCCCTCTTTTCCTGTTTTACCATCAACACTATAAACTTGCCATGAAGGATTTGAAGAGGATTAACTTTTTTGGAAAGTATCCACAATTTTATTAAAAAATGCTTTTCCTATGGAAATTCTGAGTCAATCTTAACTTTTCTGGCCATATTGTCACCAGTTTAATTCATATATGTAAATATATATATGCATATTCACTGACATACATTAACGATTAAAGTGACATTATAGTTCGGTGTTGGAATGAGTCACAAACTAATATTAAAAATCTGAAAGTAACACTGAAGTATACTGTTTATAAATATCAAACTAACTATAACTTGCACCCACATAATTTACTGCTTATTACTTCACATATGACATGTTAAATTACATTATTGATGACATCGTACAATGAATGTCACTTTTTGCTATAAGCTTTTTATACTGGAAGATATTTAGTGAGGTACATCTAGTCTCAATGTTCTATTACCCTTGTAGTGCTAATGGGTGTAATCTTTTGCAGTATGCAGAACATGAAGAATATCTGTGAAATCACCCACTTTTACTAGATATAAATGTTATTTTTTAGTGGCATTCAGGTCTGTAAGTACCTTAATGTCTCTGTAGACTTTAATATGATCAGCAATTTAGGGGCTCATTACGATGACGGACGGAAGCCCATCCGTGCTGGTGGCAGAGGTGGAAAACGTCATGTCGTCCGCCCCAGGTGCGGTCATTGCGACCACCAAATCACAATGGTCCAACAGAGGCCTTTTACCGTCCGCCGCGGTCTGTCAGGCTCCGCACGTTTTCTGCGTTCGCAAGGGTGGCGGACGGAGCAAACAGAGCAGGACCGGCGTGCGGAAACACGTTCCGTCCGCCAACCAGATCACAATGTTGCAAACAGCCCTTCCGCCCGCAGGGTAAAAACCACCACGTTGCGGATGGCGGAAATACAACAACGTAGAGGAAGAACCGACACAGAAGCCATCTAAGCCACTGGAGCTGCCATGGATCCAGCGCCACAGGCCTTCCCGCTGCACTACCTGCTGCACCTCCGGCAGAGAAGACGCCGCCGCGCTCAACAGCAGAGGTACGTACCAAACATCTCCACGCATGCAACCCCTGAACAACTACAACTCCCAGCAAGCATGGCGGCACCTCTATGAATGTGGCAACCTGCCAAATGCAAAGTGCGAGGCCCACCCAATCCCCATGAGTGACCCTCGGTGCCCCTGAAGGCACTTGGGGCCAATGACGCGCCCCGCAGTTGCAGAGCGCACACCACAATATCAAAATATGTACGCAGCCGAAGGCTCCTTTTGGCTGATGGCTCATTTGCATAGTGTTTGCCACATCGCGGCGGCCCGGAAGCTGCAACCGCAATCCTGCAACATTCAATTGGAGCCAATGCGTGTCATTGCTGCGAATGCCAGCTCCCGCGCATGCGAGCACATACTGCATTTGCATTGGCGACCTGCGAATTACATCACACATCACAACTCATTTGCCCAAAGTGATTGGTGCACCCCATGTGTAATGTTGTGGGGCACGAGGCCCCCATGCATATAAGGTAACCACACAGACACTGTACTTGTATGGGAGAACTGGCCCAGGGCACGTGCGTCCGGCCCCGTTTGCTGGCAGGGTCACAGGTCCAGTGATGCCTGTGCTGGGTGGCTGTGGGGTGGGGGGTAAGCCAGCCCTCTGGGAGTGGCTGGTACATCAGAACAACTAGAACAGTGACCAGCTGCTCACTACACTGTGAAGGGATGAGAGAGTGTGACCTTTGAGTCAAGTCTTCACACACATGGCATGTCCAGGAAAGGAGAGCGAAATTACATACATCGCCATGCCTCGTGGCCAGCATGGACTGAAATGAGGGAAGAAGTCAAAAAGGACAAAGGTCTCTTGCACTTTACCAATGTTGTGTAAAGAAACATCCAACCCGTGAACATTGCTTGAATATCCCTTGACATCTGACTGGCGCCTCTTCGCCAGGGGTCGTCCTGTGAAGGGCCGGTGACGTAGGCAGACAATCTGACGTGTCCATTGTCTGCAAATCATACATACTTGTAATCCCTAGCACTCCCAACACACGTACTGGTGTGGCGTGCAGTGTGCCTAGCTGCCATTGCCTGCAAATGTTCCCACACACGTTCCGAGTCAGTGCTTCTCCAGACCAAACGCCCTCAAGAATCCTGCCCACCAGTATGGATGACATGTGATTACCACACCTTGTGAACCTCATTGGCTTCCGTGACATTCCCTGTAGACTAATGTACTTACATACTTGCATGACTGATTGTCTCTGTACAATGTGTGCGTGACCTAAAGTACTGTCACACCCTACCCTGATATCAGTAGCGCCATACAACAAATGAAATGCACATGAACGAGTGGCCATGGAGAGATGAGGGGCGCTGGACGAGGGTGGCAGAGAGGTAAGCCGAGGAGGGGGACATGAGTGGGAGCATGAGAAGTGTCACTTGCCTGATACTTCCACCTCAGGTAACCTCCTCCTCCCATCATGAGGACCCTTCATGGATAAACACACAACATGAGAGTGATAACATCTAGAAAGAGAATTTGGAAGGAAAGAATGCATCTCCCTGGGCCTTGTAAAACTGAGGAGAGTTTAATGAGGGCCCTGAAGCAGGCCTGGCGAGAGACACAAGTGACACATCGGGTACGCAGTGGCCCACCCGAATGCCTCGTTGGACCGCACAAATAAAGAGTCCTGGAGCCGTCCCTGCCTGGGAGGCATACCAAATGTTGATGGGAGCCATTGATGGAACACACATTGGCCTCGTTCCACCACAGGCAAGTGAACCCATCTATAGGATCCTCAAACACTACCACTCCATCAACGTGCAGGTGGTACGACAGGCAGAGCAGATCATCTCACACGTGTGTGCAGAGTATCCGGGGTCGGCACATGACTGCTACATCTGGCGGACCAGCAACATCACCCCAGCTCCCAACCCACACATGCCCAGTGACGATGACAGTGGTGAGGAAGAAGGCCTTGACCAACGACAGCAGCTCATCGTCAACTACTTCCGTTGAGTGTGATTTAACAATGATCGACTATGACTGTGTCTGTGTGCCTTGCTGTGTCACAGACTTTGCAAATGTTCATGTGAGTTTGTACACATACTGGACTATGCGCAGGATTTGAGAACCTGTGCATGCAGGGACTGAGCACAATGAAGCCCCCCTACGCACAGGACACCATTGCCATACTGCCTCACTCTGGGGCATACAAGCACCTGTACACAAGCAGACAAGTCGAACACAAGAAACATTTCCAAATGTGAAGTTCTTACTACAGTGTCAAAGCATGCAACATACGTGCCACAGCAGGTTGAAAATGCATGAGTACCCAACCAGTAACCACAGTGACATGTCCATTTAACATGAAGCAAGATGTCGCATCAATAATCACTCTGGACGTAGAACCACGAGCATATCCCCCCACCCCTTGCAGGTAGGAGTTGTATGGGTTGTCCCTGGTCTATGGGCTTTGTCAGCAGAACCCATCCCTCTGCCTATGTATGGTGACATTTGCAACACATTTGCTGTGTCGCTCTCATCACTGGATGGATCACTCTCCAATTGTGGGGCATCTAGCCCGCATTCCCATGTCATCCAAAGGGGATCCGTGTCCTCTTGCAGCTGTGAGACTTGGTTGGGTCGGGGTGCCAGGGCCACACCAGAACAGAATGACAAGGGACAATGTCCTCTGACCAGGGACAGAATGTACAGACAGTACTCTAGGACCGCGCAGAGGATAAGTTCTGCGGACACCTCCCATGTGACAGACATATACTAAGGTACTTGCAGGGCACAGGTCCCAAAAAAATAAGTGGGGGGACTGACCAAGTAAGACAAAATGCAAATGACCTCACAACGTTACGACGTAGCGCTAATAAAGAAGTAAAATAGTGCGACAGAAATGATTTGTGCAAATACTGGGACAGACTAACCCATCTGACAGTCTCACAGTGTCTGCATTGATACACATGGACAGAACACAGGCAAAAGCATGCCTCCCTTAAGTCCCTCTGAACAGAAGGCAAGCTGTGTGCCTATGTTTCCCTCTGTGGCATCCACATTCTAATGTAAGGTTCAAGGCGGCCCCCAGTCAGCATGTACAAACAAAAGGAGGCCGGATGGCCCCTTTACTTCGGCATGGCTGGAGGTGAAAAAAGGCTCACTTGCTCCCTGCACGTTGCTGCAGGGAATGGAGAGCAGTCAACGTGCAGGTGCTGCTGAACGTGTCCCCGTAACTGGAGAGTACACCGGGACAAGTTATGCATATTCCTGTGGGGACCAGCGTCCTGGCAGGGGGGACGGCGTCCACACCGTGTAAAGAGGGGGGAGACGCCGTGTACCTGCGTGTACACCTGACCCGAGGCCTGGGAACTTGCAAAACAACAACGCCATGTAATCTTCGTGCACCACATCTGCGTAATGGACGCCGGGCCCATGCCAGACAACAATGTCCACCACGGTCAGATGACAGACTCCACTAGCTCCGGTCTGTGGTACCAAGCAAGACAGCCCGCAGAGCTCAGCATAGTCCAAACCAATGTCGACAGGGCTAAAGTCAGAGAGCTGGATGACAATTCCCGTCAGGAGGCGTGAAGAAAGGGAAACAAAAATTGAATTAGTCACCAACAGTCCCTGTTGCTGTTAAGTAGTTACGAATCCAAGAAGGCACAGGCAGCTTCGAAGGGAATCAGTTCCAAAGACGATCCAAATCATCTTCAGCGAAGAGGACCGCCATCCAATCCAGCAGTATGAAGGAACAGATGTGCTCCTCGCACCACGAGGTTGAAAGGAGCATCCCATCGCAACCTGGGAGAGGTTCGATGTAGGCATTGCACAGGAGCCATTGCGCTAACGCACAGGCGCAGCTGTCCGCCTGCCTGACACATTGTAAGGCATCCCATAAATGTGTCTCACCGAAGCAGTCTTGCACGTGGAACAACAAAGGAGTCACCCACAGCTCATGATCCAGGTCGGCAAGGCATGTGTTTGAAAGGCAGACATCCATGGCCCACTCAAACAGACATCTCCTGCAGGAAAAGACAGGTTGCACGCAGGTGAAAAAGGCATTGCCGAACGTTAGCCAATAACTGATGCCCAGCACAGCCAATGGGACACATTCAAAGAGAAGCTGCATGCGGGCACAGTACAGTTGCAACTGCCCGCGCTCAGCCTGGATCACAGGACGGTCAGACATGGCGTGAGAGCAATCTCAGAACCAGCGCTCAGCTGTACAGCAAAAGTAATGAACTGAGACCTCTAAATGCAGTGTTGACATTTGGAGCAATCACACCCGGTGGTACTCCCAGAAAAGCATGGAAGGAAGGGACAAGGCCAGAGCCCACAAGTCTGATAAAAAGTGTGCAACGGCCTTCAGCATCAGACGCTATCAATAATTTGTGTGTCAGTTCACCGCGAAAATAGTGGGAGAACCGTGTTCAGCAGTGACTGAATAGCGAGGGACGGTCAAGACACCTGCAATTCGAAGGTCTCCGGTCTGGTGTGGGAGCGACTACTTGTCTAAACAGAGGCCCATTGTGCATGCACACTTATTGAAGTATGCTTTCGCTGTGTGAATGTGAGGCCACAAATGACTATCCACAATCACTCATGGGGTAGTTAGCTGAACATTGCCACAAAAAGGACACGTAGTGCAGCAGATCCTATATACGTGATGCCTGGCCTGTGCACGCAGCTGTTATACTCATGCAGGAACAGCGAAGTGCGTTTTGAAACCAGATTTGGCGTGTGCATGTTGCCCGGGACTGGTATTCATGTGGTTGAACATGCATAAATCGCACGTGTATTCAGAAAATCCCTGTGCAACAGCACTTGAGTGTGTTAATGCGACAATGTCCACATCGTCCACATGACAGAATGTGGTGTGATGCTGGCTCCTGTGGGCACACTGCTAAGGATTTCATTGGTCTGCGCTATGTGATCTGTGACAACTTCCGTCATGTCCATGTTTGTTGGTACTTACCAGCCTCCAGTCCCCCCTCGATTCATGTGAGACTCTCTGGATGCATTATGGCAGGCACCCTCTCCTCCCATTCAGTGAAGGTTAGTGGTGGGAAGGTTGTTTCTGCCACCAGTTTTCTGTGCCGCCGAGTGGTTCCTCTGGGTTCGTAGCTTGAGCCGGCCCTTGGGGTCGCACCACTGCTTCCTGATGTCACACACAGTGCGTAGGGTGGTCCCTACGGCATTGACTTTGCTGTGGATCCTTGCCCGCATCTGATTCTTGCGCGCAGGTGGGGTGTGTTGGACCAGGTGCCTGTACAAATGTGGTTCTGCCCTGATTGTCTCGTCTACCATCACTTTCAACTCTGAGTCGGTGAAGTTGGGCATTTTCTTGGGGGCATGGTGCAAATGAATGAGGGGTGCAGGGTGCATGGTGATGTTGGAGATATGTGTAGTGTGTGAGGTGTGTGGGTGGAAGTGGTGTTGTGTGGGGATAGGTGGGTGTGATGTTGTGCAGTGTGAGTCAATGGTGTCCTGTCTCTCTGTCTTGGCTTGTGGTGTGCAAAGGATGCTGGTCCAGGATGGGGTTGGTTTTATACTGTGGTCTGTGGGTGTGTCCACATGGGTGATGACCTCCAGATGTCTCTTCCATGCTGCGCATGTCTTTCCCTACCAGGAGCAAGTTGGGGTGTATCATTGTGGCATGTGTGTTGGGGTTGTGGGCGGCAGGGGGTACAGGCACACTTCGGGCGTTGTTGTGAAGTTGGTTCCGTCCGCCATTCATTTGGCCTATGTGCGTGCGTGGTGGTTGGATTCAGTGCTCGGTCCGCCAGCTCCGCATTCTCATCCTAATTGGCCGTGCGGTCATGCCGCGGCAGGAGCGGCCTTTTCAAGCCTTTGCACAGCTTTCTCCGTCCAACGCGGTCGGATTTGCAGCTTTTCCGAATGTGGTGGACGGTCTTTTGTGGCATCCTTCCGCCGCGGTCTGATTCTGCGTACATTGCATCGTAATTTGTCTGACGGAAATGCCGCGGGTCATGCGGGGGGATTCTTCCCGATACCATGGCGGTCGGAGGGCTTTTCCGTCCATCATCGTAATGAGCCCCTTAGGTAAGAATAAACTTACACGTGTAAATTGCTCACATGTGGAAGTTGCCTCTGTGAATTACCCCAGCAATGTCACTATCAACATTATTTATAATCAGCAATTTGACTCAATCCTTAAATACTGTTCAAAAGAGTGTGTGATGAGTATTTACCTTCATTGGATGTACCTATTAAATGCCTCACCGGAGAGAGAATTTTAGGTCAGCTGCTTCACATTAGCCACTGCTAAGGCCAGCACAACCAGGCCCTATGCAGAACCCTCTATAGTTATAAAAAATACCTTACAAATATTTTTTAAGTGAACAGAATGGTGTACACTGTTTGGACAATGCTTACAATCATACTGCGATTTGAACCATTTGTGAGTCACCTATACATTATGCATTCTTTAACATTGTATAATGTCTCACAGTTTTCACTGCAGATCTGAGAATTAATATCTGCACCTTATAAATCTCCAGTGTATATAGAAATTGTCAATAGCACTACACAGCAACTCTTTAACATCAGCATGTTTATAAAAATCCATAGGTGAATAAGATATTTTAAGGAATTCTCATATATCTAGGCAACAGGACTTTGATTTAAACCACAACCTATTTCTAGCATACATCTAGTAAACAAGTTGCACTCAGTCTTCACCTTGTTTATATCTAGTTCTGTTTGAACTTAAACATTTATTGGTAGTTACATTGTGCACCATACAACTTTTCCCATGAGAGGTATCTCCAGTACTACACTACAGGGCCAGGAAACAGGTATTCCCTGAGGCCATCCTCCTACTGTGTAGTGGGATGGTGTAAATACATAGTGGGGTTGGCCCCATGCAAAGAGTTGGACACGGGATCTGACAATAAGGTAACACCCACCACTCAAACATCTATAGTATGTTGGAGAAGGGTCTGGTGTGGGGCTCTGATTGGTATGCTCAAAAGGTGAATTCTGCCCCGATTCACCGATTTTTCAGGTTCAAAAAGTCCTTTATGCGATGCAATCAACATCACCCACAAAGATGGCATGCTTTATCATCTGGTCACATTGTACATTACGTGGGGTGTGCAATACTCAACAGGCTCCAAACTTAGCTTGTTTGGAGACCACTTTTTTTCTCCAGGAACCCCAAGTTTGGGGTACCCTGAATTTGAGAAGAGTCTCATTTTAAGATCAGGCTCTTTTTGATATAAATATAAAATAAACTTGCAGTAAATGTATTTAGTCATAATTTATTTTATTATTTTGTCCCTTCACCATGGTCAGAATAAAATAAAAGATTTACAGGAACCTATTATCCACTAAGTCCAGAGGTATTTTGGTCAATATGTTCCTTGCACTCCCGCCCCCACGGGTCTGAGGCATTGATCAGGACTTGTGTTATAAACCCTAATTTAAACTTCGATCCTCTGAACTACTCAGTACCTAGCTGGAAGGGCCCCCACCCATACATATGTTACAATATTCACACTGAACCTCTTTCAGTTGAGGTTTCTTTAAACCTGAAAAAACATTATAAAAAGGCCAATAAAAACATTTTATGGTACGTGAATACAGTATTGAGATTGTTTGGGAGATTACCAGCACCAGTACATGTATCAGTGCCAGCTCCTATTCCAACAAAATAGCATTCTGGCGTACCTCACTTTTGTCTTAAAGACAAAATGTTAGCACTCTTGTTATTCATTTGAACTCTGTTGTGACACTGCAGTTAATTACTAAGGAGCTAACTGATAGACTGCTGCTGGTTTTGGAAGTACATGTTTCACTCTGCATGTCAGAATATTTTAATGAAATGGCTGAGGAAATATCTGAGAACTCATAGAAAATGTATCCTCATTCTAGCTCTCTAGAGCCCTGTCTATAATTTCTATGACAAAAATAACTATGGGTTTTACAGCTTTGACTCCAGCAAGATGGCTTTGGGTGTGCCACACTTTTATAACAAATACAATATGCTAGCCCTCTAGTTCATTCACTAGATTATTATTAGCTATCTAATGTATGTGAATGGCTTGGCAGTGATGCCCATTGGACTCCAACACATATTAAATGCATTAAGTACCTAGGGGCAGATTTACAAGGCCCTTGCGCCACTTTTGCGTCATTTTTAACATGGGAAAAGTGACGCAAAAGTGGTGCAAGCGGCTTGTAAATCTGCCCCCTAGTGTCTTGAGAACAAGTTAACAATCAATATTAATAAGACAAAAACTTTGCTCTTTGCAAAGAGAAAGAGGAGATTTTCTTGTTTCCTAGGCAATATGCAGTTTCAGCTGGTGTGAGGCTATCAATACTTTTTCAGATGACTCAAGATGGGACAAGCACCTGGCCAGTTAAAGGTTCATATTGATGGTCGAAGTGAATGGTCTGAAGCGTTTTGACTGCAAATATAGTAGTTACACTCTTGAGCCACTTAGTTAAGTTATACATGGCAAGATAATTCCTCAGGCTCTGTAAGGAGCTGAGGTGCTGGCTATGGATAGGCGGGTTGCAAGGTAGGCACTAGAAGACAGTATCCTGAAATCAGTGCTTCATTTACCAAAAAAATGCAATAATTCAAGCCGTAAGGTGTGAGCTGAAACTGTACCCTGAGGTGTTTTGGTGGATGCAAAGGCCTTCCAATACTATGTTTTGAATATAAATGGAATCCCTAGTGATAAACTATCTATGCTAATCCTCCCTGAGGTAATGGCAATTTTTCCTGGTAAGAGGAACCCAGTGAAAATCATTATGGAATGCTTAGACACTTTAAACATGCAGCTTGAGATGGGTGAATAAAAAAATTGCCCAAATAAAGAACATTCTCATGCGTTCTGCTGAAGAAACTAGCTGGAATGAAGACCTATTGTATTTGAGGAATAGGAGATCTGTCATCCTCTTTTTATTATCTGAGCAGGGCACTGATCTCTTCCTGTATCTATATAGAATACCGGATAGGATTTTGCAAAATGAAATTGTGCCTCTGAGGGTCGGAATTGTTCCAGGGTGGCAGATGTCAGGTTTGAAAGCGCAGATAGCTGAGTACTGTTGTTAGTGTCCATGCAAGCTGGGTCCAGGGTATTTGGTAAGCCACTTATTAGTGGATTGCATATTTTTCCAAGTAGAAGGGAAGAAGATTCTGTGACCAATCTTTAAAAAATATGGAATTTGATCGAGAGAAATGGGTTTAAACTTGGTGTGATGTATGAAAGATCAGGATGTAGTCATTGCTATCAGTCAATATTTGTGTAAAATGGTGTCATCTTATAGAAGGAAATTCCCTCTTCTTCCCCCCCCCCGGAGTCATTCCCAAATAGTGACTTTATGTCTTTGGGCATACGGATGATTTTCGAACAAATTGAGAATATATAATCCAAGATAGGATGACTTGGTCTGAGTCTGATATTGATCTATGAAACTGAGTAGTTAGGGTCCTACAGTTTGGCCATATTAGTTTTAGAGGGTTCCTTCAAACTTGGTATTGTACAATGCACTGTATTATCAACATAAGTAATTGAAATTATTTGCTGTCAAATATCTCAATGGGGTTTAACCGTTGAACACCCTGAATATGATAAGTATGTTTATGAATTAGATTTGTTGCAGACTTCGTCAAAGTGTACTTCGTTGGAAAAGTACTTTAACCATGGATTTTTGTCTGTTCGTAGGTCTGTGTCATTTGTTATTTGTAATAATGCAATTTGGATTTATATATTGGTAATTTACATGATATACTTAAATGTAATGTATTAATGAATTTGAAAATGATGTTATATTTCTGCAAGAATTTATTTCTTGGATTGAGTGATTGATTGATTAGAACATTATTACACAGTGGGGAGCTGCAGTTGATCAGAAGGGCATTCATTGACAAGCTGCTGAAAGTACATGTCTCAGCCTGCTTGTCAGACTGTTTTATTGAAATCGAAGACAAAGATATTTGAGAACTCATAGAAAATACTTTCTCTTCGCTTTTTAGAGCACTAACCACAATTTCAATGACAAAAACAACCCCTAATTATTTTCATTTCTGAAGGAAATGCTCAAAGTGTTACAGTTTGATTCTATCAAAATTGCTTCAGATGTCCCACATTTGCCATAAATATAGAATGGTAGCACTCCGGTTGTTAATTAGACCTCTGTGGAAAACTGTGGTTGATTACTAGGGCGCTGACAGACTGCTGGTGGTATTGAAAGTACATGTTTCACTTTGCAAGTCAGAAGGATTTACTGAAATGGATAAGGAAGATATTTGAGAACTCGAAGAAAATATGTACTTGTTTTAGCTTTCTAGAACCCTAAAAATATGTTCTACTACTCTGATTCTATAAAGATGACTTCAGGTGTGCCACACTTTTGTAATAAATATAGAATGTAAGCACTCTAGTTGTTAATTAGACCACTGCGAGAAACTGCAGTTGATTACCGCGGAGTTAACTGACAGATTGCAGCTGGTGTTGGAAGTTCACTTTTTTCTCAGAGTATCATACTTTAGCCTTATGTGGCTGAGGAAGATAATGTTAACATAGACAATGTGCTCTAATATTAGCTTCTAGAGCACCTTCAATAACCTCTATGAGAAAATCATGAGAGAAAACAGTTCTTTCAGAAATGGTTTGTCAAATCCCAACAATGGGTCAGCATTTTTCACAAGATAAAATCACCTTAGAATACACTACAATTCCTATAATCAGTATGGTACCACAAACAAATGATTTATATTGTGCCTAAAATCTGTTATCATCATTTATATGGGTGCCTTTTTGTGACCCTCAAAACTTGGGATTCACTACAATGCATTTCAATAGGGATGTTGTACCTCCTGTAATGGCTCCCATAATGTGTTGTCCATGTGTCCTCCATATTGAGCTAGTCTGTGTTGCCCTGCCCCATCCCGCCTGCTATTTGTGGTCAGCTTGCTGCCTCTGCCCTCCATTCTCTGTTTGTGTTTCTCTGCCTCCTCCTACCTGCCCTCTGTGGCCAATTCTTCTGCCACTGCCACATCTACCTGTCCTGCCTGGTATGCTTGATGCCCTTGCCTCCCTCCCTCCTGCTCTCTGTTGTCCATGTATGTGACCCTGCACCCTCCCTCCTGCCATCTGCTGCTTGTTATACTGCAACTGCCTCTGCCCGTGCTACCTGTCCTGTCAGGTCAGCTTGCCGCACATGCCCCTACCACTGCCCTCTGTTGTTTGTGGGCACACTCCTGACCCCTCCCTCCTGCCTTCTGTGATCTTTTGCGCTGCCATTTCCCAGGGTGCCTGACCTGCCTTTTCAGCTTGCTGCCCCTGCCCTTCTCCCCCAACGTTTGTCTGTATGTGTGCCCCTGCCCCTTCTCTCCTGCCCTCTGTGGACTGTTGTGCTGCCACTGCTTCTGCTGCCTGCTGTGCCTGGTCAACTTGGTGCCCCTACCCTTGCTCCTCTCCCCCTGTACTTCATGGGCTGTGTGCATGACCCTTTCACACCCCTCCTGCCCTCTATATTCTTTTGAGCTGCCACAGCCCCAGCGGCTTGCCCTGCCTGTTCATCTTTCTACATATGCCCCTACACACCTCCCCTTGCCCTTCATTGTACTTGTGTATCTGTGCCCACTCCCACTAGTCTTCTATAGTCTGTTGTGCTGACCCAGCCAACCTGCCCTGCCTTTTCAATTTGCTGCCCTTGCCCCTTGGTGCATCCATTGATCGTGTGTGGGCCCCTTCCTTCTCCCACCTGTCCTCCCTAGTCATTTGTACTGCCACTGTCCTTGCTGCCTATCCTGATTGGGCAGCTTGCTGTGCCTACAACTCCTCCTTGCCATCCACTGTCCATGTGCATGTCATTGGCCCCTCACTCTTTCCCTCCATGGTCCATTGTGCTGCAACTACATCTAGGGCCTCCCTGGTCAGCTTGCTGTGCTGCCCCTTCACCCCTGTCGCCGTTGTCCGCATAGGTGCCCTTGCTCCCTCCCTCCTGCTCACCATAGTCTGTTCTGCTGCCACTGTCCCTGCTTGTCCTCATTTCAGCTTTTTTAGAGAACTGACCATAATTTCCATGGCCGAAAGAACCATCTCATTTTGTTAATTTCTAGAAGAATTGCTTTAAGTTTTACAGCTGTGATTCCATCAAGATGACTTCAGATGTGATGCACTATTGTAATAAATAGAAATGTTACTGCTCTAGTTTTTTTAGAGCGGCGTAGGAAGCTGTAATAACATACTGGTGAAGTAACCTACAGACTGCTTCTGGTGTTGAAATTAAATGTCTCAGTCTTTATGTCAGAATGTTTCACTGACATGGATGAGAAACACATTTGAGAACTCAGAGAAAATGTGTCCTCATTTTCGCTTGCTAGGGCACTAATCATAATTTCTATGGTTTTGAATTCACCAAGATGGCTTCAGATGTGCCCCAATTCTGTCATAAATACGGAATCCTGGTGCTCTACTTGGTCATTAGAACACTGAGGAATAATGTAGAAGAACACTGGGGAATCAACAAACAGGCTGCTGCTTCTGTTGGAAGAACATGTTGCTATGCTAGAATTTTAGCTTCAAAAACCACAAACAAGTGATTTTTGTTGTGACTAAAATCTGTTATAACCCTTTATATTGACTCCTTTTAGAAACCCTCAAATCCTGCCATTCACAACAATTCATATCAAGAGGGACCATGACCTTGAGTCCTCTAATGGCTGCCACAATGTGTTGTCCATGTAGTGGGCAGCCAATCAAGGAGGTGCCAGTTTTAGAACCTCCTCCCACTTGCCCACGTGCCCCAATTAACTAAAACTTCCACCCTCACTGTGCACAGATTGTACTCTCATCACTTATGACATGTTCAATGACTGTATTTATAATATCCCTAATGACATCTGAAATAACAACATTGATACTGATGCAGCGCGTACAATAAAAACTATCCTCCTCCCAGGCTACTTATAGGTCATCCAGGGGCAAACTATATTTCTCATATCCACATGACGATGGGGCCCATAAACATCGCCTAAACACACACACATACACTCCTGGATTTCCTTTTACACCTTTATGAAATTCCGTACTCCTAGGAGAAGCATGAGAACTAAATGGAGAACACCATTTTGTGTACCGCTGGAAGAGCAAGGATATCTATTTACCTTAATTTGTCACTTTCTTTTAATTATTTCTTATGATATTCCTGCTCATTGTTTTGTCGATGAATCATTCATTTAAGAAATTAGTTCATAGTGATTAAGACCAGCTGAATCACAATCAACCAATTACTCAGGTCACAATCAATTAGGAAAATAACCACTGAGTCATTTTGGTTTTTAAAGAATCTCACATTTTATATAATTTTAAAAGCATGAAAAGATTTAATACTTTATTCAATTATTCATTTTAAATTCACAATTTTATTAAGCATAATCAATTTATTGCAGAAAGGAAATTTTTGTCATGAAGCCAAAAACCTTAGTTACCTACCTAGCTTCCTAATTTAGCCTAATGATTTCTAACCTAACTTTGGAATTTAGAAATAGCCTGATTCTCATACTCAACTGTAAAGTTAAGACCGCAACAGCAACTTCAGCTCGTCAGCATCAGCTACCTGCAACCCGTCTCCTCTACTGCAACCACGACTCTCGAACTGCAACTGACTGTGACTGCAACCGCGACTGACATCAACTGCCTGGAACTGACCCCCTCCCACTAAGAGTAGGCCCTCTTATACCCTAATTCTAACTTTGCTAACTAACTGTTGCAACATTAATATCACGCTTTTCTCTCATTGGTCCATACATGTCAGCTTATTCATTCTTTAATCAAATTCTTTTGGATTCAAGGGTCCTTGGATCATTTCCTTTCCCATACGCTTAAACATTTCCATCCGATTCGATCAGTTCATTTGTATCTTCTTTTGACACATTCAAGAATTCCGCAGTCATTGTCCTTTCTCTTGGGCTCCTTTCCCACGGACTCTCTCCTGATCCTCACGGCACACTATCAGTTCAATTAGGTCACACCAGCCTTGACCATTTCTTGCATCCTAGCCTCTCAGATACATCACGCGGCTCCAGATTTCTTCAATCTCATCCCGTACCACGTGTCCCCTTGCGCCTGCGCACATCTTCCCACTGGCGGCCATTTTATCTCGCCACTCGGTTCTACTTTAGAAGCACTAATTTGAGGCAAATAAAACATAATTAAAATAGAGAAAAATATCCCTTTCATTTCCCTCCCGTCTACGTACCCCAATTAGTTGTTACCTAGCAAAAGCGACATTTAAGCTGCTCCTTACTTACCATCACTATTGTTTTTGCAACGACACATTTTATTTCTATGAAGCACAAACATGCATTTATTTCATTTAGTACGCTTTTTATTCTTACGTTATGATTAGACACACGGACATTCATTAGTAGATTATTTAGCACGTACATTAGCATATTACCATTCCCACATATACAATGTTGATTAATACATTTAACGAACATTTTTAATTAATTAATTATATAATTTGTTAGGGGTTAAATTTTTTTATTTTTACTGCTCCATCAATCCCCCTTTGGTGATTTTTAAATCACCACATAAAACCCAAGTCATACTTCTTTTCAGGCAGCATGTCTTTCATCCTTTACTTTCTGTTATTCATATCTCTGTCTCTTCTTCATCTTGCCTTTTAGTCTCTTTATACATGCTTTCTTTCATTTTCTCCAACTCAATTTCACCCATTTCTCTCTCTCTTTCTCTCATTATTCTGTTATTTCTTCTTATCTTATTCTGTCTTACTTTTCTCTTTATACATGTTATCACTATTTTCAATATCATTGCTAACAATATCACTATAGTTGCTACTATTATAACTTTCCCTATTACTAGTTTACTCATCCTAGTTAACCAATTTGCTACTGAGGAAAACCCTCTACCAAGTTTTCCCAAAACACTTTCAACCTCCAGTGGGACTAATTCTTTGTGCAGACTTGTAATATTTGTAATATACTTCTGTATATGTTCACTGTTATCCGGAATGTAAGTACAACAATGTTGGACTTTCAACATTCCACAGACTCCACCCTCTTTTGCCAAAAGAATATCAAGGGCAAGCCGATTTTGCATCACCATAGCTCTCATGGCAACCATTTCAGTATTTACCATTAAGAACCCTCCCGCAGTATCTGTAGACAAACGATCTACTACTGTGGATAACTTCCGAATTTTAAATGCATTCAAAGATATTCCCACTGCTGGTATCAATGCTCCAAAAATATCTCCTACAACTTCTGAAAAACTTTCCCTCTTTCTACGTTTAAATCCATTAATCATCTTGTATGTTCCCTTTTCTTCTCTGTCCATGTGAAAGATTTTTGGAAAGACCAGGCCTACATAGCAAGTTCCATACCAATGGTCCGGTAACCTGTAATAAGCTCTATTCCCACAAATATAATAGATACCTGGAAATATTGGATCTTTTCCACCTTTGAATCCCCAACCTCCCAGAATTTGATAATTGTCATGGCAGACACTGGAACCTACAAAGTAATTGTCATAGACTGTCTTATTTCTCCTAATGCACAACTTTCCTGTTTGCGGCCAATCTAATGTCATTGCTGCATTTATCTTTTTCCCTTCATGATTTCCTTCCTCAAACGTCCATAAGCGTTTTCCTTCCTCTTTTATTGCTTCTTTTTGAAATTTCATTCTTCTTTCCTCAACCATGTCTAGAAATACTTTTTCTTCTTTCCTTAACTCACAGGTAAGGTTGTTACTAACTATTTCTTCTAACGTTAATTTTCTATGTTCTAAAAAGAATTCTCCTAAAACCTTTGCTGGTTTTACTTTGTTAAGTTCTGGCACTACAGGAATGTTCGCAAATATCTTATCTATATCAGTATAATAAGATTCTAATCTACCTGTTTTATAAAATAAACTTGCTATTACACTACATGTTATTCCATAAGTCAAAGGTAAGTGATGATAAGTCACACCTTCAGATACTGATGCAGGCAATTGCATACAAACATAACAATCTCTCACTTCCATTGTTTTTACGTACTCATACAACAACTTTGTAAAAACATTCTTTGAAAAATCTGTTACTGACCTATCCTTATGCAACTCTGCACTACTTCTTAAAACAACTTGTTCTTTAATATTAGTTTCTTTTTCTTGTTTAGTATCATTCTTTGCTTCTATCACAGCTACACTAATAGGAATTGTGATTGCTAATACTATCCATATGGTCATTAATAACCCTGTACAAAAGCAGCACATTTTGCACCATCTCTTTATAAAATCACATTTATTTCTTCTATTCTCATTATTCTCCATTTTTCTTTTTCTATTTGTTAATTTTTCAGAAAATTGTGTCACTACACCTCAAAATGACTTAGACGCCACTCTGCTTTCAAAAAGTCTTTGCTTGGTACTTTCTTTAATTCTCTCCAGAATTCTTTCGTTGTCACATCCGGTGATTTGTCACGTCCAGTAAATTGTCACGTCCGGCAGAAGCACTTTAAGTCTTCACTTCAGTTTCGTTGCATCTCACCTTTTCCCATCCGACTTCTCAGTCTCTGGTTTCCGTGAGTGTTTTCTTCTTCTCCTTTTATTTTTCTTGTCCTTTTGGACTTTTGTAATCTTTTTCCACTGGGTTTTTCTTGTTCCTTTTGACTTGTTACTTCATTTACTTGTTCAGCATCTTCATCTTCTGCTCTTATTATTCTATATCTCAATTTTCTTACATAGCTGTTGGGCCAATTATCTCCTTTTCTTGGCCTTTTGACCTCACCCTCTCTTTCTTCTCTTTCCGATCTCCAATTTCTTTTTCTTGATTCAGTCTTTGCTTTTTCCTCTCCTCCACTTTCTTCTGTTTCTGTTTCAACTGTCTCACTATTGTTTCTTATTTTGAAACTTATAATCTCGTCATCTCCTACTGGTGGATCTGTCTTTTCCTTTTTGTTTTCCCTTATCACTGTCCCTCCTCGGGGTTCTTCCGATTTGGTGTTTTCCTCCTTATCTGCTTCTGAATTTCCCTGTTCTCCTGTTTCTCTATCTATCCCTATTGCTCCTCGGGGTTCTTCTCGATTTTCTAACTTTTTGTGTACTTCTTTCCCTACTTCATCTATTAATATTGTTTCTGAAGGATTTCCACCATAACTTGTACTTGGTTGTTCATTTAACTCAATTTCTTGCTCAGTTTCTTCTCTAATTGGTTTATAACCCCAAGTTCCCTTTCGAAATTCTTCCCAATTTGCAGCTGAATCATCAGATCCTGAAGTTGTGTCAGATATTTCCAGATGTCGACTTACAGGTCGATCTTCAAGTTCTGGAACTTCTGAATTTCTTTCCTCTTCTTCTTCTTCTTCCTCTTCTTCTCTAGAGGTGTTTTCCGTTGGGGTCTCCAGATGTCGACTTTCAGGTCGATCTTCAAGTTCTGGCACCCTTTCTTTTATCTTGGTTGTTCCCGCCGTTAAACTTTTATCCCACACTTCCAGACGCCGACTCACATGTCGATCTGTAGGTTCTGGAATTCTGATTGTGTGGCTGGCATGAACCCAGTTCTTTACTCCTGCACACTTGACAGCAGTCGTTGTTACTAGGATTACCTGTCTTGGCTCATCCCAACGCGGAACTAGACAGTTTCTTCTCCTGTGGACTTTAATACGGACCCAGTCTCCTGGATTCAAGTCGTGGGCTGGTTTTCTTTCAAGAGTGGTCGCATCCGGTCCAACCTGATGAAACACAGAACGCACCACATCAGCCAGTCCTTTGCAATAATCCAGTATTAGATCATCAGTTATTGTCAATAACTTGTTGACTGGTACGTGGGCTTGTCTCATTGCTCGTCCCATGATCATTTCATGAGGACTGAGTCCCGTTTTCTTTTCAGGGATGCTTCTGATGGTCATCAGAACAAGAGGCAATGCATCTGGCCATTTGAGTCCTGTAGCTTGACACATTTTTCCTAATCTGTTTTTAATCGTTCCATTTATCTGCTCTACTACCCCAGAAGCTTCGGGTCTGTAAGCACAATGTAGTTTTTGTTTAATACTCAATGCTTCACAAATCAATTGGATCAACTCATTTTGAAAATGTGTTCCTCTATCTGTCTCAACTGTGACTGGAAAACCATACCTCGGAATGAACTCTCGTAGCATAAGTTTTGCCACTGTTGTTCCATCATTCCTTCTTGTGGGGTATGCCTCCACCCAACGAGAGAACAAACAGACGACCACCAGAACATATCTTAATCTGTTACTAGGGGGCATCTCAATAAAATCCATCTGTATCCTTGTGAATGGACCTCCTTCTCGTCCTATTGTTCCTAGACTCACTACTGTTTTTCTTCCTGGGTTAAATTGTTGACAAATAAGACATCTTTGACAAAGACTTTCAGCAATGGCTCTGAATTTTGGATTATACCAAGTTTGTCTAAAAGTCTGATCATTGCATCTCTCCCAATATGAGCTTGTCCATGGTACATCCGTGCCATGTCTGCAATCATGCTATCAGGCATAACTGGTCTTTCATCTCTGTATACCCACACTCCATTATCTTCCTGTCTTCTACATCCTGCTTTAATCCAGTAATCCTTTTCCTCATCTCTTGCTGTTTCTTGTAACTGCCTTACTTCATCCCATGTTTCGACTGCATTAGTGAAAAGCAAAGGACAAGAGACATGCTCCCTTTCTCTATTTCTGTTCAGGGACGCCATGTTTTCCGCACAATATCTAGCGATCTCATCAGCATAATTATTGCCAACCGCTATGTAATCTTCGTTTTTCTTATGCGCCTTGCACTTCACTACAGCTATTTGTTTAGGCAGCTGTATCGCCTCAAGCAGTTTTTTAACATAATCTCCTTTTCTGTTAGGTGTTCCTGCAGATGTCAAAAATCCTCTTTGTGACCAAATCTGGCCAAAATCATGTACGATGCCGAAACCATATTGGCTATCGGTCACAATCGTGATTCGTACATTTTTCCCAATTTACATGCTTGAATCAAAGCAATTAGTTCCGCAACTTGGGCAGACCTAACTCCTTTCAGACAAGACGCTTCCATTACAGTTGCCACTGTGCATACTGCATAAGCTGCGCTTAACACTCCTTCCTTTGTGCGTAAACATGAACCATCTACAAACATGACATAATCGGATTCCTTTAACGGTTCATCTTTTATGTCAGCTCTTGGTTTTGTGCAATATTCCAGCACATTCAGACAATCATGATCTACTTCATCTTGTTCAATTATACTCTCTTCATCTGGCAATGAAGTCGAAGGATTTACATTTATGCATCTATCTATGGTCACATTTTCTGCACTCAAGATGACTTTTTCGTACTTAGTCAGCCGACTATGTGTCATGTACTGTGTTTTTGTTCTTGTCAAAAGAATTTCTACTGAATGGGGAACATATACTCTCAGTGGATACCCCATCACTATACCTTCACTTTGTTCCAGACTTACACAAGTAGCAGCAACTGCTTTCAAACATCCAGGCAATGCCTTTGCTATAGGATCTAAAACAGCTGAAAAGTAAGCTATAGGCCTCTTCATGGTGCCATGTTTTTGTACTAGTACTGAAAATGCACATCCATCTCTTTCACTGCAGTATAACTCAAAATCTTTCTCATAATCAGGCATGCCTAATGCAGGGGCCTCACACAGTTTCCTTTTCAATTCTTTGAAAGATTTCATTTCTTCTTTGTTCAACTCAAAAGGGTCTTTTACATCTTTCTTTGTCAATTTTTGTAATGGTTTTGCAATCAAAGAAAATCCACTTATCCATTGTCGACAATATCCAACCATTCCCAAAAACATTCTTACCTCTCTTTGAGTCATTGGTGCTCTCATTCCTTGAATCATTCTTACTCTTTCTGTCGCTATTTTCCGCACTCCTTTCTCAATTTTATGTCCTAAATACTGGACTTCTTTCTGACAAAACTGTAATTTTGAAGGGGACACCTTATGTCCTCTTTTCTCCAAATGGTTCAGTAAAGCAATTGTGTCACTTACACATGCCTCTTTGGTTTTCGATGCCACCAATAGGTCATCGATATACTGCACCATCACTGATTTTTCTGGCATTTTTAAATCTTCCAGAGATTTCTTTAGAATCTGATTAAAAATTGAGGGGCTCTCTGTATACCCCTGAGGAATTCGGCACCATGCCAAAATACGCTCTCCAAAACGGAATGCAAATAATGGCTGGCTATCTGGATGCAAAGGAATAGAGAAAATGCATGACACAAATCTATCACAGTGTACCACTCAGCTTCATGCGGAATTTGATATAGAATCACTGCAGGGTTTGGCACTATTGGACAGCATGGTACAACTATTTTGTTGATCTTTCTCAAATCCTGTACTATTCTGTATGTTCCATTTGGCTTTTTCAGTCCCATAATAGGTGAATTACATGGACTGCTCATGATTTCTTTCAGAATTCCCTGTTCAATCATCTTATTTATCACAGGAGTTATTCCTTCAATTATTTCTGGAGTTAATTTGTACTGTGGCGTGTTTGGATAACTTATCCCTTCTTTCACTGTCACTTTTACAGGATCAACTTCTCTCATTAATCCAATGTCTTCTCCTGTAAAATCCCACACACCTTCTTTCACTGTACTTTTTAATTCTTCTGGAAGTTTTCCTGCATCAAATGCAGGAAACAACCCATTCATTTCAGGTTCCTGATTCATCAAGGTTACTTTATACAAAGCATCTTCGTCTGAAGTCTGAAAACCAATTCCATCTGGTGTACAATAAATTGTGCAATTCATTTTACACAAGAGGTCACGACCTAGAAGATTTACAGGACTACAATCGCACACTACGAATTTATGCATTTTCCTAAAAGAACCAATTTTTACTTCTACCAATTCAGTAAGTGGGGTTTTAATCTGCTGATTGGCAACTCCTACCACTTGGATGCATTCACCTGAGAGAGGAAGGTTCGGAATTTCCACTGACCTAACAGTAGAACGGGTAGCTCCAGTATCGACAAGGAATGTTACGTTTGCTCCATTCACTTCTCCATCCACAAAGGGACCAGACTGATCTACCTCTAGAGTTGCGCCAAGCACGCACTCTTTCCCCTCTCTTGCGCACCGTCAGAAACTTTCATCTGGGTCATCCTCACTCTGATGCAACCAATACTGGGAAATGTTAGCTGCTCTCGGCAACTGTGTTACCTGTTCTCCTCCGTAGAATCCTGTTTCTGTATTGTATCTTTGCTGGTTAACAGTGTTGGGAAGTGGTGGTTGTGGCACCTGATTTTGTTGAACAACTACCTCATTCTGCACCTGTGGAGTTAATGATTGATGTTCCGGATTAGGTTTAGGTGGGAACTTACACTCATTTCTCCAATGCCCTAATTTTCCGCAATTATGACATGGCCATTTCTTCTTTGCCTCTTCTAGACTCACTTGTCCTTTTCCTTTACCTATATTTGGTCGCATCTTATTTTGTCCTGATTCGTTTCCATTATTATTATCCAATTGAGCTTCTTGTTTTTCTGCCACTTTCACTTGTGCCCACATTGCTTTTTCTTTCAACTTACGCTGTTTACTCTCTATTTCATCACCACAATACTTAGCATACCTCAGCACCTCATCTACACTTGCATTCTGCCAGTTTATCATATGTTGCTTAATCATATCACTTATTTCTTGTTTCAAGCCAAATACAAATCGGTATACAAAATGACTCATATCCTTTTCACTTAATTCCTCATAACCACTATACTGTTTGAAAACCAACAACAATCGCTCATAATATGCATGTACACTCTCCTTGCTTTCCTGTGTAGTTCTATCAATCTTAACCCAATCTGTTTCTTTTGGAGGAATCTTATTTTTCAAAAAGGTAATCACCTTATCATATTTCTTCATCACATCTGGTCCTGGAGCTCCTGTCTTAGGATCTCTTGGATATTCTGTAGTTGGCCAGTCAACTGTAATCTTACATTCTGACCACAGATCCGTTGGTACTACTATGTCAAACAATCCATCCAAATCTATCCACAACACTTTCGAGACCTTTACAAACCTTTCTACCTGTCGGTACCACTCAACTGGCTTTTCTCTTAACTTTGGAAAGTCATTTGTAAATGACAGGATGTCCTGCCTAGTCCAGGGAACATGCACATAACTACCACCTGGAGTTTCTCTCATAGGGTACTCTTTAACAACGTGTTCCTTTTCTGTTATCATAAAAGCCAATGAACCTTTGTCTACGCTTTTCTCATTCTTCTTTGTCCATCTAACCTTCCATCTGTCCACATCACCCCATTTTCTCAACAAAACAATCAACTCTTTTATCTGTGTCAGCCTTCCTGCTGTATTCAAATTTTCAATATCTTTTTCACAAAAATCTACTCTGTATGGTTTCTGCAACGTTTTTACTTTTGCAAAATCTATTCCAATCTCACCGGCCACTTCTTCTAGTTTGTCATGTAAATTCTTTGCTCTCCATGTTATACTTTTGCACAGAAACATTATTTCATCATCCTGATAATTCTTTATCTTTTCTGTACCAATCGTTCCCAGAATTAATTCTTCCATGTCAATCTTCAATCTGATCACATCTAATGGTTTTTCTTCCGTTTCTTTTATTTTAAAAGCTTTCATCCACTCATTTAACTCATCAGGAGTCGGACCTATAGGAGTACTATTTATTTCTGTCCAATTTCCACTCTTTTCAGGTGTCACTGTTGCAGATTCAGTTACCATAGGCATTTTCCTACCGCTACACTCATTTACTGTCAAATTTTCAGGTGGACTTGGTCTGTAAACACTAGTCAAATTGCTCGTACCTGGACTTGTTTCTATCCTTTCCTTTTCTCTTTGGAATTGCGAACTCAAGGGAATCACCAAAGATCGTTCATCAATTTTCTGATTCTCGAAAACTGGTATTACTGGACCTATTGTTACGGGTACGGTAACTGCTTCCATATTCTTTGTTAATTCTCTAATTTTCTCAGTTAGTTCTTTTGTTGTCCTTGCCAATTCTCTTGCACTATCATTTTCTATTCCCTCAATTTGGGAAGTTCTTATTTGTTCTTGTGACCTATTTATTTCTTGTCTTTTTCTGGACTTTCATTTCGCATAGCTTCTATTGGTGGCGCATTTGGTGTCACCACTGTAGAATTTTGCTGATACGGAGGTGGATTTTTACTTAATATATCTTCCAGCAACTCGTCATCCGTTTCGCTCTCATGCATATACTTTTCTCTCTCTAAATGTTTCTTTTTCTCAGTCCGTTTTTTCTTAGTCCCTTCCTCAACTGTGAAAGCTGGAAACAAACCTCCTGTCATGTTAGCACATCTCCATCGTTTTATTCTGTCCTCATGATTCATTCCCCACATTCTTCCGGGCACGAACTCATAACCTTTCATACCTCTGAATCTTTCTTTTTCGTACATCTCATCTTCCCATTCTGTTAAAGCCTCAAACTGTGTCGGTCTAGGTCTAGGTTCCAATTTAAGCATCTTGTCTTTTAAATTCCGTAAAATCGCTACATTAAAAGAACCATTTTCAGGAAAAGCCAATGCTCCATCATTCTTTGTATATTTTACCCAATTATCCAACCATATGCACGTATGATATCCATATTTCAGCATCATATGTGAAGCTGCTGATTTTGGCGGAGGAATTACTTGTCCCTCTCTAGTCACAACCTTTTTGTCTTTCTTAAAGAAATTCTTCAATTTCGTCGTCCATGACGTTCTCTCCCTTTCATACTCGTAATACGGCATGTTTTCTATTTGTTTCCTCTTTACTCTAACGCTGTTTCTGTGTACGGAACTTCGTCCAATTACAGCGCGATTCACACTAACGTACCAATCAGAACGATTTCCACCGTCCGCGAACCAACCAATCCTAGCGCGGCACTTTTCTACATCACTCCTGCTCTGTATTCACGTGACTAGTGCACTGACCAATCCTAGCGCGGCACTTTTTCACGTCACTTCTACTCTTTACCCCTCCTTTACAAAATTTATCGGCAATTTTTCCTTTTACTGTTTTTCTTCGTTAGTTACAACAAATAAACAATTCCATAGTCTGATTCGCTAAACAAAGTGACAGCTTTGTCCTTTTACACAAGAATCCTGTTTTTCCAGTAGGCAGCGCTTACCTCTACCCTACCACAGAATTATTTACTTTTGTCGATAAAGTAGCACTTCCCTCTACCTTACCCTTCTTTCAAACAAACAATTTACTCGTTTCTCTGGGGATAAGACACATGTGGAGACTAGGCTCCTGAGAATTAAGGCCAAAGTTTCACAAGTAAACGTGATTTGCTATTTCATTTACACACTTTTCACACCGAAATCCCTAACATAACACAACCTGTGTTATAACCAAAATGAATTCAGACCATGTACCAAATTCCATGTGACTTCTCTTGCCACACGTGTTCCACTTCCTACATCCCAGAAGCGTGAAAACTTACATATAACATAACGCGACTCAACATATAGTGTTAGTCATCAAATAATCAATAATCAATAAACAATAATCACTAAACTAATCTATAGAAAACCATAACTCTGCTACCAAGAAATCTGATGCAGCGCGTACAATAAAAACTATCCTCCTCCCAGGCTACTTATAGGTCATCCAGGGGCAAACTATATTTCTCATATCCACATGACGATGGGGCCCATAAACATCGCCTAAACACACACACATACACTCCTGGATTTCCTTTTACACCTTTATGAAATTCCGTACTCCTAGGAGAAGCATGAGAACTAAATGGAGAACACCATTTTGTGTACCGCTGGAAGAGCAAGGATATCTATTTACCTTAATTTGTCACTTTCTTTTAATTATTTCTTATGATATTCCTGCTCATTGTTTTGTCGATGAATCATTCATTTAAGAAATTAGTTCATAGTGATTAAGACCAGCTGAATCACAATCAACCAATTACTCAGGTCACAATCAATTAGGAAAATAACCACTGAGTCATTTTGGTTTTTAAAGAATCTCAAATTTTATATAATTTTAAAAGCATGAAAAGATTTAATACTTTATTCAATTATTCATTTTAAATTCACAATTTTATTAAGCATAATCAATTTATTGCAGAAAGGAAATTTTTGTCATGAAGCCAAAAACCTTAGTTACCTACCTAGCTTCCTAATTTAGCCTAATGATTTCTAACCTAACTTTGGAATTTAGAAATAGCCTGATTCTCATACTCAACTGTAAAGTTAAGACCGCAACAGCAACTTCAGCTCGTCAGCATCAGCTACCTGCAACCCGTCTCCTCTACTGCAACCACGACTCTCGAACTGCAACTGACTGTGACTGCAACCGCGACTGACATCAACTGCCTGGAACTGACCCCCTCCCACTAAGAGTAGGCCCTCTTATACCCTAATTCTAACTTTGCTAACTAACTGTTGCAACATTAATATCACGCTTTTCTCTCATTGGTCCATACATGTCAGCTTATTCATTCTTTAATCAAATTCTTTTGGATTCAAGGGTCCTTGGATCATTTCCTTTCCCATACGCTTAAACATTTCCATCCGATTCGATCAGTTCATTTGTATCTTCTTTTGACACATTCAAGAATTCCGCAGTCATTGTCCTTTCTCTTGGGCTCCTTTCCCACGGACTCTCTCCTGATCCTCACGGCACACTATCAGTTCAATTAGGTCACACCAGCCTTGACCATTTCTTGCATCCTAGCCTCTCAGATACATCACGCGGCTCCAGATTTCTTCAATCTCATCCCGTACCACGTGTCCCCTTGCGCCTGCGCACATCTTCCCACTGGCGGCCATTTTATCTCGCCACTCGGTTCTACTTTAGAAGCACTAATTTGAGGCAAATAAAACATAATTAAAATAGAGAAAATATCCCTTTCATTTCCCTCCCGTCTCACGTACCCCAATTAGTTGTTACCTAGCAAAAAGCGACATTTAAGCTGCTCCTTACTTACCATCACTATTGTTTTTGCAACGACACATTTTATTTCTATGAAGCACAAACATGCATTTATTTCATTTAGTACGCTTTTTATTCTTACGTTATGATTAGACACACGGACATTCATTAGTAGATTATTTAGCACGTACATTAGCATATTACCATTCCCACATATACAATGTTGATTAATACATTTAACGAACATTTTTAATTAATTAATTATATAATTTGTTAGGGGTTAAATTTTTTATTTTTACTGCTCCATCAATACCAACACTGTGCATAGCGGGGCACAAGTTATAGTTACTGTAGGACACGAGTAATCATTATTTGAGATAAATATAACTGGTGAATTTAGGTAGAGAGCAGGTCCTTTATATAGAGCACCCTACAACACCAATCTGCTCACCTCAAATGTCTGTGTTTTTACAACACCAATCTGCTCACCTCAAATGTCGTTTTTTCTAGTGCAGTTTTAGGCCTAGGATTAACACAGTGCCATCCATGCTGAGCTAAAAAGGGACAAAGCCTTTTGCCATTTTTACAACAAAATCTTTAAGCATAGGATTAGCACAGTGGCATCCATGCTAAGCTGAAAAATGACAAAAGCTTTTTACCACTCCAGGCATAGTTTTACAGCTTTGAATTGGTAAAATACCATCCAAGCCAACCTTAACCCCTTGGCCGCGGCGGTAATTCCGCAGCGGCGCTGGGGGGGTGTGGGGTGAGCGCGGCGCCGCCATGCTCATGAAGGAACCACGCCGTCATGAGTCACGAGCGAGCTGTGCTCATGACGGCGTGGTTCCGTCACGACCCCGCCCACTCACTAATTCGCCCGCACAGGCGGGGAATCAGTGCCGCGTGGGCGGAGCGGCCGCAGCATGACGGAACCACGCCGTCATGAGCACACGCCGCCCGTGGCTCATGACGGCGTGGTTCCGTCATGCGCAGGGAAGGGGTTAAACAAATAAAAACAACCACTAAAACATGTGTTTGCTCTAGTAAGAGCTCATCAGAGAGGTACAGTTTTGTCCAGGTACAAGGGAGTACCCAATATAAGTCAAGACAATACCCTTTCATGCCTGGCGGGCCTTAGCACAGTGTTATCCATGCTGAGCAGAAAAAATTATAATTTTTCATCTCAGCATGAATGGAACTGTGCTAATCATGTGCTTAAAGACTTTGCTGTAAAAATGACACAAGCATTTCCCCTTTCTAGCATGGGTGCATATATATATATCATGCAAATATAAGATTGAGAATTCCATCTGTAAAAGTACAAATCAGATTCACTTGTCCAAGTGTTGAGAGATATCTACTCTGTTAATCAAGTAATCTATTTCTGAACCTCTGAGTGGTGGTTTGTATAATTTAGATACATGGGATATAATAACCTTACAATTCAATGTGCTGTGTTTTACAAGAAAATAAAGTAACTGAAACCTTTTGCCATAAGAAAAAAATGTTTTACTGCAGATCATCAAAAACATTAACTGTCTGAACAAAATATATCAAAATGTTTCCTAGGTAAAAAACCAAACATGTTCTGTTAACAAAATTTTCTTTTCTCTTTCGATTATACTAAAACTTTAGCAGACTACGACAGTGCATGGTGCCGAGGAGCTTGTCTCCAGGGAAAACTTGATCCACTGTACACCTTCAAACTTTCTCGTTTGATAACTCCAACAAGGTGTTGACAGATGATATAACAAGAAACCACACAGAACTGTTAACACCAAAGAAAGAAAGGCTCTGCTTCTTGTTTATGTCTAACTAAGGCTTAATTTCATGGGCTGCAGCGACTGCTTCTTTCTCTCAGCCTTGATAGACCAGACTCTTTGCAAACACTGCTGGGCCGGCCGCTGAGGCATGTCTTGCATCAATCGCGCCAGGAGATACAGTAAATGTCAGTGTGTACTGCTGCACATTACCAAATTAGTCCAAGGGCCTGATTACGAGCTCTGGTGTTATTTATTGCCTCTGAAATACCAATACCATGAGGTATGTTATTTATGGGGTGAGATAAATAACACTAAAATATGTTTATGGGGAAAAACCTGAGGATTTTGGTGTTTAATGCACAAAGAAATCGCATGATACGGTAATTATTGTGTATGTTTTCCCCTGTTAAATTTCAGCATGTTTGACCTGCTGACATTTAACGAATATTGAGTTATTTTACACATCCGATAATTATCGGCTATGTTAAATAAAACCAAACCAGGCCCCTGGTGTCAACTGTTATCTGGCAGTGGTCAGCTGAGAAGTTGGTGCTATGCTAAAAATGGCTTATTGCAGGTGAATTGTGACACACCTAGTCGAATATAATAAAGAAAAGACACAGCCACCCGACTGTAATAAATTAATACAGTTGAGTTCTGACATCAAAATGACTACTGCCAGACCCATCAGGAAAGGGAAAAGAAAGGTCACAGAGAATAATTAGGCTGCACTTTAAAAAATTAAAACATAACATGGCGTTTCCTTATTCTGTTGTGTTTTTCTAAATGAGCACTGCTAAGCAGACAAGAGCTATTTATGGCAATTTGTTTATTTTTGCATGTTTTAGGTAATTATAGGAAAGATAGAACTTTTGTGCATGTTTGTCCAGATTGTGAACTGTAGTGTTTTTCTAAATCTTATTTGTATAATACTGATTCCTTTATAACGTCATGGAACTCCAGGTGACTTACAATATCCTCATAATGTACGACAGGGGTACATTATCGCATGTATAGAACAAGATATATGTCAGTACTGTTTTGACACAGCCTGAAGTGTGAATTAGTAGTAACAGTCAAAAACAAAAAAAGATTATCCAGATAGAAGCACAATGTAAACTTCACATTTGGGATAGATGAACAAATTGTCTCGAATTATTGACCATTAGGCTTTCACCACAAAAGAAGTACTTTTTATAAAATGGTGGCTAAATGGACACAATGGCAACTAACACAGTTGATCAAAGCTCCCAATTTCTGCCACTAATGTAATACTATAGAGCATTCAATCCAAACTATTTATGGCTTGAAGTATAAATTGCACTAGTATGTCTTAAACATCAGAATATCTGTACAAGACAATGCTGAACCAATTAATTTGGTTCAAAAGATTTTCAAATTTAGTCCCAAATATCGCAAAATTGAAATCATAATTTATTCTGTAATTACTTCAAATGATGACTAAAGTATATCTATGATAAAACAATTCTAGCATGAAGTAAACAATGCATTTCTCTATAACTGCCATTTTCAAGTCAACAGACACAGGCACGAGGAGTGTCCGGTCCAGGGATACAGTGATCACTTTACTACTGACAAAGTGAAAGCCATAATGAGCAAAAAGCATCCGTTGTTCATAGTGGCACGGCTAGAAATCTGTATCTGTATTGCAACAAAACACTGTACACTTGCTAGTATCGTGGGGAGTGTGGAATGAGGCAGGGATTGCAACACAGAAAACATGAAACATATATTAAAAGGACTGAGGAGTGGGGGGGAATCGATTGCCCTCTTTGAGAGAGATCGAGAGCCGAGATTAAGGTTTGGAGGTATTGGTTTAGTGGGGTTATAGAAATACTAAAGTGCTATGGGAACGGAGAGTAGGATATATCTAAGGTCTTGGAATTTGGCAGATGCATTACTCCTACATAAATAAGACCAATACCCCTTTCACTTTATTATACAAGTGCTGTAGGATATTATATACTTGTAATAAGGAGGACAGAATATCACATTTGTTTATGGTGTAACCCGTCTGACACACTCTAAATCAGGCCCTATGTCTCTCTATAGGTTGGTCCAGCAAATTCAACCTTGGCAATCAACTCATCAGCAAAGAACTCACCAAGGTCCTAAACTCCTCAATCACCATGGCCCACTACCCCAGTAATGGAAACATGCCGACGTGAAGCCGCTGCTGAGAAGCCATCCGTGGGCCCAGGACTCCGTAAGAACTACCGAGCCATGTCCCTGCTCCCTTTCCCAGCCAAGGTAATCGAGAAAGCCATCAACATCCAGCTCACTAGACATCTGGAGAACCATAACCTTTTGGACCCCTCCCAATTCCACAGCACAAAGACAGCCCTAGTCACAGCCACGGATGGTATCAGAATGCTGCTAGACCACTAAGGAAGAGCAGACCTCATCCTCATTGACATCTCAGCAGCGTTCAATACCGTATCCCACCCCACACTGATCAACAGACTCCACCAGAGCAGCCCCCAAGTGGATTGCATCCTACCTCACAGGAAGAACGCTGAAGGTCATTCTCCCTCCCTATTCCTCACTCCCTAAGAACATCAGCTGCAGTGTAACTCAAGGCTTTTCACTCAGCCCAACCCTCTTCAATGTATACATGACACCCCTGGCCAACATCGTCAAGAACCATGGACTCAAGCCGACAACACCCAACTCATCTACTCCCTGACCAACGACCCAATGACCACAAAGAACAAGTTCCAAAGATGCATGAAAGACTTGGCCGCCTGGATGATCAAAAACTGTCTCAAACTCAACACCGAAAAGACAGAAGTACTCATCTTCAGGAAAGGAAGTATACCCTCTGGACCAACAAATTGTGGCCACCTGAGCTGGGCTCAACCCCCAAACCCACCGAACACGTCTGCAATCTCTGCATCCTCCTCGACAGCCAGCTATCCATGAAGAAGCAGGTCAGCACCATCTCCTCCACGTGCTTCCTCATCCTCCAAATGCTCAGGAAGGTCCTCAGATGACTTCCACCCAACACCAGGTGAACAGCCACGCAAGCTCATGTTACCAGCAAATTAGACTTTGACAAATCCTTCTACATAGGAGTCATGGCCCAACTCATGGAGAAATTCCAGACCATACAGAGAACAGCAGCCAGACTCATCCTCTACCTCCCCAGAAGAACGCACATCACCCCTCACCTTAGGAAACTCCTCTGGCTACCAGTCACAAGGAGATGCCACTTCAATCTGCTCACCCACGCTTACGAGGCACTACGCAATGAAGGACCGGCATAACTCAACAATCGAATGAATTTCCACCAACTTACCAGGAAACTCCGCTCCAAATCCCTCTCCCTAGCAGCCACCCGACACATCCACCAGACCAACAGTGGAGGCCGCTCCTCCTGTTGTAATTTGGCAGCATTTAAGTTAAGCATTAGCTGAAGACAGCCTGTATTTAGAGGCTAAATTGTCCGCTTTGTGGAATCCATTTTGTATTTCTGTCAGCCATTTTGGCTGCCATGTGCTACCATGTGCTCGCCATGTGCTCTGTCCTACCTTCCTGTCAACTGCTCTTGAAATCTGCCTAGAGACAAGTTATATTTAGTTCCTCTTGCTTTGCACATGCTCAGTTGAGCTTGCAGCTGTTCCGAGTTTATAAATGTCAGGATGTGTCTACTAAAAGTAGAAACTGTTAGCTCCACCCACTTGTCGACTGTGCATTCTCTGTATGACCTTATATGTACCTAAAACCAGCATTTGTGTTAGTACCGCCTTCATTTGAGCCCCTGTGTGGGTATAAAAGGACCAGGATCCTTCCATTCAGTGTGCTACTTCATGCATTACTGAAGGGTGATGTGTGTGAATGTAGCTCCACCTCATGAGGTTTAATAAACTCTGTCTTTTCTATTTCCAGTTTCTGTGCCAACTTCTTCCTAAGTGTCTGAGGACTCTGTGCAGAGAAGGGAGAACCCCTAAGCACTGGTAGGCCTTGCTGAGGCTCACTACAACAAATTGGCGCTTCCAACGTGGGACTCATCAGCGACTCGGATGCCCGAAGAACTGGTCGCGACGAAGGATTGGAATCTCGCTTTGGACGCGATCGCTGCCTGAGGAGACCTGAGTCTTGGCACCCACAGCGTTTTTCCTTTCTTTCTGATCTGACCATCTCGGCGGCGCCGGTCCTTGACTGAGATCTCTTCTGTTGATTCGCCGTGCAGTGACCATTTGGTCGATTTGAGAACTTGGCAGTTGGAACCTGGACACCATTTGATTGGTAAGAGCCGTTTTGCGGCACTTGCTGTTGGTTTGATGCCTTTGATTGGTAAGGTAGTTTTAGTAACACTTACTGTGGCTTTGTTTGTATGATTGGCCAATTTTGGAATCTGTTTTGTAATTATATATGTATTGCAATACATATAGGCAGGTAATGAGGAGAATTTTCTCTATTTAAAATTGTTTGAACAGCGCAACGTACAAAGAGTACCTTAAGCGCTACTTTGATTATAATACTGCATATTTTGCACTATTTTTTGGCATGCCTGTTTTCAGCACACTTCGTAGGATGTGTTGCTTTTGTAGTGGTACCAATTTGAGACTTGACGAAGCACAACCAGCCTCCCGGAGGGGACGCCTAATAGGGATATGTATATTAAGTATGGTATTTCTTCTATAATGTACTGCACGTTATGGAATAAATATACTAGTAAAGACCCTGAGTTGCGTTGGCCTATATATGGGTCATTTGATTTGCGAAAGATTCAGTATGTGGAACAATGTATGTTTAAACACAAGACTAGGCAAGATATGTTTGATTGTGTGCGAATGTGGGAGAAAGAAGTGCGTGAGCGAATGAAGCGTGAGCAAGCCTTGATTGACAAAGAACAGCGAAAGACCATTTATGCGAAAGCATTAGAGTTAAAAAACAAGGAGATGAAAGAAATTAAAGAGAGGGAAGATAGGAAACGCCATTTACAGGTAACTGGCCAATACGCTGTTAGGCAGCCCCTTTATCCTATCCTTAATAAACCACAAGATGATTTCTTGTTATTAGATCGTTCTCCACCTCCGTATATTTTTTCTTCCGCTCCTCATGAGTCAGATGAGGACTCTTTTTCAGACCAGGACAAAGCTCGAGAAACTCGCTCCATGCTATCTGCTGAGCGTGCATCTGACATTAGATCTACTGCGCGTAAAGCCGTTCGTAGTACTACCACTGCCTCTGAACTTTTAGATAGTATAAAAGGATGGCAGGAAAGGGAGCAAATATATTTTACCGATACATTTGCTGCAGAGGTTATTGAACAATTTAGGAAGTATTCGGTAGAAATGGAGCCCGATGATGTAGCAACTGATTGTAAACAATTACGTGACGGTCTTTTTGTCTTCTCCCAGGTGGCTGACACGATCAGACGCTTGGTTAAACTGCGTGTTGAAGCAGCCCGTTTGCGAGAGGAGAAAAAGGCAGCAGAAACAGCTGCACTAGCATCTCAGATCAGCATGGCACGAACTCCTACTCCTGAAACAGATAAGAATGTTGTAATTCATGTGAAACCCATGCGGGAAGCCGCGCTTTATATGTTCCTCCTAAAGGAACGGGTACAGAGGATGATAAGACTTCTCTTAATGCGAAAGGGTACTTTATTTATAATTGGGTTTACACTCCTTGGAATAGAGCAGATGTTATGGCCCTTAAAAATGCATTGCCTGACCCGCGAAAGAATCCAGCAGCCTTTTATGAGGAAGTTGAGGGTGCAATCAGCTCTTGTACTATGACTCTGTCTGATATTGATTTGTTTTTGGATTAATATTACCGCCTGATATGTGGAGAACTGTGCGTAAAATAGATGATAATGCGACATTTGGAGCATTGTGGAAAGATTTAGAGCGGTTAGATGAAGATAGAGAACCTGCACAGAAACCGTGTCAGTTAATTTTAAATCTTCCGGCAGCTATATTAGTTAAGTTAAAGACGATCATTCCCCTAAGAAGATAGATTGGACAGTGCTAGCGTCTTGCAAGCAAAAGGTAGATGAATCAGTTTCCGACTTCTTCACACGTTTTGAAGAAGCATTTCATGATTTTAGTGGCCAGTCATTGACAGATGACACAGGTAGGCATCTGTTTGTCGATAAATATGTCGCAAACCTTTTGCCAGGAATAGCTAGTCGCTTAAAGGCCAGTGAGAGTTCATGGACTACATCTTCTCCGGTTTCTCTTTAACTATGGCCCAGTATTATGAGCGGCAAGAATTAGAAGCCAAAGGTAATGAGGACAAAAAGTCTAAAGAGTTGAAAACAAAGGTTATGTTGGCTCAAGCTTATGGTCCGCCTTCTAGAGATAATGATAGAGGTGGACGTGGATCTTATGGTTCGTCCTTTCCTTCCTCTGCCCGTTCGAATTTGTCTGTTGATCAGTGTGCGTACTGCAAAAATTTGGACATTGGCTTTCTGATTGTCCAGTGCTGCGTGCTCAGCAGAATCTACGTGGTCGGGGACAAATGAGAAATCGTTCAGGATATCAAGGGCCTAGAGGAAGCGCGAATGATCGTGCTCGGTTTGATGCTAATACACGTGGGCAGAATGGGTTTAACACTTTTGATAGAAGGAACCAATATCAAATGTCTGACTATGTGTCCTCTGATTTTCAAGATTCTGCTTATGCATAGGATTGCCTAGGATGGGGTAAGGAATCAGTTGAAGTTCCAGTAGATCAGAGGGGTCCCTATGTTACAGCACATGTTTTGGGTTCTACTGATCAGTTTCTGGTTGATACAGGAGCTACTCGTAGCGCCTTGTCTAAACAATTGGTTCCAAGGGCTCCCCTGTCTGGCTTAACCATTACATCGATAGGTTTCGATGGAACACCTTTACTTAGCCCATTGTCACAACCACTTGCATTTGATATTGATAAGTTTACTGCTCCATGTCCGTTTTTGCTTTCTCCAAACACACCAGACAATATTGTGGGTCTTTATATGCTTAAATATTTTAGGGCTACGATACGGTGTTCTCCGGAAGGAGTACGGGTTATTTTGAATGACAACTACCCTATGATTGAGAGATCTTGTATTGTTAAAGAGGACATTGCACTAGCCTCACTCCCTAGTACTTTGTGGGCTACTTCGGACACTGATGTAGGGCAAATGGTTATTCCACCAGTACATATTAGTGTCAAGGAGGGCGCTTTATTGCCAAGTATGCCTCAGTATAAAATTTCTCGAGAAGGAGAAGAAGCACTCACACGTATTGTACATGATTTAATTAAGGTGGGGGTTGTGGAAGAAGTTCCTTACAATATTTGCAATAGTCCGATTCTTCCCATTTTGAAAAAGATACTGACACTAGGATTTATAGATTTATTATCGATTTGAGAGAAGTCAACAAGATTGTAGTACCACAGTACCCTGTAGTCTCTGACATAACGACATTGCTTACCCTGGTCCCTCCAACAGCAACTACATTTTCTGTAATTGATCTGAAGAACGCTTTCTTCTCGATTCCTATTCATCCTGATAGCCGATATTTGTTCGGTTTCACTTTGAATAATAGATCATACAGATTTTGTAGAGTTCCTCAAGGCTATACTGAGAGTCCTAGTATTTACAGTCAAGCATTGAAGAGACAGCTTGATTCCTTTACCTTGTCTAAAGGAGTGGCTCTCATACAATATGTCGATGACATCTTGTTGGCAGCCGATACACCTGAGCAGTGTGAGAAATGCACTTTGTCTTTGCTTTCTTTTCTTGCTACACACCACCATAAAGTATCACGAAAGAAATTGCAATATTGTAGACCGAAGGTGACCTATTTAGGACACCTTCTGTCTAAGGAGGGCCGTGCACTGACACCAGATCGCATTCAAGCAATTTTAGACACCCCAGTACCTTCCACGCAGAAAGATGTCCGTGCATTCATTGGTCTGACTTCGTTTTGCAGGCAATGGATATTGGGTTTTTCACACATTGTTAAGCCCTTGCTAGCACTTTTGACTAAAAACACTCCGATCCCCCTTCCATGGACAGATGAATGTCAAAATGCTTTTTGTCAGTTGAGACAAGCTCTTTGCTCTGCACCAGTGTTAGGCACACCAGATTACACGAAGGCTTTTACACTCTATGTACATGAGAAAGAAGGATGTGCATTGTCAGTTTTAGTACAGACACACGGGGACAAACAGCGTCCTTGCGCATACCTTTCTGCAGTTCTTGACCCTGTTGCTCGTGCATTACCTGGGTGCTTCCGTTCAGTTGCAGCGACGGCTGTGTCCATACGTCAGAGTGAAGGGATAGTTTTGTCACACAAACTGTTGGTGCTAGTACCCCATGCAGTAGATGCCCTTTTGAATCAGACTAAGACTCAGCACTTAACTAGTGCTCGCTTGACAGGATACGAATTGACACTGCTAGCACCTCATATTACCTTGAAGAGATGTGCGACACTGAACCCCGCCACTTTGTTGCCATATCCTGCGACTCAGTCTCAGTCTCAGTCAAAGGAGCCTCACGATTGTATATTCCTTACTGAGGAACAGACAAAGGGTCGCATCGATTTGCAAGATACGCCCCTTCCAGATGTAGATGGGGAACTGTGGGTTGATGGGTCCTGTTTGAAGTTACCAGATGGCACGACTTCAGCTGCTTATGCAATTACCACGCTTGAGACAGTAGTGGAAACAGCTCGCATACCTCAGAAGTCGGCTCAAGCAGCTGAACTAATAGCTTTGACACGAGCATGTGAGCTTAGCACTGACTTGTGTGTGAACATTTACACGGATAGCCGCTATGCTTTTGGAGTGGTTCATGATTTTGGCCTACTCTGGAAGGAAAGAGGCTTTCTTACATCCCATGGGATGCAGATAATGCACGGAGAGTTAGTGCATAATCTCTTGACTGCACTTACATACCCAAAGAAAGTTGCTATTATGAAGTGTAGCGCACACAAGAAAGTGACTGACAAAATAGGACAAGGCAATGCCTTTGCAGACCGCGTAGCCCGTGAGACTGCGATGCAGCGAAGCACTACACCCATGTACGTAGTGAAATCACAAGCTGAGCGTTGGCATGATGCTAGAGAGGAAGTATTGGATATACAGAGATCTGCTTCTGTGGAAGAGCTTGAGCAATGGTCTAAAGAAGGAATATTAGATGATGAGGGTTGTTGGCGTAACAAAGAAATGAATAAGTGGAAAATGCCTGCGGCCTATTTACAACCTATGGTTCAAATGGCACATGGGCTGGCACATGTTGGAGCTCTAGCAATAACTACATTGCTTACACAAGTTTGGGAGCATCCTGAAATTGCTAGCACAGCCAAAAGGGTAGTACAGTCCTGTTTGATCTGTTGGCAGTATAATCCTGGAAAAGGGACACGAACTCCTACAGGAGGGTTTGCTACACCAACCCCACCTTTTGAAGTTTTGCAGATGGATTACATCCAACTCGAACGCTGCAATAATCTGAAATATGTCCTAGTGGTGGTATGTGCCTTTAGCAAATGGATAGAGGCATACCCTACGAAGGATAATACTGCTCTCACCACAGCAAAGGTGCTTCTAAAGGAGTTTTTCCCTAGATACGGTGTTTGTAAACTTTTGTGGAGTGACAATGGACCTCATTTTATTGGGCAAGTTGTTGAGCATGTCCTGAAAGGATTAGGGATCAAACAGAAATTCCATACAGTTTTCCACCCGCAATCAGCAGGATTGGTGGAAAGGTATAACGCTACTCTAAAATCAAAGTTGGTGAAAATACTGGCTTCCACGTCTCTAAAGTGGCCAGATGCCCTACCTTTGGCATTGTTGTCCATAAGATCGGTGCCACATTCACGATCAGGTCTTACCCCTATGAGGTGGTGTTTGGAAGACCAATGAACATTTGGGGAATTCCTAAGCCACGCCCATACATGATGTTCCTTGTGTTCTGATGAATGATTATTTGGCACAGTTAACTGACAGTTTGATTTCTATTCATCAACAGGTTCGAGAAGCTCTTCCTGACAGATCTACAGGTGAGGCCCACGAACTCCGTCCTGGTGACCATGTAATGGTCAAGGTCTTCGACAGATCGAACAGCTTGGAGCCAAGGTGGCGAGGACCAGAGCAGGTGCTCCTTGCGACAAGGACAGCAGTTCGAGTGACAAACAGAAAGAATTGGATCCACAGCACACACTGCAAACGCGTGTCGCCTGCCTTGGTGGAACCTGCTGTGTTGACCGATCATCGAGAGATTCTGGAGACGGAGAAAGGCCAAGCTATCTCACCTGACGAATCTGCGGAAGTCTTCCCGGACCACACGATCACTGGAGTATCCAGATATCAATTGAGACCGAGGAAAGGATCTGCAGTTTTGAAAAGACTGGTTGAGCTACCGCCCTGGGTTAGTGAAACGGAGAGCCATTGTGGCAAGGGGAGGGGATCAGCCCTGTATTAGTGTAGTGACACCCGCTTTGGCCCATGGTGAAGAAATCAGCGGCTGCCCAGGGAGAAGAGCTCCAATGACTGTTTTCAACAAGTTTTCAGAAAGATCAATCATTACTGCTGCTAAAATGAAAAAACAAATAATTTGTGCTGTAGGGTTTGTTGTTGCTATGGTGGCTATGGCAGCAATTACGTGGTACATCGAGAAGGTGGCTCCTGTTCGACAGCTTTTTGTTGCCACTACGCCAGTACCCGTGGAACACCACTACTTTACTCTTCCTTACCATGAGCAAAAGCATCGACAATCTTACCTGAACAATACTTTTATCCAGATGTTGCACCATACTCACAATGCTACAAATACTACCAACTGTTGGGTGTGTGGGATGATACCTGCACATCAAAAGAAAGGAGGAACACCTTTTATTCCTCTTCCATTTTCTCACAATGGTTCTTGTCAAGCTTGGTATGCGCTTTTGTTTGCATATGGAAAGCCTTCAGTAGGTGGGATTATTTTTCAACTTAATAAAGTATGTTATCAAAATAAAGAAGGTTATCCACAAGCCAAAGGGACTAAATGGGAATGGGAAGAGTATCAACCGGACAATATTTCAACACCATATGTTTTCACAAATGTGAGAATAATAAAGAACATTGGACCTTTTGTGATTTCTGTGACAAAAGCTAAAGCAGATTTGTGTATTTGTAGTGTTGGAAGAATTCCAGTGGGGAGGAGCGAGTGTACTGTAATCCTGACCATTGAAGGTGCCAATAAGAGCACTTTCACAGCCTCGCATAACACGTATTTTGTGTGTGGAAATAACGGATATTATCAATTACCTGTTGGGTGGTCAGGAATCTGCTATGTATCTTTTCTGTTGCCCCCTGTGTTTCTGGCACCTGCATTGTATCACCGTGATTTTAAACTGTACAATGACATTTCCAAAAACAGAAATAAGAGGACAATAAGTATGGATGAAGTTGACCAAACCGACACTACCCTACAACAATATGTTGATTTCAACTTGGGCTTATTTTTCTTTGTGGGTGCTGCATTAAACAGCAGGAAAATCCGACGACTAACTCGTGTCGTGGAAGCTGTTACCAATCAGACAGCTATGGCACTTGGGAACATTACAGAGGAACTACAGATTGCAAGGATTGTAGCACTCCAGAATAGGATGGTGCTAGACGTAATTTTGGCTGATCGAGGTGGTGCATGTCGCATCATCGGTAGCAGCTGTTGTGTATTCATACCAGATCACTCACCTTCAGTATATGACGCAATATCAAAATTGCATAAGATTGCTGCAGAAATTCATCCAGAGACTGGAACTTGGACTTTTGCTGGATGGTTTTGGACTCTTGTTTCTGCTTGGGGCTGGAAGCTACTGACTATCCTGTGTGTAATAATTGTAATATTTTTACATGCTGTGTATGTATCCAATGTGGTCCAATGCTTTGCTCCATTTGCATTTCTGCTTGTATACCTGCCAGAGGGAACATTGCTGAAACAAAGGCCCAACAAATGTTGAATAAAGAGGTGGCCGAAATAATGTTAATAGATATACGGGATGAATATCTAGATTACCCCAGATAAACGAATGTCTTCAGCCAATGCTGAAAGGGTCGTCTGTTGTAATTTGGCAGCATTTAAGTTAAGCATTAGCTGAAGACAGCCTGTATTTAGAGGCTAAATTGTCCGCTTTGTGGAATCCATTTTGTATTTCTGTCAGCCATTTTGGCTGCCATGTGCTACCATGTGCTCGCCATGTGCTCTGTCCTACCTTCCTGTCAACTGCTCTTGAAATCTGCCTAGAGACAAGTTATATTTAGTTCCTCTTGCTTTGCACATGCTCAGTTGAGCTTGCAGCTGTTCCGAGTTTATAAATGTCAGGATGTGTCTACTAAAAGTAGAAACTGTTAGCTCCACCCACTTGTCGACTGTGCATTCTCTGTATGACCTTATATGTACCTAAAACCAGCATTTGTGTTAGTACCGCCTTCATTTGAGCCCCTGTGTGGGTATAAAAGGACCAGGATCCTTCCATTCAGTGTGCTACTTCATGCATTACTGAAGGGTGATGTGTGTGAATGTAGCTCCACCTCATGAGGTTTAATAAACTCTGTCTTTTCTATTTCCAGTTTCTGTGCCAACTTCTTCCTAAGTGTCTGAGGACTCTGTGCAGAGAAGGGAGAACCCCTAAGCACTGGTAGGCCTTGCTGAGGCTCACTACAACACTCCCACCTGGGGCTGTATTACATAAAGTGCCCCGGGGTGCAACAGGCGTTTGTGCCTGCTTTGGTATTACAGAATGGGCTGCAGATGCTTGTGTGGCCCCTTCTGTAATACAGATAGCCCTGGCGCACATAACGGGCCAGCGCTATCTGCAGAGGGCGTTTCGTCATTTGCATGGGGCATGCCCCATGCAAATGAGGGAATCCCTTTGCCTCTGCACCCTGCCGTATTACAGACGCGGGCGCAGAGGCAAAGAAACCCTCAGGAGTTCTAAAAGGTGGTGCACTGTCAGTGCGCCCCCTGATGGCAGCCCTCTAGAGGGCCCATAGACCCCCCAGACATTCCCCTGCAGGCGGGTGCAGTCAGTGACTGCATCCCTTCAAAAGTACAGGTGGGTTGCCGTCTGCACTGTCAAAATACAGAGCGGCTGTAAAGCAGCTGCTCAGGTTTTCACAGGAATGCACTGCCCCACGGGCAGCACGAGTTTGGGTCTGCCTTGGAAACAGTGCATTCATGGTAATATGGCATATTTTCATTGTTTGCACCCGGCGCACCTTTTTAAAGGTGCGCACAGTGCAAACAATGACAATGCACATTTACTATAATACATCCCCTGGTGGCCAAGGCCTGGAACAACCGCCCCCTGCACCTCAGATCCTCACCATCGCTCCAGCAGGAAGGTCCTCAAGACCTGGACATTCGTCAAATAGGATAAAAGACAGCATGATCTCTCAGTGCCTTGAGACCCTCATGGGTTTTGCAGCCGTGCTCTACAAATCCTGATTGATTGATTTATTGATTGAGATGTTACACTATCTTGAGATGTTGGTTGGAGAAAGCTGTTTTCAGTTTTTTAGGAAGTGAAGAAACGATGGGCCATGGCACCCTTTGAGCATAGCAGAGGAATGTCTGTTGCCTCATATGATTCTTCCTTCATTTCTTGAATTCCAGTCTGGTGATGATATTGCTGCACATCATGCATTTTACACTAAAGTTTTAATCTTCAATGTAAGATGTGGTGGGCTGCTAGAAAGTCATGCTTTGTAAATGATGCAGCAGGTTGTAAAAATAATTTAGCTGGGAAATGGAAGTCAGTAGGGTTCTCTGAAAGTTGGTGTGCAACTATCAGTTTTCCAAAGACCTCTGATGCAGTAGACTGGTTGATTGAGGATTTTGAGGGTTATCAAATAGATCTCAAAGATGCTTGTCTTCCTTGTGAGGAGATATGACCAATTCCTAGACAGGTGGCTCTTTCCACCTGGAAAGATGGGCTTTAATCTGCAGAGCAGGGCTAGCTGGTAGAAGACTGTGTTTAACTAGACCACAATTTGGACCAGAATTCGATGTTGACGTCTAAGTGGAATGTCCAGGACTTGATGCTGTCAACAGGAAATGGAGTTGAGCCATCCAGATTTATTTCTGAATTCTATTTGTGAACCCTGGCCTACCTAATTTCACCAATTAATGCTAAAGTCACAGATGATGCTCTTCTGATCAACTTAAAATTGCTCTAAAAAGGATTCACATAGTGGCTCTTTTCTATGACATTTAGTTGCTGGCAAGCAGGAATTCATTCCATATGCTTCACAGGATGGTCAGATTAAAGATGGGACAGCGATTTCTGTGCTCAAGGAGCCCATGAAGGCTGTTCTTAATAGCATGCCTACTATTTTCATCTTAAACTCTGATGGAGTTTGACCTGAGCCAAAGGATTAATTGAATAGTCCTCTGCCCTTTGATTAAAATATGAGATAGGTGACATGAGACATTGCTTTGTATCTGCAAGTACATTTATAAACATATTTCCCTAGCAAAAATGCTCTTGCAGACTGTTAAAACATAATGCTGGACCTATGTTATACAAATTATGGAAAGATGTAAGGTGACTATGATTTAACAAGGTTTCACAGATGCAATTAAATTCAACATTGTGCTAAGTGCCTTTCGGTAACCAGGCACTACAGGGGTGTTATACACGTTATAGCCAACTTCATTCTAGTAGACACTTCCGTAACAGGAAATTCACACAGACCCACTAGGAAAATATTGTGCAGAACATTACCTACAGAGCTACCCTAATGGGTGATGAGACTGTGTTTTAAAAGAATGTCTATGCCAAAAGTGGATGTTTTGAGCAGAGAGTCATCTGTGAAGGTTCCTTTGCTGAGGGACGTCTCAGGGAGGGACATTCCATCGCCATGTGATAAATCAACTCCTTCCTTTCCATATGCAGTCAGCAAGGCAGCTCCGGCTCCAGTAATCTGAAAAAAATGCACAATTCCCATTGCTTCACATGTTGAAGTCAACTTTAGGCATGGTTGGGTAGTGAATTTACAAGGCAACAAGCATACACACTATAGATATATTGCGTCTGCAAAAGGACCTAGTCTATACATCTGAAGTTTCTACTGATATAGTATGTACCATGATTTTAAACTAATTACTGGTTAATGACAGATTCACAAATATTTCCCTCAGCCCGATCATTTCCAAGACAAAGTTAAGATCCTATGTCTTGTTGATTTTGGTGTGGATATGGTAATTGTAGGAACGTGGAGCATTATGTAGTGATGCTGGTTAGCCTTCACTATGCAATACTCCAGCCGCGGCCCGTGCATGTAAGAGCGGTGGGGCGGTGAGGCCGGGTGGGGGGGAATTCGACGGACAATGACGAGGGAAAATGAAATAAATAATTAATGTTTATCATTGTCCATCAAAATCCCCCCCACCCGGCCCCACTGCCCCACCGCTCTTACCTGCACGGGCCGTGGCTGCAATACTCTCACAATACTCCAAAGTTTCACAATAATACACCCTTAGCTCAGTGCCGGTAGAGTGACAAACAGCAGTCAGGCTTTATTAGAGTAACATGTGCTAAGCATTTCAGAGTACCAACATTGACGATAAGTAATTGGCACGACTAGAAAAAAATCCAACACCAATTTTGAAATAATAAAGCCGATTTTTATATAAATGTAGACACCAAAAGAAAGTCAATCAGATAAGTATAACCGGAGTTATGAATTTTAGAAGCAAAATTAAATCAGTGAAAAACAATGCTGCAAAATATTATCATTACCATCGATGGGAAAAAGCACTAGCAGCAATCAGTCACTTGCAGGTCGAGTTGCGTGGAACCCAAGGAGGGTAAATGTGATGGGGTTTCCAGGACCAAGCCACAACAGTCAGTTCAAATTTACCTGGCTCGAGAAGCCCGGGTGCAGAGTTGTCCTGGCTGTTGTTGGTGCTGAAGCGGGAGCCGTGGGAGAGCTGGTTTTACTGCTTTCACGGAGCTGGTGTGGAAATGGGTGCCAAAATTCGACTACAAAGTAACTGCTGACGTCAGATAAAGGTGTTGTGGTGTTCCCTCGATTTGCAATGTCAAGTAAAGGTTGTGGTTGCCAGACTGGCCACCAACAAGCTTTGGTAGCGGTGATCCAGCGCGATATCAGCAAACAACATTCATACACCAGATACTCACTTGGGCCCATACATTCATACTACACTAATACTTACGCTGGGTTTTATCAGTTGTTACTCTCTATCAAAATCCCTGCTACCAATTACCTTCTGATTGAAGAGTAATGACTTACCAATGAATCCTTTGCTAATTGGGAAATTTAAAATGAGTGACATTCATTATAGTACATAATCCTGAAATAACCACTGAGTCAGGAAGTTTTAAAATGTTTATCTAAAGATTTAGCAGAGTAAAATACAGAGCCACATGGTACTTAATCGCAATACCCAAGATTAAGCATAGAAATGATTATTGCTAATCAATGACGGTGTTTAAAGAAGAGGAGAGGATAGAGATAGCAGCGCAACTAAAGGTTGCATTATATTTACCTAAGTGCGAGAACCAAACCCCTTAGCCAAGGAGTTGAAAGAATAGGACCCAGGAAGGATGAAGAGCAAAGACTTCCTCCAGGATCAGGACAGGACCGGTGACCTCTCTACAACGACGCCTGCGTCGTTCCCCTCTCTGATACTCGACTTCTCCTCGATTCTCCCGTGCCTTCCTTCTAATGGACTCTGCCGCCCCCTCCTCAGGACCTCTTCTGGACAGGGACTCGGTCTGCAATCGGTCAGCTTGGCGGTCTGGAGCTAAGTGCGCTCTGGCAGCATGGACGCCTGTTCTTCGTGAACGCATGCTCTGACTAATTAACTAATGCTTTATTCTATTATACCCTTCTACGCCCATGTACCTCCCCTAAATGTTGCTAAAATATGGGGCCACTACTTCTGATTGGACAGGGACGCACCATATTGATTTGGCCTAAATTGTAAAGCCTATTGTCTTTACGTTCCCACCCCTTCAAATTAATACATTCGCTTTATTTCCCACCCGTCTCATGACAAATGTAAACCAATTTTCACAGACATTGTATCAGTGTGCGACAGGAAAAGCAATAGTACAACATCTTCGGCCATCAGGTCGCGGCCTTGGACTTCGTCCAGGTTGACTTCATTTGGCAGGCACACAAGACACATGCGCAGAACCATTTGCCTCTCGAGTTTCAGGTCACCAACCCAGGCCCAAGTTTACGAACTAATAAAAGTGCAAGAAGAAAATATTAGAATCACAAATAAAATGTTTCACTGTATACCCACTTTTTCTATTCTATTCCCATTTAATTATATATTCTAACCCGCGTTAGTAGCGTTAGGAAACGACAATTTAGTAATGACATGAGAGCAAGCTGAAGCATGTGAAAACATCAAGCAGCCATTTTAATGCACACTGCGCAGAAGCAGAAGTTTCCCACCAAGCAAAGAAAGACGTCACACCATGTGATATGGTTGCGACATGCGCATTGAGCTTTCCCGCGCATAGCGGCCATTTTGAATTATAAACAAGCGTTATTCATTAGTAAAACACATAGGCAAGCTTCCTTTTCTTTTGTGTCGTGAATGCAATGGTTAGTATTAACAATACAAGTTTAATAAATTAATACTGTGAGGAGGATTGAATACAAGCAAATTTCATTTATGAAACCTTGCTCCATCAATCCCCTCTCTGATGGCGTTTCTGAGCCATCAAAACACTACCCTCAATCAGATGCCAACTTCTAGCAAATTACTTCATTCTCATCTTTTCTCTTTCTATTTTTACAATCTCCTTTTAATTTCATGTATAATTCACTTCTCCACTCTTCAAGTTCGATTTCATCTACCTTTCGTTTCTTTCCTCTTCCTGTCACCTTATATGTTCCATTCTTTTTACAGCATTTGCACCATATTGTTATTGCCAAAATTATTATTGCTATCCCTGCTAAGGGTACTAATATTTGACCTATAAGTCCTTTCCCTACATTAGCAAACCAGGTTCCAATTGACGAGATACTATTTGTCAATCTTTCCCATACACTATCAACTTCCAGTGGTTTAAGTTCATTTTCAAGTTTTGTTATATTCTGTATATACGTTCCAATTTCTGCACTCTTATCAGGAATATAAGTGCAACAGTGTTTTGTCTTCAATAATTTACAGATTCCGCCCTCTTGTGCCAATATAATATCAAGAGCAAGTCGATTTTGCATCACCCTAGATCTAATCGCAACCATTTCTGCATTAATCATTAGAAACCCTCCTGCAGTATCTGTTGATAAACGATCAACTACTGTATACAATTTACATATTTTCCTTGAGTTCAGAATTATTCCCACTGAAGGTATCAATGCACCAAATATATCACCTACAATTTCAGAAAAACTAGCTCTTTTACTACGTATTAATTCTTTATTGTTTTCATTGCTCTCAGTGTTTCTTTTTACGTGGTATATCTTTGGAAATACTATTCCAAAATAACAACTTCCATACCACCGTGCAGGAAGCCTAAAGTAAGCCTTATTCCCACACACATAATAGATTCCAGGAAAAACTGAATCTGTTCCTCCTTTGATTCCCCAACCTCCAAGAATTAAAAAATTGTGTTCACATTCACTGGTACCGATGAAAACATTGTTATAATCAGTCATTAACCTATGAAGACAAATTTTCCCTGTCTTTATGAAATCCAGAGCCATAGCAGCTTGAGCCTTGCCAGGTGTGTAACTCCCTTCTTTCTCAGCCCAAGGTGGTAAATGAACCTTATGCTCGGAAGCTTTCTTTTGAAAATCTTGTCTCCTATCTTCTACTAAATTCAAAAATATCTTTTCTTCTTCAAGTAAAGAACATGTTAGATTGTGTCTATGTGCATGTGTTATGTCTATTGATTTCATTGTTAAGAAAAATTCTCCCATAAACTGTGCGTCTTGACTACTAAGCACTGGGTTCATACTCTTGTGAATCGGAACCTCAGAAAATATCACATCTAAGTTTGAATAATAATACTGAAGTTTCCCTGTTCTATAAAATAAACTAGACAAAACACTACATGATATGCCATATGTCAGGGGTAAATGGTGATATGTTAGACCCTCTGCTACTGATTCCGGTAACTTCATACAGACGTAACAATTACTAATTTCCATGGTATCTACATATTGAAATAATAACTTTGTGAAAACATTCAAACTAGTCTCGTTATCAGCTATTTCATGATGAATTTCTGCCTCATCTTCTGCCATTAGTTCTACTCTATTGCCCTTCATGTTTGCTGTCCTCCCTTTAGTTTCATTATTAATCTTTTTATCTATTATCATAAGGTAAGGAACTGCTACAATCAGGACTAACCATACTATAAGCACCATTACTAGACTACATATGCATATTGCACAGCATCTTCTACAACATTTCTGTTTTGGTCTCCCAGCAACTCTATCGTCAGGCATTTTTCGACAAGGAAGATTGCTCTTCTTATCTTTTCTTCTTTTCTTTAGCTTATTCCTTTGCTTAGTCAGGGTGGTCTTGTTTCTTCTTCGTACGTCAATTCTGCACTTGTTCCTTCGCCACCACTGTCACTTGATTCTGAGCTTTCAAAATCTTCAAGGATGATATAAGTCCAATCAGGACCCTTGAATTTGTTATTCACAAGTTTCAGTCTTTTACTTCTTCTTTTCGCAGTTTTATGTTCTTGTTCAGTTTGACTTGTTACTTCATTCACTTGATCTGGATCTTCACTTCTGGTTGTTATGTGGTACTTCACTCTTTTAATGACACTTGGCCAATGATCTCCTTTTCTTGTTTTCTTTGTTGGCACTGTTTCTTTGTTTTCGTCTTCAGAGATCTCGTTAATTTCACTGCTTAATACTGCTTCGTCTTCTTTGATTACTTTTTCTTCTGTTTTGTCTTTTTCAGGTCTGATTGGTTTCTCTGTAACAGCTCCGCTGTGAGTTTCCAATAACTGACCTTGTTCTTTATTTATTTATTCAAGTTCATGTTTTTCAAGGTTTTCTTCTCCTGTGCACTCTTCTTGATCTAACTTGTTCTGATCAGGGCTTATTGCACTGTGAACTTCTGCAGCCTGACCGGATTCTTCTAGACCTGTCTGTCCCTGTTCAAAGTCTATTAGGTCTTTACTGTTTTGAGTCCAGTTTTCTTTCCCTATCTGACCTTGTTCAGGATTTCTTAATGTCTTTTCTTCTTTTTCCTGAACTGCTTCTTCTTCACCTATCTGATCTTCTTCAATTTCTTCCAATTTCGCTTGACTTCTTGTTCTGTGGTATACTTCAGGAACTTCTACCACTGGTATCCAATCCTGGCTTGTGCTTGGTTGTTCTTCTTCAGCTTCTCTGGAATCTCAAACTTGAGATCCTACAGCTGGGCAACCTTCAGCCTCTTCAGTGATTGGCGTTGTCTGAGGATTCTCTTCCTCGGGATCTGGTACTCTTTTGGTGTGACTTACATGAATCCAATTAGGAAATCCAGCACACTTCACTGCTGTATTCGTTGTCAGTATGACTTGACACAGTCTGCCCCATCTAGGTGATAGACACGTTTCTCTGGTGTGATTCTTCACTACCACCCAGTCACCAGGATTCAGATCATGTTCTTGCTCGGGCTGCCTGGAAACTGCGTCTTCTCCAACCTGATGAGAGACAGAACGCACTAGGTCAGCCAATCCTTTGCAATAGTCCAAAACCATATCATCAGATATATTCACCAGTTTGTTTGTGGGAACATGTGTTTGTCTCATTGCTCTTCCCATCATTATTTCGTGGGGGCTCAATCCTGTGGTTCTGTCAGGTATACTTCTGAGTCCCATTAAAACGAGTGGCAATGCATCTGGCCACTCTAATGATGTTGATGCACACATTTTCCCAGTCTTGACTTTATAGTGCCATTCAATTGTTCAACCACTCCAGAAGCCTCTGGACGATATGCACAGTGCAGTTTCTGTTGGATTTGGAATGCTTCACAGATTATTTGGATCACTTCACTGTTAAAATGTTTTCCTCTATCTGATTCCAAAGTTACTGGAAAACCAAACCTAGGAATGAGCTCCGTAGCAACAGTTTCGCAACTGTAATGCTGTCATTTCTCCTAGTAGGGTAAGCCTCCACCCATTTTGAAAACAGACACACTATGACTAGTACATATTTCAGCCCTCTACATGGTGGTAACTGTATGAAATCAAACTGAAGTCTCATAAATGGACCCTCTGCCTTTCCAATTTTACCAAATCCAATTACTGTCTTCCTCCCCGGATTATGCATCTGGCAAGTGAGACATCTCTGGCAAAGACTCTCTGCAACAGCCCTGAATTTGGGATTGTACCAATTTTGTCTGAACAGCCTAATCATTGCATCTCTCCCTATGTGTGTGTCCCCATGATGCATTCTAGCCATTTGTGAGAGTAAACAGTCTGGCAAGACTGGTCTGCCATCAGCACTGATCCACACTTCATCATCTCCTCTTTGGGAACGACCCACTTTGATCCACAAATTCTTCTCTCTTTCATCAACCTCATCTTGCAATTTCTTCACCTCATTCCAAGTTTCAGGTGGCATATACAGCATAAGTTGGCAGCTGATTCCCATTCTTTCCACCCTCTTATTGACTGACATTCTGGTTTTGGCACAATGTTGAGCCACCAGATCTGCATATCTGTTGCCGACTACCACCCAGTCATCTCCTGACTGGTGTGCGGCACATTTCACCACAGCCAATTCTTTTGGTGATTGTATTGCTTCTAGCAATTCCCTTACAAATTGTCCATTTTTAATGGGGGATCCTGAAGAAGTCATGAAATCCCTCTGCATCCATAGTTGGCCAAAATCATGCACAACCCCGTAACCATATTGGCTATCTGTAAATATGGTTACTCTCTGATTCCTCCCAATTTTGCATGCTTTTATCAACGCAATCAATTCAGCTACTTGTGCAGATTTGACTCCTGGTAAATAGGATGCTTCAACTATTCCAGTTAATTCACATACCGCATAGGCCGCAGTTAGTTTACCATCTTCATGTCTTTGACATGAACCATCAACAAATAGCTCCCTGTCTGGCTTTTTAAGAGGCTGTTCCTCTATATCTGGGCGTGGTTTTGTGCATAATTCTGTTATTTGTATACAATCATGTTCATCGTCTTCATCATCTTTAATTCTCTCATGATATGGGTCTGGTAGTAAGGTTGCTGGATTTATTATAGTACACCTTACCATGTTCACATTTTCAGCTCCCATTATTATTCTTTCATATTTAGTCAGCCGACTAGGAGTAAGATGCTGAGTTCGGGTTCTTGTCAACAGAATGACAACTGCATGTGGAACATACACTTTTACAGGGTGTCCCATCACAATTGACTCACTTTGTTCAATGCTCAAACAAGTAGCTGCCACTGCTTTTAAGCATCCTGGCAACGCGGCTGCTACTGGGTCCAATGTAGCAGAAAAATATGCTATAGGACGTCTTTCTAATCCATGTCTCTGAGTTAAGACAGAAAGTGCACAATTTTCTCTCTCATGACAGAACAATGCAAATTCTCTTTTATAATCAGGCATGCCTAAGGCAGGTGCTGAACATAGGGCATTTCTCAATTTTACAAAAGCTTCTACACTTTCATCCTCCCACTCCACAGGGTCCTTTGCTTTCTTTTTTGTCATGTTAATTAAGGGCTTAGCTAACATGGACAATCTTGGTATCCATTGTCGACAGTAACCTACTATTCCTAGGAACATTCTCACTTGTCTTTGTGTTACAGGCATTTGCATTTTCTTTATTAAAGCTACTCTTTCAGCTGTTACTCTTCTTTTTCCTCTCTCAATTTGGTGTCCCAGATACTTAACAGCTGTTGTACAGAATTGCAATTTTTCAGGTGAGACTTTATGTCCTTCTTCTGCCAAAAGATTTAATAATGCTATGGAATCAACAACACAGTCCTCTCTGGTGTTCGATGCCACCAATAAGTCGTCGATATATTGGACTAAGACTGAGCTTCCTGGCATCACTAGTTTTTCAAGGCACTTTTTCAGTATCTGGTTGAAAATAGAAGGACTTTCTGTGTACCCCTGAGGAACACGATTCCACACTAAGGGGCCGATTCCGATTCGGGCCGGAAAACGTACCGACCGACTCGGAGCCGGAATTAAATCCGACCGACTGGTACCGGTGCAGCCCGACCCGCAAAGTACGATGAGAAGCGTGCAAAATCCGACCGACGCGTACGGAACACAAGCCGAACGACCGAACTGCGCGGAAAACAGCTATCCGGCCGGAAAACCACGCGAATCGAACCGACCGACATGCACCAGGAAGAATCCCGAACGAAACGTACCCGCGAACTCCTACTTGCCATGTACGATGCAACGCGTGGAAAACACGACCGAGTCGCACGGGGCCCAAGCCGTACGACCGACACGCATACAAAACTGCGAGCCGAAGCAACCCAAAACACAGCGACCGACGCGTACGCAGCACAGAAAACAGCACAAACACAGCATGAACAAATCTGAGAGACTCGCACGAGACAACTGCAGGGTCCGACTTGGTCAGAAGAACGTCTCCTACATGCACAAAAAGAACTAAGTAAAAAACACACAAAAAAAGGCCAAACAAGCAATTACAAAGCCAATAAATACTGGGTGGGGAAACAGGGAACAAAGACACACCCACAACTCCACCCATATAAAGGACACAAATCCCTACCATGATCCTTTGCAAATTCAAATTACCTGCCAGCACTCAACACCAACAGACAGCAACCACACACACACTCACAGCTCATCCATCACACAAGCCACACACCAGCAGCACCTCAACAAATAGCACCCTCACATACACCCAGCAAAACACACACTCACACACCCTCACTTGCACACCAACACACACATCACTCACCATCACCACCCATCACCATGCCCCCAAAGAAGAATCATAAGTTCCTAGATAGTGAATTGGAAGTCCTGGTAGATGAGATCCTCAGGGTAGAGCCACAGCTGTTTGGTACACTGGTCCAACAGACACCCATGGCGCAGAAAACCAAGATGTGGGAGAGGATTGTTCACAGGGTCAACGCACAATCACCATGTTTGCACACAAAGGGAGACATCCAGAACAGGTGGTATGACGTGCGCAGGAGGGTCAGGGAGCTGTTGAAGAAGGACTACCTCTTGAGCCAACACACCAGCAGTGGCACTCCTGCCAAACCAGTATACCTCAGGCCCTGGGAGGAGAAGGTGCGGGCCATCCTACCACCAGTGAGCGTATATGGACTAGAAAACATCCCAGAGCCTGGTGAGTACACAACAAATGTACACAATATTGTGCGACAATACACACACATCACTGTCAAGGGAGAGTCAAACCATGCACCCTTAGCAAATACACAGCAACCAAAACAGAATCATCCCAAAATGTGTATGTCAGTCAGATAAACACAATACATGCCATCTCATAGAGATATGTAACTGTGTCATGACATGTACAAACCCAACAACAAATAGAGCTAGGCAGTGGCACAAATCTAACCAACAAACACAGTCCGATATGTAGCCACCACTAGAACACCACCTCACAGGGAAGCTCACTGAAAGGAAGGAATTCTGTGTATGCTGGGCAAGTCAGTGTAGCCAATAGCATCATGGGAGTCGTAGTCACAGATATTGCCCACCCTCACAATGCGCACATCAACACCACCATGAACCATGCCCACATCCCAGGGAGTGGAAAACAACTGACAAGATGGCTGACACTGGCCACTGCTGTGGGGAGCACAAGGCCCTGCTGGGAACTGGGCACCACCAACAGCAGGACACCACTGTCAGCCATCTTGCCATTGCTGTCACACTCACACACAGTGAAGTACACTCAAAAGGAAGGAAGTATGGGCATGCTGGGAAGGGGGTGGAGGCAATAGCATGATGGGAGTGGTAGTCACAGATATTGCTCACCCTCACAATGCGCACATCAACACCACCATGAACCATGCCCACATCACAGGGAGTGGAAAACAACTGACAAGATGGCTGACACTGGCTACTGCTGTGGGGAGCACAAGGCCCTGCTGGGAACTGTGCACCAACCAACAGCAGGACACCACTGACTGACATCCTGAAAGACAACTTGCACTCCCTGCAATGGAAGCACGTTCCATGGTGGGATATCTGGCTGGGTCGGAAGGAGGACTCACAGCACTGACCATAGTCACCAGCAGCTCCACCCACACACCCCCTAACACAAACTACACACAACTCACCTGGGAGAATGCATTGCCTCACACTCCAATCAAATATCCCACAAAGAACCACAACCCTGGGTCATGCTGTGTGAAGCACAGGGACACACATGGGACTTGTAGCAAAACTAACCCCAGGATAACACTGTCAGCCATCTTGTCAGCACAGGCACACAACCCCACAGGGAAGCAGAGTCAAAGGAAGGAAGCATGGGCATGCAGGGAAGGGGGTGGAGGCAATAGCATGATGGGAGTGGCAGTCACAGATATTGGTCACCACCACAACTGTCCCATCAACACCACCCTGAACCATGCGCACATCACAGGGAGTGGAAAAGAACTGACAAGATGGCTGACACTGGGTACTGCTGTGGGGAGCACAAAGCGCCCTGCTGGGAACTGGGCACCACCAACAGCAGGACACCACTCACTGACATCCTGAGAGTCAACCTGAACCCACTGCAAGGGTGGCATGCTTCATGGTGGGATAACTGGGCTGGGGGGAGAAGGAGGGCCGGATGTCAACCAAATACAACCCATGCAGACCATGTACACACCCCAACATTCAAATTGAAATGCTCAAAGTGTGCAGTACAATGTGCTACACCAATATCAACCTCTGACTGTGACAACTCAGGACAATGCAATGTACAGGCCCGCATCCAGAGGTACAGTCACAACTGTCAGGTGTGTCAACCATTGATGCCTGCAGAAACATAACATACATTGTGTGTGTCTCCCAAAAACAGGTGATGATGGGGACACAGCAGCAGACGCTGAGGAGTCCCTGTCCCAGGATCCAGGGGAAACGGAGCTCACTGGTGTGGAACAGCCTCTGCCCTCCTTGGATGACGAAGACCTACCTGGCACCTCCGGAGCGAGTCAACATGCAGCACCAGCAGGACCACCAGCTGCACCCCTGCACCCACCCCTCCAACGACTGACAACACACAAACCACCCCTGCCGACACGGACAGACCAAGGACCACCACCACCACCAGCACACGGACCCCTGCCCAACGTGGGGCTATGGACACCAACACCACCAACAACCCCCAAGGGGGCCCAGGATCACCTGTGCGTGCCACCTCAGGTACTGCACGTGTTGCCAGGGGTGGTGGGAGGGGTGGTAGACATAGGTCGCTGTTCGCAGAGGGGTCTGGACTGCATGATGACCCACAACTGGTACGCATAGCCGATGCGTACCAGACCAGCACCGGAGAGTTCAGCCAGGTAGTGGGGATCCTCAGGGACATACGACAGCAGCAGGCTGCCCATCATGCACGCTTGGACTTACACATGTCCCGCATGGAGTCCAAGTGGGACACACTGCAGGAGATGACGGCGGTGCATAGGGACATATTACAATGCCTCCACCAGATGAGCAGCAACATGTCAACACCTCCCTGTGTGCCCACAACATCTGGTGCTGAAACAACTGCAACTGCCACAGGGAGGGAGGATGACTCTGACGGAGAGTCCCTGCATCGCAGCAGCCTGCACTTGAGGGTCCCCCAAAGAAGAGGGGTCGTCCGAGGAAGGGCAACTGAGAGGCCGATGGCCATGCGCAACCACCAGGAAGCCAAAACCTGTGCTGGATAATCACCTTTGTGCGCAAATTGTACACCCTGTTGAATGCAACACAACTCCCCCACATGACATGGGGAGTACAAGTTGGACCATTGTATCAGATGACTGTGGACTTTACTCAGGACATTTCTGCTACCAGGACTTCCAAATCATCTAGGAACTTTGGATTATAATCACAATGTACAGCACCCACCATCCTGTGCACCATACTCACACATGTATGACAATAAACACACTAATACACCATAACTGCCTCTGTTGTGATTCAAATGTGGTTTCTGTCATGGAGATGATGACCTGCGAAATTACACTGTGCATGCTAACTGCCACAGCAAGTACAACACAGGCATGTGAGTCAAGGCAACGTGACACATATGAGGGAGACACACCACCAGGGCTACACAACATATACACACCAAGGCCACCTGACTCATCGCCTACACTGATGTTGGCAGGAAATACGGTGCAATGCACAGACACAACACCTATTCACAGTCTTTGTCAACTAGCCCACTGGTGCAGTAAGCAAATGTCAGTCAGATGTGTGACCACAGACAACGCACATCACAAAGTGAAGCACAGGTTTATTACACATTTGCAACATGTTGTAACCACTACAGATGCAAGGTAATCCCACCTGGCAGTGGGCACACAGTCAACAAGTGTAGAAGGAAGGAAGTCCATGGGTGTGGCGCACATCACCTGTAGGGATACGACAGCTACCACCCTGGAAGTTCAATCACGGTGTTGGGGGATCACAGTTGACCAAACAACTCTGAAAGTACCCTGTGAAGGACAGAAATGACACACAGTCAAAAGCACTGAAGAACAGGACAGAACTGCAATACTCATGCCCAATACATGTCACAAGATACCCACCCAGAACCACGTTAGCATGTCAACACTGTTGGGGAGTACAGACTACCTGTAAGGACACATCGCTACACGCATACAGTCATGTAGCACATGGCCACACTCAAACAGCACCAGAGCACCACCAACACATATCATGCATACTCACATCATTGACATGACATCTCCGGATACTCACATTCAGCTGAAGAAGTTGGTGATGAGCTGTGTGCGGACATCACCATCATCATCATCACTGGCATCGTAGTCCAGGGCAGGATCCTCCACAGGTGGCGGATGTTGATCATCATCATCCAGGATGAGAGGCAACTCCTTCCGCACAGCCAGGTTGTGTAGCATGCAGCAGATGATGACAATCTTGCAAACCTTTGCTGGGGCATATGGGAGGGCCCCTCCTGTCTTGTCCAGGCAGCGGAAGCGGCTCTTCAGGAGACCAAATGTCCGCTCAATGACTCTCCTGGTCCGACCATGTGCCTCATTGTAACGCATCTGGGCTGGTGTCACAGGGTTCCTGAGGGGCGTCAGCAACCACGGCATGTTGGGGTATCCGGAGTCACCTACATACAGACAATTGCACATTAGCTGAGTTGGAAAAGAGGGTGGAACACAACATTGCAGAACACACACAATGGTACATAGTCAGTACACACCAACAAGCCAGGCACGCTGGTTCCGCATCTGTGACATCATCCTCGGGATGCGACTACTCCTCATCACGAAGGCATCGTGTGCAGAACCGGGGAAATGGGCACACACGTGTGAGATGCTCATATCTGCAAGACATACCACCAGTGCATTTACCGAATGGTAGTGCTTGCGGTTCCTGTATGCCTGCTCTTGGGCCTGTGGTGGTACCAAAGCCACATGTGTCCCATCAATGGAGCCAATGACATGCGGCATCCTCCCCAGGGCATAGAAGTCACTCTTCACGTCAGTGAGTTGTTGAAGTCTAGGGAAATAGATGTACTGGTTCAGGTATCTCAACATAGCCTCCAAAACATCGCGGAGCACACGGCTGAACATGGTCTGTGACATCCCACCAGCAGACGCCACAGTGTGTTGAAAGGTACCAGTGGCAAAGAAGTGTAGGGCTGCCATCACCTTCACCTTGGGGGTCAGCGCTGTGGGGTATGTCCGGCCAGGTTGCAAATGTGGGGCCAACCGCACCGCCAATTCCTCAATAAGTGGCCTGGTGAAGCGGTACCATCGGATGCAGTCCCGTTCAACCACTGTTGCATGGTCAGGGAATGGCCGATGGACAGCTGGTGCCCTGCAGTGCATAGGTGAAGAAAGAAAGATTGTCAGTGACCCCACATATGTGGCATAGACCAGACTCAATATCACATGATACACCATTACGAGACACAAGTACATGATGCATGTGCCGTTCCGTAAGGACATGTATGGCACCTACATGGCTAACATCTAACATCACAGTTCAACATGTTCCCTCAACAAGTCCCAGGTTGTGCTATGGGATATCATTAGGCTGTGTCACAGTACCCATGTACTGCTGTCACGTTCCAAACACACACCACAGTGACATGTGAGGACAGATGTGCCCCAGGCATCACAGCTCATCGACAGGTAGATTCCCAGGGACCCTGTATTGCCACATGGACACTGGCATGACATGGTGCATCATGAATACACCACAGCAAAACAACCATGACCCCCACAGGTAGTGGTCCCTGTTGCCTCGTCAGGACAGGCATGGACGTCTGTGACACACACACGCACAACATCAAAGCTCATGCACAAACAACGTGGATGTGGAGACTGTCTCACATTGTGCACATGGAATCAGAGACATTGTAAACACAACATGCACACAGACTGTGGAGGACCATCACTATTGTGCCAATGGGTCACCCTGGGACATACATACCGTCCCACATGGGACTCAGGGGGTATGTGACATGACATACACATACACCATCGTGAAATGTTACCATGCCGCATGCTCAGGAATGAACACTTGCACATCACAGTGGTCATGTGCACGACACACCAAGGATCCTGTCCCCATGAACACATGCACAGCCTGGGAGTGGCTGCCCCGAAGTGACACCCACAGAACAACATGTTCACCCCCATACACGGAATAGGTAATGCAGCCTTACATGCCTTAGGATACAGTGTGGACAGGCTGTGGTGTTGTAGGTGTGCCCCTCACTCCCTGGGAAGTATATGTGGCTGGCATATGTTCACCTGTGACAGGCATGGTGACATATGCCAGTGACTTGTCCAGGGACGTGTTGTACAGCAATGGACCGATCGGTGTGCCCGGCCGGCCCATTGCATTCAATGTGAGCGGGTACGCGTTGAACAGCAATGGACCGATCGGTGCGCACACATTGGCTATGGCCTGGCCTGGCAACGGACGCGTTTTCAAATCTTTAACGAGTCTGATGCTGTGAATTCAGTTGGTCACCCACAACAATGTTGCAAATTCATGGGTGTCATGAAGTTGAACTTTTGAAGGATGCTGTGGGCGTGTATTAGTGCTGCTATTCCATGGATTGGTCAGATTCAGAAGATGCAAACGACTTGGACCTATCACTTTGGACACATGGGACAGTATCTGCCTCTGCAGCACACATATAATGCTGGCTGTTCCCCTGAGAGCTCACTTGCCTGCACTACATGCTCCAGGACAACATCTGCCACCACCACTGCTGCTGTACCTGCACCCTCTGGATCCTGCAATGGCACGTACTGTGGAGAGAGCCCCAACCTTCAGCACTGAGGAGAACCAGGCCCTGCTGGACAGCCTCCTTCCACAGTACAGCAAGCTGTATGGGAAAGCAGGGGAGCAGGTGAGTGTGCTGTCCACTGCCTTACTAAATGTGCATGTTGTCTGACTAGCAAGACTTACAGTCTGCACGCCACTGGCTAGCAGGCTCACTGAGTAGTTGTCACCCCCATAGTGTGTAGTAACATGCACTGAACAGGTATAGTGCAGTGACAGTGCATTTAAACAAGGTTTTACTACCCAGGCAATGATACCATGTAGTAACTGCTGGCAAACGGTCCATAGCCATCGTTGCACTGCCTGTGTACATCATGTGCCCCTGTGATTGAGACATGTATATCCAACTGTGTAATGCACGGATATGTTGAATGTGTAGTAATGGCATTTTCACTTTGTCATCCTCACAGGTTGATGCCCACCAGAAGCAGCAGATATGGCTGACCATCGTCCGGGCAGTGAGATCCGTGGGGGTCTACAAGCGCCGGATCCGCAACTGCCAGAAGAGGTGGCAGGACCTTCGGGGCTGGACCCGGAGGATCGCACGGGTCCAGCTGAAGCTGTCGCCTCCTCGCAGGAGGGGCGGACACCGGACCCTGACCCCCACATGCTCAGGATCCTGGCGGTGGTCTTCCCTGATCTGGATGGGCAGCTGAAGGCCAGAGAGCAGCAAGGAGGGGTGAGTCCATGACTGCATTGTGAACTTTGTCTGCCATGCTATGTGCCCTCCTCTGGCCTGGTTAAACTTCCACAGTACATCAGTCATGTGGTCCAGGACCCATGTCCCTCAATTGTGCACTGCCCACTCCTCATCTGATACCCAGGTGTGGCCCTTACAGTCAGGGAATTGTGTCACTTGGGTACTGTGTCCTTGCATTTTGCTCAGCTCAAGGTGGGGGACAGCATTTGTTCCCCTAACTCTGTGGTGGGCATCATGGGTGGGTCCATTGCTTACACAATGCCTGTGTTCCGACATGTAATCTGCGTGTTACTTTGATATGTGGTTCAATTGCTGAGCTGATCCACCACATGTGCCTGGGGTATCTGGCACACACCCATGCTGCGGGTGGGTACAATGTTTGGGCCCCAGGAGTGTGTATATTACGTGTGTCACACATACTTAGCCACCTGCCTACTGTCCAGGGCTCATCCCTCATTCACGTGGGGCAGGACAGTCATGCCTACTCCAGGCCATACAATACACTCTGTACTCCCACTCACGTGTATCAGCTGACACGTTGTGCTCAGTGATATGTCCCCTCAGGTGTCTACCTCTGTGTCAGTGTGCTGTGACTTCGTTGTCAGGGGTGTTTCTCGTTTGGGGCTCAGCATGCCACCGGAGATGTGACATAGGAGACGATACTTGTGTGACACATAGGTGTTTGATCACCTGACCGTGCAGACTGGGGTATGCGAATGTGAAGTTCAGGCAGCTGTTTCCCATTCACAGCAGATTGTGAGGTGCTCAGGTTCAGAGGGTTCTGTTACAGGTCTCCCATATGTCCAATTGGTATGACGTGGACAGATAAGGGTTCAGATGATGTGGTGTGTGGGGGATGTACATGTGCACTTGTTCAGCTCCAGGACTTGCATTCCCCATGACCTACTATAGTGACAGTGCAGACTGTTGTTGTCTGGCTGCCCTGCCCTTGTGACTGGAGACAGTGATGTATGACTTAGCAGGCATGCCTGTGCCATGGCATGAAACTTCCTATGAGTGATCCTGCAGGGGAGTGACATGTGCTACAAGCACACCATTGTGGCAATGACTATCAGGACATGGGTGCATCATGGTGTCTGTCGCTGGTATGCATCACATGCATTTCAAAATTGACTCTGGGCATCCCTTTATCCGGACACCTGTACTGACTCAGTGGCAAGAGTTGTGATGTGTGCATGTTCACATGCTTCACCGTCTTCTCTGCACAGTCCAACTACTGTGTAGGTGGTGCATGTGTCCACACTGGGGTATTGCCATCCGACAGACACCAGACAGATGGGTGCAAGGCCAGGAGAGATGTGAGTGCCATGGTTGACCATCAGACTGACAATTGGCTTCCCCTACTCTGTTTGGGCACTTTTAGCAATGTTCAACTAAGGATGCCAGGGCTTGCTCTGTAATGTGCTGTACTTACTGTGGTGTGTGCGTTCGGTGCAGGTGTCTGATGTCTGTCTGTTTCCCTATTGTTTGCAGATACATCCACGGCCACAGGAGGGGACAGCTCCATGGACCAGGAGGAGCCGCAGAGCCAGACTGGGTCAGCAGCCGAGGAGTGGTCGGAGGGACCCAGTGGCACGGAGGGCGAGGGGAGCCACACCGAGGAGTCCTCAGCACCATCCACCTCAGCTGAGGACCACAGCAGCTCGGAGGATGACTCCCTTGTGGAGGCGGGTGTCAGCAGCCACCACACCACAGCTAGTGTTGCTGTCCCCGCCACCACCACCACCACCACCGCCCTCCCATCGGCTCCCATTCCCGAAGTCCGTGGAGGCTCCCATGTTCGGGAGCGTGTCTCCTTCGTGCCAGGCACCGCACCCCCTGCCCCTGTGTCCCCTGCTGCCCTGAGTGAGGAGTCTGTGTACCTCCTTCGCCAGCTCCATGTAGGGCAGACAGCGATGCTGTGTGTCCTCCATGCACACACCACTCTGTTCACTCAGCTGGTGTCGTTCATGGAGGGCATCTCATCGGGCATGTCTGCCCTACAGAGGGGCAATAGGTCCATGGACTCCTCCCTGATGGCAGCAGTGTCCCTCCTCCAACAGTCCCTCACCCCTCCTACCTCTGCCCCATCCACACTCCCCAGCACCTTACCTGTCCCAGGTACACACACACCGGCACAGGCACACACCAGCACAGACACAGGCAGCACACAGACACACATGCCAAAATCCACACGCACACGCACGCACAGTCAGGGGACTGAAACCACACTCACAGGGGATGGGGCCAAGGCACACACAAACGCATCCACGAGCACTGCGCAGTCCTCAGTTACCTCTCCCTCCAAGGCCCCTTCCCTTGCCTCACCTGCAACCCCAAAGACACAGCGGGTCTTCCTCAGTGACCTCGGCCTCTTCCCCTCTGATCCAGCTGATCCAGCATTCAGGGGAAGAGGAAGCCCACTCACACGGAGGGAGTGCCCCTCGCCCCCGGACACCCTCCCCCAGGCGCAGACCGACTGACGCCCCCACCCGCAAGTCCCCCAGGACCCGGAAGAGCAAGACCCCGCCGCCGCCCTGCAGCTCAAGGGATCACTGACAGAATATCGATAACAAGAATATCGACCTACAACAATATCGAAGTAAAAATATCGAATGCCAAAATATCGACTCCCTATCTACAAACAGGTAAGTACAAAAATATCGACTCCAAAATATAGTTGTAAAAATATAGTCAGTCAAAATATCGAATTTTTAAATGTATGAAAAGTAATGTAAAATTAATGAAATAATATATATAATTAACTAAAACATACTTAAAAATACTTAAATAACTTTAAAATTAATAAATAATTAATGTAACTTAAAAAAATAAACATACATTTTAATTTTTTAATACATAAATATATTAACGTAATATTTATAAAAAATATTCAATATTTTTAGCGTAGGATAGCGGGACGGTAAAATTTACTATTACCACTTCAGTCAGTGCAACAGTAGGGAAAGCGTTGGATAGCGGGAGGGTAAAATTACTATTCCCACTCCAGACAGTGCAACAGTAGGGAAAGCATTGGATAGCGTAGGAGTAAAAATTACTATTCCCACTCCAGAGAGTGCAACAGTAGGGAAAGCGTTGGATAGCGTAGGGGTAAAATTACTATTCCCACTCCAGTGAGTGCAACAGTAGGGAAAGCGTTGGATAGCGTAGGGGTAATAATTACTATTCCAACTCCAGAGAGTGCAACAGTAGGGAAAGAGTTGGATAGCGTAGGGGTAAAAATTACTATTCCCACTCCAGTGAGTGCAACAGTAGGGAAAGCGTTGGATAGCGTAGGGGTAATAATTACTATTCCCACTCCAGAGAGTGCAACAGTAGGGAAATTATTAATAACACTAATTACCAATTAATGAATTAAAAAAAAAATTACCAATTATCAAAATGTAATTACCAATTAATAATTAATTAACAATGAAGTAATTATCAATACCAATTAATATTTATTAATATGTACTTAATTTCAATTAAATTACTTCCCACCCTATGCCCCTATAAACCCACATCCCGCTACAACTATTTAATTAATAGAATTAACATAATTACCATTTAATCAATTAAATTTTTTTACCAATTAATAAAATTTAATTACCAATTAATAATTAATTAACAATAAATTAATTATCAATACCAATTAATATTTATTAATATGTACTTAATTTTAATTAAATTACTTCACACCCTATTCCCCTATAAACCCACATCCCGATACAACTATTTAATTAATTGAATTAACATAATTACCATTTAATCAATTAAAAAAATTCCAATTAATAAAATTTAATTACCAATTAATAATTAATTAACAATAAATTAATTATCAATACCAATTAATATTTATTAATATGTACTTAATTTTAATTAAATTACTTCCCACCCTATTCCCCTATAAACCCACTACCCGCTGCGGAATTAAATTACGCAAAAATTAAATAACATAAAATTCATTGCTTTAAAAAAATTAAACATACATTACAACAACTAATATACACTTTTAACACATATACTAACATACAATACACTTAGAAAAATTCGATATTATTAAAAATTCGATATTTTTAATGCCTATATTATGCACTTCGATATTTTAACTATCGATATTACTTACCTTAATTTCAATATTTTTAACGACTATATTATGTCCATTCGATATTATGTCCATTCTATATTTTAGACTCGATATTGTGTCCATTCGATATTTTTGTTTCGATATTATGTCTGTTTACCCAGCTCAAGCACCAAGTCTCCTTCCTCCATCCCTCAGGCCCCCACTCCACAGGTGCCCCCACCACACCCTGCCCCAGGTTCCCCCACCCACAGATACACCATCCCCAAAAAGATCCGGCCTTCTCCCCCTGCCACTTGCTCTTCCGGCACCACACCCCCGCTGCGCATGTCTGTGCCACTGGTGTGGAGACGGTGTCCTCCCCCTCTGTCCTGCCTACCTTACCTGAACCCCATTCTCCTCCCCTGGAGGTAGGCACTGCAGTGGAGTCCACTACCACCCCGTCTGACTTGGGCACTGCAGTGGGGAATGTAGGAGAATAGGATCTGCTTCACATGGGTACCCCCACTTTTTGCTGATGCTTCACTGTTTTTCGACATTAGTCTGGCTGGGGCCCTGCTAATCAGAACCCCAGCCTAGCTGCTTCCTCTCTAAAATGGTTTCCATGTGCCTTAGGCACATCACTGATTGGAATCTGGAGTGCCCTTATAAGTCCCTAGTATATGGTATACTATGTACCAAGGGCATAGGTACCTCAGAGGCCTACCAGGGGCTGCAGCATGTATTATGCCACCCCTGGAAGGCCATCCAAACTGACACCACAGGTCTGCTACTGCAGCCTGGGTAAGGTGGTGCCTGCACCCCTTACTGTGATATAGGTTACCTATATCACTAAATACATACACACATATAAACCTATAAGTCACTCCTAAGGCAGGCCTTATCAATCCTAAAGGCAGAGTGCATGGTTCCTATGTGAGAGGGTGCCCCTGCATGAGCAGGGCCCCTCTGCAGCGTTCGGAGACCCTTCTCTGATGCTGTTTGTAGTGCAGCCTGACCATATACTCTTAAGCGCAATATCACCTCGCGTTAAATTCTAACTTTGGAATGGCTGCACCTAAACATGTCGTGTTTGGTGTTAAACATCTTGGAATACTACCCCCGCCAATTCTGGCAGCGGGGGTAGCATTCCACCCTTCTAGAGGGAAAGACATGTTAACTCTGGCTAGCCCGGTAACTTCTTTCCAAAGCCCTGGCATCACAAAATGGATGCTGCTGCCACAGACACGAGTCTGGCCTCCTGCTGCTGGACGAAACTCCGGCAGGGGAGGCCTGGACAATAGGTTTCCTGTCCCAGGGAGGTGTGACCACCTCCCAGACAGGATAATGTGTATTGGGGCTGGGCGGGAGCACTTTCGGGTGCTTTGAAGTCCTGCACTGGGGGCACATTTGGTGTCCCTGTGCATACCCCAGTTCAAACCGGATCAGGGCTTGCAGCCCCTGCTTTGGCACGAACTGGACAAAGGGAAAGGGGTGTAGCCACCCCTCTGCCCTGACCCACCCATAGGTGGGGCCACAGAGTAGTCCAACCCTATACTTAGTATAAGTATAGGAACCCAGTCCTTAGGACTTTAGATTATCCCTGGACGAAACTCTGAAACAGAATCCTGGACCTTCGACGCTCTACTCACAATTAGAGGACAGAAGAATCTCCCTTGGGGTCAAGGAGTGACTCCCCTGCTTGGCAGGCACCAAAGAAGCATCTGTCCGGTTTGCATTTCTGAAGCTCCCGTCGGACGCCGAAGTCATTGCATCACCAGAGGTCGATTCTCCGACTTCTCCGAGGCTACCCTGAGTCCCCAGCAAAGCTGAGGCCCGTAGCTATCGTGGGTGATGTGAGACCGTGACCCCTGGACACCAAGCACATTTGCAAGTGCATCCTCTTCTGGGTCTCCCACAAAGTCGTGCTTTGGGCTCCGAGTAGCCCTAGCCTCCAGCACCAACTGCACCGAAGATCACTGGCCTCCACTCCACGAGTGTCCTGTGAGCCAGATCCACGTGCGACGTCTCAAGGCTCCTTCGCGGTCGCTAGCCCGTTGGCTAGTAGCCCTTAACGAAGGCCAATGTTTTTCTTACTTGGCATCCTGGTTGCTCCAGGCCTGCCCTCACTTACCCTTGCTGGGTGAGTTCCTCAGACCTTGCTGGTCTGCACCATCGACGATCTACATCTTCACCAAGACTTGCCGTTGCCAAGGCTTGTTGGGACCAATCCGGTCGACGACACCTCAGCACTCGACAGACATCGTGTACCAGCACGAATCCTGCTCCTGGTCGCCGACAACGCCTCCTGGACCTCGTGGCTGAAGAGTCAACATGACCATCAACGCACCTGAAGCACTCGACATCGGTGGGCATCCGCTCATCGCCCTCCTGGTCACTGGCTAGTGACCCAGACTCTGTCCCCTCTGCTTTCAGGTTCTTCAGATCTCCGATCCACTCTTGGATCCACCCGGACACTTTCCACTTGGTCGCCAGCAGCACTTTGCAGCAGATCGCCATTCAAATCGACGACCGAAACCCGACCCCGAAAGACACCTATGCACCCGGCTTCCCTGGGTGAGGTAACACGAGTACTCCGGTGCTCCCGTGGGTAGAGACTCTTCAAAGTACTAGATCTCAAAGGGTTTGCTCCAAGTCCTCCTTTAAGTGTCCCTTTTCTTTAATTTCCCGATCACGACTTTCTCCATAGAAGTCAACGGCGTATCGCGGTTGTGTATTTACACTGCACGCGTCCCCGTGGGTCCCCTGTGTCACTACCTTGGGTGGTTCCTTGTGGTCCAAGCACTTCTAGAGGCTTTAGGCCTAGTGTCTAGTTCAGTCGTGGTTCTTATACCACTTTATTGGTATATGGTTTGAGTACGCCCCTAGGGCCCAAACGTGTATTTGTGCTATTACTGTGTTTAAATAACTTCTAACTTATGTACTTTGAACTCTAGCCTCATAAAGAGACTAGAGGGGTGTGTTTAGCAATAAATACATATATTTTGAATATATACCTGGTGTGGTGCTCTTTCATTTGATCACTCAAGAGATTATAGACTGGTAAAACAAGCTGCTTTACATTCCTTCAAGACTTAGCCTGAAGGCTGCTCTCCATAGCTACCACTAGGATAGCTTTCAATAAGGTTGTCTTTAACCTATCTCCAATAAGGGGTTGTTTGGACTGGTGCAAGGTGCCCACTATAATTAGTGGACAGCATATACCAGGCCAACTTCTCACAGGGAACCTGTCCACTCCATCTGCACGGCCCACTGCAGTCGTGCCGGCACCCACACCATCTGAGTCATGCCCCCAGTTGTGCCGGCACACACCATGTAAGACACCTCCACTGCAGTTGTCAGTGGCTCTCCAGCACCCACCACCCCTTCCCTTCCTCCTTCTGGTGAGCCCTGATCCTGTCCCTGCGGTGCCTGGCCTGCCCCCCGTATGCCCCTCCGAGGGATTGTCCCTGGTGTGTAGCAGTGCAGGCATGCGTGGGGTGACATCTGCCACTGTCACCCTGTTTTGACTTTCAGAATGGACTGGCCATTGGCCTTTGTTTCTATTTTTCTGGACTTTAACTTTAGAACCCACATATGCTGAATAAAGCTACTTTCTGTTCTCTAGTGGTTTTGCTTCTGATGTACATGATGTTGATGATGCTAACCGTGCCCTTGCTGCAGTGATGGTGATTTTTGGTCTCATGAAAATGAAGTGTTACTGTGCAGGAACCCATGTGGTCCACGGGTAATGTGTCCTATCCTGTAGTGTATCCATGTCAACCTTAGCAGCATATGAGGGTGTCATGTTTTTAATATTTGGCAATGGGATTTCCTACTTACATTTGCAATATCACATCTGTGGCTTACACCCCTGCACATCTGTTGTGCTTGCCATTGTTCAATTAGTCTACTTCCCTGACCGTGTGTCCATCTCCACTGGACATGCAAGTTTGGGCATCAATGGGGAAGGACTCATCTGTGTTGTCAGTGCAACTTGCTATACATGTGTGTTGGATCTGTGCTGATGATTTCGTTGACACCTCCCATGACCAGGTTGATATGACGGGAGCCTTCATTTCGTGCTAATTGTTGACTGTGTGACCAAGTGTTCTGCTGACATGATGGAGCCCTACTGAGGCGACATATGGCACAGCTTTCCTCACACAGGAGTGGAGTCCCCTCATGGCAGTGAGTAATCCTGTGACATTGCCTGAGCCCAAGGTGTGTGTTGTGTGAGCATGTCTGTGTGTGTTCACTTCCATATTGCTGTGCATGCTGGGATCCCTAGTGATGTGCCTGTTTGTGATGCTTGCTGAGTTGACCTATGTTCCCCCAAAGTCTTCTCCCTGGGTTCTCTGTGATGTGGGTGCATGGCACATTACTGGTCATCAGGGTGTCACCCATAGGTGTGTTTGCTGTCAGGGCTGAGTTTGTGGGCTAACGCAGATGGGACACAGTCAGGATTCCCCTTGGCACTTGTTGTTTACACCTGTCATGTAATTTCCATGAGGCACAGGGTCAAGACTGATTTGCATATGGCTATGTCTGAACTGGGGTGGCGTGGTGAAGCAAAATAACGATGGATTAAACCCAGATCTGTGACTGGGGGTGAATGTTTGCCAATGTGCAGCAATCCGTCCATCATCTTGTGTGTTTTGCATTTCGCCCTAAGTGGGAAGGGTATGCCCAGACGTGGGTCCCGTGCTCACTACGCCACTGGAGTCAATCTATCCTGGCTGATGAAGGCTGATAGCCTGACACCGGTTCTAGGATGCTTGATTCCGGTCCAGGGAAGACATGGCTTGGCAGTTCGGTCTGGACTGTTCCCATGAGGCACAGGGTCAAGACTGATTTGCATATAGCTATGTCTGAACTGGGGTGGCGTGGTGAAGCAAAATAACGATGGATTAAACCCAGATCTGTGACTGGGGGTGAATGTTTGCCAATGTGCAGCATTCCGTCCATCATCTTGTGTGTTTTGCATTTCGCCCTAAGTGGGAAGGGTATGCCCAGACGTGGGTCCCGTGCTCACTACGCCACTGGAGTCAAGCTATCCTGGCTGATGAAGGCTGATAGCCTGAAACCGGTCCTAGGATGCTTGATTCCGGTCCAGGGAAGACATGGCTTGGCAGTTCGGTCTGGACTGTTCCCATGAGGCACAGGGTCAAGACTGATTTGCATATGGCTATGTCTGAACTGGGGTGGCGTGGTGAAGCAAAATAACGATGGATTAAACCCAGATCTGTGACTGGGGGTGAATGTTTGCCAATGTGCAGCATTCCGTCCATCATATTGTGTGTTTTGCATTTCGCCCTAAGTGGGAAGGGTATGCCCAGACGTGGGTCCCGTGCTCACTACGCCACTGGAGTCAAGCTATCCTGGCTGATGAAGGCTGATAGCCTTAAACCGGTCCTAGGATGCTTGATTCCGGTCCAGGAAGACATGGCTTGGCAGTTCGGTCTGGACTGTTCCCATGAGGCACAGGGTCAAGACTGATTTGCATATGGCTATGTCTGAACTGGGGTGGCGTGGTGAAGCAAAATAACAATGGATTAAACCCAGATCTGTGACTGGGGGTGAATGTTTGCCAATGTGCAGCATTCCGTCCATCATCTTGTGTGTTTTGCATTTCGCCCTAAGTGGGAAGGGTATGCCCAGATGTGGGTCCCGTGCTCAGTACGCCACTGGAGTCAAGCTATCCTGGCTGATGAAGGCTGATAGCCTGAAACCGGTCCTAGGATGCTTGATTCCGGTCCAGGGAAGACATGGCTTGGCAGTTCGGTCTGGACTGTTCCTATGAGGCACAGGGTCAAGACTGATTTGCATATGGCTATGTCTGAACTGGGGTGGCGTGGTGAAGCAAAATAACGATGGATTAAACCCAGATCTGTGACTGGGGGTGAATGTTTGCCAATGTGCAGCATTCCGTCCATCATCTTGTGTGTTTTGCATTTCGCCCTAAGTGGGAAGGGTATGCCCAGACGTGGGTCCCGTGCTCACTACGCCACTGGAGTCAAGCTATCCTGGCTGATGAAGGCTGATAGCCTGAAACCGGTCCTAGGATGCTTGATTCCGGTCCAGGGAAGACATGGCTTGGCAGTTCGGTCTGGACTGTTCCCATGAGGCACAGGGTCAAGACTGATTTGCATATGGCTATGTCTGAACTGGGGTGGCGTGGTGAAGCAAAATAACGATGGATTAAACCCAGATCTGTGACTGGGGGTGAATGTTTGCCAATGTGCAGCATTCCGTCCATCATCTTGTGAGTTTTGCATTTCGCCCTAAGTGGGAAGGGTATGCCCAGACGTGGGTCCCGTGCTCACTACGCCACTGGATTCAAGCTATCCTGGCTGATGAAGGCTGATAGCCTGAAACCGGTCCTAGGATGCTTGATTCCGGTCCAGGGAAGACATGGCTTGGCAGTTCGGTCTGGACTGTTCCCATGAGGCACAGGGTCAAGACTGATTTGCATATGGCTATGTCTGAACTGGGGTGGCGTGGTGAAGCTAAATAACGATGGATTAAACCCAGATCTGTGACTGGGGGTGAATGTTTGCCAATGTGCAGCATTCTGTCCATCATCTTGTGTGTTTTGCATTTCGCCCTAAGTGGGAAGGGTATGCCCAGACGTGGGTCCCGTGCTCACTACGCCATTGGAGTCAAGCTATCCTGGCTGATGAAGGCTGATAGCCTGAATACGGTCCTAGGATGCTTGATTCCGGTCCAGTGAAGACATGGCTTGGCAGTTCGGTCTGGACTGTTCCCATGAGGCACAGGGTCAAGACTGATTTGCATATGGCTATGTCTGAACTGGGGTGGCGTGGTGAAGCAAAATAATGATGGATTAAACCCAGATCTGTGACTGGGGGTGAATGTTTGCCAATGTGCAGCATTCCGTCCATCATCTTGTGTGTTTTGCATTTCGTCCTAAGTGGGAAGGGTATGCCCTGACGTGGGTCCCGTGCTCACTACGCCACTGGAGTCAAGCTATCCTGGCTGATGAAGGCTGATAGCCTGAAACCGGTCCTAGGATGCTTGATTCCGGTCCAGGGAAGACATGGCTTGGCAGTTCGGTCTGGACTGTTCCCATGAGGCACAGGGTCAAGACTGATTTGCATATGGCTATGTCTGAACTGGGGTGGCGTGGTGAAGCAAAATAACGATGGATTAAACCCAGATCTGTGACTGGGGGTGAATGTTTGCCAATGTGCAGCATTCCGTCCATCATCTTGTGTGTTTTGCATCCCTAGTGATGTGCCTGTTTGTGATGCTTGATGAGTTGACCTATGTTCCCCCAAAGTCTTCTCCCTGGGTTCTCTGTGATGTGGGTGCATGGCACATTACTGGTCATCAGGGTGTCACCCATAGGTGTGTTTGCTGTCAGGGCTGAGTTTGTGGGCTAACGCAGATGGGACACAGTCAGGATTCCCCTTGGCACTTGTTGTTTACACCTGTCATGTAATTTCCAGTTTGTGTTAGCTTTCAGTGATTGTGACACATTGTGTGTGTGACTGCTGGCACTCCTCAGGGTCAGGGCTGCAATGTTGGTAGTTGTCTATGTGTGTTCTTTGTGGGTGACCTTGGCTTCTTCATTGGTGTGGGACTGTGGCTGGGATCCCATTGGTTGGTGTGGTATTGCCGTCATGTCCATGTACAGCGTAGTGTGCAGTGTGTCAGACATTCAGGAGTCTTGTTGAGTGGCCATGTGTGATGTGTTTCTGCACCTTAGTTACCACCCCCATGGGATTGTCATGGGTGCATGTGCAATGTCACCAGTGCATGTGATCTTCACTGCTGCACATTGTTGGAGGTCGAGGTGTGTGGTGTTGAGTGTGTGCAGATGAGAGTTGTTGCCCGGCTAGACCCCTGCCTCCATGTTGGCCTTGGCTTACTGGCCGTGCTGATTGATTTGTGCTTGTGTAGGTGTGATGGTAGTTTGTTGATCAGGACACATGACTGTGGTTCACAGTGTGAACGACATCTAGCTTTGTCATCACAGTGGGATTGTCATGCAGCCCAGGGTCAACACATTGTGGGGACCCTGGGGGTAGTGCTGTGGTGTGTCTGTGTCTTGCTGTGTCAGTTGCTGTTACTACATGCTTGTGTGACATGTGTGATTTGTGCTCCCTCTCATCTAACAATGCCTGATTGCCCACATAGGGATTTGGATCCATGAGTTACTTTTGTGTGGCACTGTATGCGCATCTGTGTAATTGGTATTCAGGCCTCATCATGTGTTGTGTGGTTGCCTGGGGGACACTGGCACCCCCCCCTCACCTGTTGTGTTTGATGTGCAGTGTGGGGCTGCCTGTTTGTGTTTGTGCATCTGCACCACTGCATTGGCATATCTTTAGTGTGCGATTGGCTGTATGTTGTTTGGTGGGTTTCACCTGCTGTCCCTGGGACTCCTAGGTCATCAGTCAGCACTATGATCATTGTTTGTGTGTCCCATTGCTGCCATGGTATGGTATTTGTTCAGCTCACATCTACAGTCTCCACAGGATATCTACATTTGTGTGCCCATTGGTGCAAATATGTGGGTCTGCATTATGATGTCATTGTGTCATTGATGAATGTTGACAGTGTCAGCCCCCATGGGTGATGTTTGTCTGCACATGGCCAAAGGTATGGCTTATTTGCACTGCACTGTTTGCCTCCCCCAATCTATGTTGCTATGGGACACAAGCACTACTTTGCCACTAATGTGTTTCTTGTTCTGTGACCAGGAATCATCCATGCATTTTGGCAGTTGCAGTTTTTTCAATGTCAACACTTACCTTTTGGTCACTGTGATGATGGGGGTTGGACCCCATTGTCACAATGTTCAAAATGTGCTTCAGCTATGGACCCCACACTTACATTTTGGTCACTGTGATGATGGGGGCTTAGACCCCATTGCCACAATGTTCAAAATGTGCTTCAGCTATGGACCCCACACTTACCTTTTGGTCACTGTGATGATGGGGGTTGGACCCCATTGTCACAATGTTCAAAATGTGCTGCAGCTATGGACCCCACACTTACATTTTGGTCACTGTGATGATGGGGGTTGGACCCCATTGTCACAATGTTCAAAATGTGCTGCAGCTATGGACCCCACACTTACATTTTGGTCACTGTGATGATGGGGGTTGGACCCCATTGTCACAATGTTCATAATGTGCTTCAGCTATGGACCCCACACTTACCTTTTGGTCACTGTGATGATGGGGGTTGGACCCCATTGCCACAGTGGTCATGGTCTGCTTGCATTGTGGAGGCCACACACATTTATGTGTGACACATGTGATAGGGGGTCAAATTGTGTGTTCATAGTCATGTTCAGTGTTGTAGGCATTTGACACAGTCTACACACGCTTGTCATGGTGTTGGGGGGATGTCTTTTTCTTGCATTCCCTATGTTGTAGTGTGCTGGTTGTGTCATGCATTGTCCATCCTATGAGTGGGGGTGGTGTTGGTGGTAGGCATCCAGCCCCCCATGGGTAGGGGTGGTGGTAGTGGTAGGCATCCAGCACCCCCTGGGTAGGGGTGGTAGTAGTGGTAGGCATCCAGCCCCCATGGGTAGGGGTGGTAGTTGTGGTCGTCATCTAGCACCCCCTGGGCAGGGGTGGTAGTAGTGGTAGGCATCTAGCACCCCCTGGGTAGGGGTGGTAGTAGTGGTAGTCATCTAGCACCCCCTGGGCAGGGGTGGTAGTAGTGGTAGGCATCTAGCACCCCCTGGGTATGGGTGGTAGTAGTGGTAGGCATCCAGCCCCCATGGGTAGGGATGGTAGTAGTGGTAGGCATCTAGCACCCCTGGGTAGGGGTGGTAGTAGTGGTAGGCATCTAGCACCCCCTGGGTAGGGGTGGTAGTAGTGGTAGGGATCCAGCCCCCATGGGTAGGGGTGGTAGTAGTGGTAGGCATCTAGCACCCCTGGGTAGGGGTGGTAGTAGTGGTAGGCATCTAGCACCCCGTGGGCAGGGGTGGTAGTAGTGGTGGGCATCTAGCACCCCTGGGTAGGGGTGGTAGTAGTGGTAGGCATCCAGCCCCCATAGGTAGGGGTGGTAGTAGTGGTAGGCATCTAGCACCCCATGGGTAGGGGTGGTAGTAGTGGTAGTCATCTAGCACCCCCTGGGCAGGGGTGGTAGTAGTGGTAGGCATCTAGCACCCCTGGGTAGGGGTGGTAGTAGTGGTAGTCATCTAGCACCCCTGGGCAGGGGTGGTAGTAGTGGTAGGCATCTAGCACCCCTGGGTAGGGGTGGTAGTAGTGGTGAGCATCCAGCCCCCCATAGGTAGGGGTGGTAGTAGTGGTAGGCATCTAGCACCCCATGGGTAGGGGTGGTAGTAGTGGTGAGTCATCTAGCACCCCTGGGCAGGGGTGGTAATAGTGGTAGGCATCTAGCACCCCTGGGTAGGGGTGGTAGTAGTGGTAGTCATCTAGCACCCCTGGGCAGGGGTGGTAGTAGTGGTAGGCATCTAGCACCCCTGGGTAGGGGTGGTAGTAGTGGTAGGCATCCAGCCCCCATGGGTAGGGGTGGTAGTAGTGGTAGGCATCTAGCACCCCCTGGGCAGGGGTGGTAGTAGTGACAGGCATCTGGCACCCCTGAGTAGGGGTGGTTGTGGTTGTGGGCATCCAGCCCCCATGGGTGGAGGTGGTAGTAGTGACAGGCATCTGGCACCCCTGTGTAGGGGTGGTAGTGGTGGTGGGCATCCAGCCCCCATGGGTAGAGGTGGTAGTAGTGACAGGCATCTGGCACCCCCTGAGTAGGGGTAGTAGTGGTGGTGGGCATCCAGCCCCCATGGGTAGAGGTGGTAGTAGTGACAGGCATCTGGCACCCCTGGGTAGGGGTGGTAGTAGTGGTAGGCATCTAGCACCCCCTGGGCAGGGGTGGTAGTAGTGGTAGGCATCTAGCACCCCTTGGGTAGGGGTGGTAGTAGTGGTAGAGCATCCAGCCCCCCATGGGTAGGGGTGGTAGTAGTGACAGGCATCTGGCACCCCTGAGTAGGGGTGGTAGTGGTGGTGGGCATCCAGCCCCCATGGGTAGAGGTGGTAGTAGTGACAGGCATCTGGCTCCCCCTGAGTAGGGGTGGTAGTGGTGGTGGGCATACAGGCCCCTATGTGTATGTGTGGCATTGGTGATGGCCATCCCGCCCCTATGGTGCTGCTCTTGCTGGTGTAAGTATTTCTGCATCCCTCTGTGTGTGTGTGATATGTCGGGTACGTGTAGTTTGTTTTTGTGGTTGGTGTCTGACTTACCTTCTGCGCCATACGCGTCCGTGCCTGTTCCGGTAATAGATGTAGAATATTGGTAGGATCGGCACGATGGGATTCATGGTTGGTTCGTCTCGTTCGTCTTTCTCTTTGCTTCGCCTCGTCCTCGTCGCTGGCGTGTTCGTCTCGTAGCCGTGGATCGTCTTGTGGCGCGAATCGGAGCTTATGTGCGCCTCGCCCAGATGCTTTGACGTGCCGTGCGTAGCGACGGGTTCGGCGCGTACGGAAAGCGCATCGTACTTGTCCGGCCGGACGGGGCTGCATTTTAGCTTCCGTGCGACTCGATTCTGCGTTTCCGGATCCGCCTCGGTCGGAGTACAGGACCTGTATTGGGTGAGTACGACTGGGTCGGGATTTGGGCAGTTGTGCGCATCGTACTTGCTCGTTCGGACGTATGTGCGGATCGGTCGGGAAACAGGCATTCGCCTGGCTTTTTTCCCGACCGCATGGTATTAGGTGCGCCTTTGACTGGGATCGGAATCGACCCCTCAGACTTTGTTCTCAAATTTAAATGAGAAAAGATACTGGCTGTCTGGATGTAATGGTATTGAAAAGAACGCTTGACACAAATCAATTACTGTGAACCATCCTGCACTCCACGGAATCTGGTATAGAATTACTGCAAGATTTGGCACTATGGGACAACATGGTTCTACAATCTTATTTATTTTCCTCAGATCCTGAACAATCCTATATTTTCCACTAGGTTTCTTTAATCCCATTATTGGTGAATTACATGGGCTACTCATTACTTCTTTTAGTATGTTTTGTTCTACCATTCGATTTATTTCTTCAATGACTCCTGCTTTTACTTCTGCACTCATTTTGTACTGTCTGGTATTTGGGAAAATTGCACCTTCCTTTCCAGTAATTTTAACTGGATCTATTTTAGACATAAGTCCTACTTTCTTTCCGGTGAAATCCCATACTATGGGGTTTACTGTACCTTTTAATTCTTTTGGCAACTCATCTTTTGTTATTAACGAAAACATCTCATCTACTTCTGTACCTTGTTTTGCAATCATAATTTTATACACATGATCTTCATCTGGTGTCTGAACTGCCACACCATCCGGTGTGCAGAAAATGGTACAATTCATTTTGCACAATAAATCCCTACCTAATAAGTTTACTGGACTAGAATCACACACTACAAATTGATGCATTTCTCTGAAGTTTCCAATTTTAACTTCCATTGGTTCGGTAAGAGGTGTTCTAATCCGCTGATTAGCTACCCCCACTACTTGGATATTTTCACCAGAGAGAGGAAGGTCTGGAATGTCTGCTGTTCTCACAGTAGACCGGGTGGCACCAGTGTCCAAAAGGAAAGTAATATTATTACCTTTCACATTCCCTTCAACATATGGACCTGACTGATCTACCTGTAAGGATGCGCCAAGTATGCACTCCTTCTTCCCCTCTCCTAGGCACCGTCATGGACTGTATTGACAGAAATCGTCCTGCAAAAGAAATTGTGATGTCATATAATCATTCTTACCACTTCCTCCCTGATATCCGATGTCTGTACCATGCTTTGCTCTGCTTACATTACCCTGAATAGGTGCAGGTGGCAACTGACTCTGAGGATTTACACCCTGCTGTGAGTCATTCTGCGTCTGTGGATTTAAATTTTGATTTGGGCCATTATTATTCTGTATCTTTTTACATTCATCCTTCCAATGCCCCAATTTTCCGCATCCATGACAAGGAAATTTCTTTTTAGCTTCTTCTCTACTCATTCGTCCTCTAAATTTTCCACCATTTCCAGCATCACCATTCGTTCCAGAATCTTTTCCTGGATTTTCACTGGGATTTTCCAAATTAATTCCCTGTTTCTCAGCCATGTTCACCGGAGCCCACATTACTTTTTCCTGCAATTTCTTGTGTCTATCCTCAATATCGTCTCCACAATATTTCGCATATTTCAAAATTTCGTCGATAGGTTTCCCTTGCCAAGAAAGCATATGCTGTTTAATCATCTGGCAAATCTCTGGCTTCAAACCGTAAACAAACCGGTACACAAACTGACTCATGTTTTTGTCTCCAATGTCTTCAAATCTACTATATTGTTTAAATACCTGTAATAGACGCTCATAGTAGGAATGTACTGATTCATTAGCTTCTTAGGTAGTTCGATCTATTTTTACCCAATCTGTTTCTTTCGGTGGTATTTTCCCTTTCAGGTAAGTTATCACCTGCTGACACTTTTTCATCACGTCATTTGACGGGGCACCTGTCTTCGGATCTCTAGGATATTCATCACTAGGCCAATCGACTGTAATTTTACAATCTGTCCACAAATCAGCAGGTACCACTATGTCAAACAAACCATCTAAATCCTTCAACAATACCTTTGACACCTTCACAAACCTGTCAACCTACTTGTACCATTCAATTGGTTTTTCTCTCAATTTTGGAAAATCATTCGTAAATGACAAAATATCCTGTCTGCTCTATGGGACATGTACATATCCTCCTCCCGCAACTTCTCGCAACGGATACATTTGGTCTGCTTTCCCTGTTTCCTTCATCACATATTCAGATGTTGTTCTACTTGTTCGTGCTTCTTCCTTTTTCTTGGCCCACCTAGTTTTCCATTTATCTAGGTCTCCCCATTTTTGCAAAACTAACATTAATTCTCTCATTTGTAATCTTCTTCCAGATGCATTCATATTTTCTAAATCTTTGTCTGAAAATTCTGCTCTATAGGGTTTCTGTAGTACCTTTGATCTCCCTATTTCTATTCCCATCTGTAGTGCTAAGTTGGATAATTTTTCATGGAATATCCTTACATTTCTGGTGATACTCCTACACAGGAACAATAATTCTTCTTCATCATAGGTATTTAAGCGTTCTAGTCCAACATTTCCTGCTATTATTTCTTCTAATTCGACTTTCAATTTATGAATGTCCATTATTTTCGGAGGTGTGCACTGTTTAACTGACCCTTGCACCCATTTTTCTAGATCTTCAGGTGTTACTATGGTGGCACTTTTTGCTCCCGATGAAGTTATTAAACTTACATCTTTTGAACATCCAGGTACATCTTTTCTGGGAGTGCTATTTACTGAACCTCGAATAGGCAAGTCCATGAGTGATATTGTGGATTCACAGTCACTAAATTGATCCTCAATTATAACTGGTGCTTCAGGTTTGGGATTATTCACAGGAGTAGGTGCAAGTATCGGTGGAGGACAGTTTCCCTGAGTACCATATAATGGAACTACAGGACCAATCGTTACAGGTATGGTCAATGAATCAGGATGTACTTTTATCTGAGTTATTTTCTGTATTAATTCTGCTCTGGTCTTTTCTAGAGCTTCCTTTTCTTTGTCATGAAGTATTCTACTCGGGGTGAATTCATGTATTACCTGTGGCACTAATGGAGTTTTTGGTGGTGCACTTGGGGTGCATCCACTTGTCCCTTCCTGATATTGTGGGGGATTTCTTAACATTTCCTCCATAAATTCGTCTTCAGACTCCTCATTTCTCATTAAATGTTTTGTCTTTTCTATGCACTTACTTCCTAATTTTTTCCTCTGCTGAGAACAATGGATATAATCCTTCTGTAATCATTGCCCTTCTCCATTGTTTCATCTGACCATCCCTAGACTCACGTAGATATCTGGGAAAAAATCCTGGATAACTCCTATTACTTCTAGATCTATCCCGCTCAAATGCCTCGGTTTCCCATTCTTCTAGAGCTTCGTACTGGGTTAATCTAGGTCTGGGTTCTAAGTCATTCATCCTCAATCTCAAGTTTTGAAGAATTCTTCCATTGAAGGTACCATTCTCGGGAAATGCTAATACTCCATCATTTTTGGTGTATTCTATCCAATTCTCCATCCATACACAAGTATGATAACCTCTCTCCATCATCATAAATGAAGCGGGTGTTTTAGCTGGTGGAATAATAATTCCTTCTCTAGTTTTGATTGGTTTGTCCTTTTTAAAATAATTCTTGATCTTTTGCAAAAAATGACATTTTTCTCCTTTCTCCCTACATCTTAGGTAAGTACCGATGTATAAAATTATATTCTGCAAAGCCTAAATATCTCCTATCCTGACGAATTCCTGTTAAAGTTGGATCGCGTTTTAACATGCAATCCTTATCCACTAAGAATTTCGCTTCTATAATTTGACCAATCAAATGTCTGCTATCTTTTACTTCCGAGCCAATCCTTGCGCGGCCTTTTGGTGACATTTATCTGTCAACCCCTCCTTTACAATCTGCTCTTTCCTGTCCTTGCTGGTTTAACCAATCCCAGCGCGGCACCTGTGACGTCAGTACTACTCCTGACTACTGACCCCTCCTTTACAAGGTCTTTCCACACCCGCTGATTCAACCAATCCCAGCGCGGCGTTTTGGGACGTCAGCTCCCTCTCCGGCAACTGACCCTCCCTTTACAAAAATGTACGCAAACTTATTTTCTCTACAATTCTTAATTTCAGTAACAACATAAAACATTCGCTATCGTGCCAGTTTCTCTAAATTAGAAAAGATAGTTTCGTCCACACTTTAGTAAAATCTTTCCTTTTACTAACATACACTACGAGTAAAACACTTCCGCCTACTCTTCACACAAGCTCCAGAAGTACCTGTTACTTCTTCAATGTTACCCTTTCTAGGTGATATAACATCAAATTTTCACCAGCATACTCCTTTGCTACCACTCACACACATAGAGTCCCTAACGAGTACTGAAAGTCCTGCTTAACTTTTCAGTACTATTTCTGCCTGGCAGATAACCTCACTGCAGTATGGCTTCCACTTACCATCCGCTATTCTTTTTACCCCGGGGTATTCTGGACAACATAAAACAAAACTTTGAATACACGGATGTTAGTTCATAAAAATACAAATAAAATTCTCATTACCCAATTAACAAAGAGTAACCATCCTCTGATAACCAGAAAACTGATCCAGCGCGATATCAGCAAACAACATTCATACACCAGATACTCACTCGGGCCCATACATTCATACTACGCTAATACTTATGCTGGGTTTTATCAGTTGTTACTCTCTATCAAAATCCCTGCTACCAATTACCTTCTTATTGAAGAGTAATGACTTACCAATGAATCCTTTGCTAATTGGGAAATTTAAAATGAGTGACATTCATTACAGTACATAATCCTGAAATAACCACTGAGTCAGGAAGTTTTAAAATGTTTATCTAAAGATTTAGCAAAGTAAAATACAGAGCCACATGGTACTTAATCGCAATACCCAAGATTAAGCATAGAAATGATTATTGCTAATCAATGACGGTGTTTAAAGAAGAGGAGAGGATAGAGATAGCAGCGCAACTAAAGGTTGCATTATATTTACCTAAGTGCGAGAACCAAACCCCTTAGCCAAGGAGTTGAAAGAATAGGACCCAGGAAGGATGAAGAGCAAAGACTTCTTCCAGGATCAGGACAGGACCGGTGACCTCTCTACAACGACGCCTGCGTCGTTCCCCTCTCTGATACTCGACTTCTCCTCGATTCTCCCGTGCCTTCCTTCTAATGGACTCTGCCGCCCCCTCCTCAGGACCTCTTCTGGACAGGGACTCGGTCTGCAATCGGTCAGCTTGGCGGTCTGGAGCTAAGTGCGCTCTGGCAGCATGGACGCCTGTTCTTCGTGAACGCATGCTCTGACTAATTAACTAATGCTATATTCTATTATACCCTTCTACGCCCATGTACCTCCCCTTAATGTTGCTAAAATATGGGGCCACTACTTCTGATTGGACAGGGACAGGAGGTGGATTCTCGCACCATATTGATTTGGCCTAAATTGTAAAGCCTATTGTCTTTACGTTCCCACCCCTTCAAATTAATACATTCGCTTTATTTCCCACCCGTCTCATGACAAATGTAAACCAATTTTCACAGACATTGTATCAGTGTGCGACAGGAAAAGCAATAGTACAACATCTTCGGCCATCAGGTCGTGGCCTTGGACTTCGTCCAGGTTGACTTCATTTGGCAGGCACACAAGACACATGCGCAGAACCATTTGCCTCTCGAGTTTCAGGTCACCAACCCAGGCCCAAGTTTACGAACTAATAAAAGTGCAAGAAGAAAATATTAGAATCACAAATAGAATGTTTCACTGTATACCCACTTTTTCTATTCTATTCCCATTTAATTATATATTCTAACCCGCGTTAGTAGCGTTAGGAAACGACAATTTAGTAATGACATGAGAGCAAGCTGAAGCATGTGAAAACATCAAGCAGCCATTTTAATGCACACTGCGCAGAAGCAGAAGTTTCCCACCAAGCAAAGAAAGACGTCACACCATGTGATATGGTTGCGACATGCGCATTGAGCTTTCCCGCGCATAGCGGCCATTTTGAATTATAAATAAGCGTTATTCATTAGTAAAACACATAGGCAATCTTCCTTTTGTGTCGTGAATGCAACGGTTAGTATTAACAATACAAGTTTAATAAATTAATACTGTGAGGAGGATTGATTACAAGCAAGTTTCATTTATGAAACCTTGCTCCATCAGCGGTAAGCTCAGCAGAAAGTTATTTTGATGTCCGGAGGAAAACAGTAGCTGCCTGAACTTTGCTGGAGGTCAGGACTACATTTCCTACAATGCCTTGGACCACCTACTTTTGGGCGATCCCTCGGAGGGCCCTTGGGCCGCGATTCTTTGACTCCAGTATGTTGTTTTTACCTGCGGTGTGCGGGGAACTAATGCCACTAGTTTAGGGAAGTCTGGAGTTGCCTTTGGCTCTCAAAGGGGTCCCTCTCCCTGGGGGAACTGGTCTTTGGTCCGGGACGAGTCGCAGTCATGCAGGAACCTACCAAGAAGTTTGCCACAGGAGCAGACTATTGTGCCTTTAGTTTGTACAGCTCCTGTTGTCACAGACTTGGCTCTCTTAGGGGTCCTTTGTTGCAAAGCAGATCAGATCTGAGGGTCTGGTGCCAGGGGTGACCCTTATACTCTAGATTTAGGGGTGTTAGGGGTATGGGTGCAAGTGGCCAATGGACTACTAGACCCAGCTGCAAAATCCTTCACTCAGATGACCACATCCGGGGGAGGTGTCACCTTTAATACCCAGAACCTTCTATTCTGCCTCTTCTAAAAATGGCAGAAACCTTCCTTAGCTGTTCAGACTAGGCAGCCCACCCTAGGTGTGTGGCTAGCCTTCTGGGGTGTACACCTTCTGACTACATAATGTTCCCACCTGTTTGGGTGCAATTGTGCCTGGGTGCAGGGGAGGGTTGTTTCCTCCTTTGGAGGAAGCCTGGTTGCGTATCACAGGCAGTGTAAGCTTTGAAGCTCACCACCTTGATTTGTCACTTCACTAGCTATCTTGCGAGGGAGGGAGGTGTGACTTCCTTCATGTTCAGGCCATTGTTTCTGAGTCCTGGGAGAGTTTACATCTCCTGGACAAGGTCAGAGTCCTGTTTTGGCAGCAGCAGCTGTAGGCTAGCAGCCAGAGTACAGGAAAGGCTGGGACAACCAGGTGGGCAACCTCTAAAGTAGCCACCGGGGTGCATGCCACATTGACCTCGAGTTTGCCCGGGTGCCAGCCCACGTTATCCTATGGACCGCTTATCACTTATAGTAGCCATTTAATAGAAAAGGCCACTAGAGGGCCATATAAGCTTTCATTTACATGTCCTTACCTGTAATATATGGCTCCCTGCCTCCTGAGCTCAGGAGGCCTTCTTTAGGGGTAACTGGCATATATTAAAAATAGTGCATTGACTTTGCCACACATGGAGAGGGCAAAATCGAGTTTGCACTACTATTGCAGTCTGTAATGACAGGTCTGCTGTCATCTGTTTACTTGGGCCACTCAGAGTGGCACAAACAGTGCTTCAGGCTCTGGTGATCCCCTTAACACACATGCCCAGGGTACCACTGGCACCACATACTAGGAACTTATAAGGGGGTTAAAGTCCTTGCCAATTGAGGTTGCAAAAACACATGTATCAGTTTTAGGGAGAGAGCACTGGCACTGGGGCCTGATTAACCGGCTTCAGTGCACTGTCAGAGTCGAAAAACAGCATCTAGGCAAAAAGTGGTTAGACACCTTCAAAAAGGCCTGTTTTCTTACACTATTCTGTTCGGCTTTTATTAGGAACAGTAAGATATCAGGAGCTACACATACAACGTTGTGTGGTCTGTTTAGCTACCGGCCAGGGCACTACTACAAGCTGACTTAAGCAAAAGTGCCTATCTTGTGACCTCGAATGGTAAAGAGCAACAGAAGCATAGCAACCTCCTCCAGGCTCATTCTTCAATTGAATAAATGCTAACATTACAAGTAGGAAACAAGATTTCTGCTCTGCAGGTCAAGGTTGGCAATACTTTGGCCAAGTAGGTCTTCTTGTAAATCAAGTTTGAATATCCCCCATGCTCACAATTAGCAACAGCTCTGACAGAATCCCTCTCGGTCTTAAACATCGGGCCCCATCTTAATCTATTGCTAAATTCCAATCCTAGGTATTTGTAGGAAGTTACTTTTCCAATTTTCAAATTTCCCAGAGCCCACTAATACCTTACAGTTCTGCACCAAAAACAAAGGAGATTGCTCTATTCTAACTTAACCTTCAGACTATTCATATCTGAATGGCCTTACAAAACATTCTGACCTCACTCCAGGATCTATAATATCTTACCCATAAGCACCATGTCACTGATGTACAACATATATGCTATGTGCTCATCCCCCAAGCTTCGATTGACATCTCAAACAACCATCTTTCTTATCCAGGTCTCGTATTTATACATTGAACACAACTGGGGCAAATTCAAAGCCCTTTCTCAAGCCAGAACAGCAACCCATTGGTTTAAAAAAATCTTGCACTGCATGAAATTTCATTATCGCCCTGCTGTTCCCGTATATCTCATTGATTCTATGCACTGACCAACTTGGTAGACTCTAATTAATCATCATTTTGGACAAGCTACTCCAATCTATGATGTTAAAAGCTGTGGAAAAAATCCACTTGCATTTGCCTTACCATTTTGGTGGTAGCCGTCGCCCTTTGTTATGCCCAGGTTAACCGTAGCTGTGTAGGTCTTGCCATTTCTGACTTATCTAGCCTCTCTCTCAAGCTTGACAGCACTAAGCGAGGTTTCACAGGAAGCCAGTTCAGCATCTGGTAGCTTACATTTCTTGTATCTGTTCTCAAGGTCTTGAGCGCCTTTCATGTGAGAACGTTGAACGCCTGCAATTAACTCATTGTCTCAGTTTCTGTTACGTGTTGCCCATTGGTGCCTATGTGGAAAAGTCTATAAAAACTCCATGTATTGAAGGGAAATTAGCATTAGATGTTCACCGCTGCAGGGAGAACTTGTGTCACTTTATTTTGTGATATCACATTTTCATATTTTGCTCAATAAGTGTGTTCGTACCTCAACGTGCACTCCCTCCACAGACACGCCACGGAGATCTGGGACCTGCTCGACACCCTCTTGCCAGATGTTGCCTTCTTCACGGAAACTTGGACCAACACCACCTCCGCCCCGACATCGCCACCGCCATCCCCGATGGATACAAGATCCAAAGAAAAGACCACCCCCACCGCTCAGGAGGAGGACTTGCCATCGCACACAAGAGCTCCGTCTGACTCTCCACCTCCAGCACGAGCGACCCCCTCTCCAACACAGAGCACCTCCACTTCCAGATCCATACCAGCCCCAGAACCACGCTGCGTTGGACCCTTGTCTACAGACCCCCTGGGCCTTGCGCCTCTTCTGCCACCACCATTGCCGACCTCGTTGCACCCCACGCCATCGCCTCCATGGACTACATCCTCATCGGGGACCTGAACTTCCACCTCGACAACCGCAGCGACCCCGACTCCACCACCCTCCTTGACAACCTCGCCAACCTCGGACTGAAGCAGCTCGTCACCACCCCCACCCACAGAGCCGGACACACCCTCGACCCCATCTTTGCAGGAGGGACAAACATCCACTTCAACCACACCACGCAGCCCCTCTGGACAGACCACCACTGCGTACACTTCACTTTCAACACTACCACCGCACCCAAACCCGCCCGCACCCGCCACGAAGGAACTGGGGCAAGATCACAGAGGAACACCTCAACACCACCCTCCTCCACGACCCCCCCTCCGCCACGACCGACACCAACTCCGCGGACAAAGAACTACACCGCTGGATCTAAAGCTGCATGGACAAGCTCGCACCCCTCCGCCACCCCACCAAACAACGCCCCCTGAAAGCCGCCTGGTTCACCACTGACCTCCAAGAAGCCAGGCGCTCTTGCAGACGCCTTGAGAAACTCTGGCAGAACAGGAAAACCACCGAAGACCAAAACAACTACAGGAATGCCATGAATGAATACCACCAGCGTATAAGAGCCACCAAGCTGACCTTTATCAAGAACAAAATCCACACGAACTCAAGTAACGCAAAAGAACTCTTCAACGTCATACAGCACTTCACCAAACCCCCAGCGAAGTCACGGACGTCACACCATCTCAGGACCTCTGCAACAAGCTCAGCTCCTACTTCCACCTGAAAATCAAGGCCCTCTATGACAACTTCAGCGAACAGACTCCAGACACCAACCCCCGCCACACCACCGACAACCAGCCACCACTGAAGACACCTCCACAACCATGATGACACCCACTCAGGAGCCCCCATGGACCCCTGCCCACCGCACAGCTACCACAGAGCCGCCACTGCCATAGCACCAGAACTAGGCCGGACCATCAACGCCTCCCTCGAATCCGGCATCTTCCCCGATGACTGGAAGCGGGCAGAGGTCAAGCCCCTTCTCAAGAAACCCTCGGCCGACCCGACGGACCTGAAAAACTACCAGCCCATCTCTCTCCTTCCCTTCGCAGCCAAAGTCACCGAGAGATTCATCAACACCCAGCTGACCACCTTCATTGAAGAAAACGCCATCCTCGACTCCTCCCAGTCCGGTTTTCGCAGCAACCACAGCACCGAGACCGCCCTCCTTCCCGCCACCGACGACATCCGCATGCTACTCGACCAGGGCCACACTGTGGCCCTCATCCTACTAGACCTCTCCGCAGCCTTCGACACCGTCTCATACCGCACTCTCGCAGCCAGACTCCACGACGCCGGTATACGAGGAACCGCCCTCGACTGGATCCGCTCCTTTCTCTCCGGCAGAACCCAAAGGATCAGACTCCCTCCCTTCATCTCTGAACCTACAGAGATCAACTGTAGAGTACCCCAAAGATCTTCGCTTAGCCCCACACTCTTCAGCATCTACATGGCCCCCCTCGACGCCATCGTCAGACAGCAAGGGCTCAGCATAGTATCTTACGCCGACGACACCCAGCTCATCCTCTCTCTCACGAAGAACCCCGAAGACACCAGACTCAGCTTCCAAGAAGGAATGAAAGACGTTGCAGCCTGGATGAAAGACAGCTGCCTAAAACTGAACTCGGAGAAGACAGAGGTCCTCGTCCTCAGACCCTCACCCACCACGTGGGACAGCTCCTGGTGGCCCCCTGCCCCTGGAAACCCACCCACCCCGACGGACCACACCTGGAACCTCGGCATCATTCTAGACTCCTCCTCACCCTGACCCGCCAGATCAACGCCGTCGCCTCCACCTGCTTCAACTCCCGCCGCATCCTCCGCAAGACCTTCAAGTGGATTGTGAGAAGTTGGCCTGGTATATGCTGTCCACTAATTATAGTGGGCACCCTGTACCAGTCCAAACAACCCCTTATTGGAGATAGGTTAAAGACAACCTTTATTGAAAGCTATCCTAGTGGTAGCTATGGAGAGCGGCCTTCAGGCTAAGTCTTGAAGGAATGTAAAGCAGCTTGCTTTACCAGTCTATAATCTCTTGAGTGACCAAATGAAAGAGGACCGCACCAGGTATATATTTAAAATATATGTATTTAGTCTTAAACACACCCCTCTGGTCTCTATATGAGACAAGAGTTCGAAGTACATAAGTTACAAGTCAAATATCAACAGTAATAGCACAAATACACGTTTGAGCACTAGGGGCGCACCAAACCATATACCAATAAAGTGGTATAAGAACCACCACTGAGCTAGACACAAGGCCTAGAGCCTGAAGAAGTGCTTGGCCATCAAGGAACCACCCAATGTAGTGACACAGGGGACCCACGGGGGACGCGTGCAGTGTGAGAACACAGCTGCGAGCCGCCGTTGACTTCTATGGGGAATGTCGCGGTTGGAGTTTTAAAGAAAAAGGACACTTAGAGGAGGACTTGGAGCAAACCCCTTTAGAACTAGGCTGTTCTAGAGTCAATACCCACGGGAGCACCGGAGTACTCGAGTTACCTCACCCAGGGAAGCCGGGTGCATAGGTGTCTTTTGGGGTCCTGGTTTCGTCGTCGTTTTCAATGGCGATCTGCTGCAAAGTGCTGCTGGCGACCAAGTCGAAAGTGTTCGGGTGGATCCAAGGGTGGATCGAAGATCTGAAGAACCTGAAAGCAGAGGGGACAGAGTCTGGGTCACTAGCCAGTGACCAGGAAGGCAATGAGCAGATGCCCACCGATGTTGGGTGCTCAGGTAGGTTGATGGTCATCTTGACTCTTCAGCCACGAGGTCCAGGAGGCGTCGACAACAACCAGGAGCTGGATTCGAGCTGCCACACAACGTCTGTCGATTGCTGCTGTGTTGGCGACCGGATTGGACCCAACAAGCCTTGGCAACGGCAAGTCACATGGAAAAGAAGAAAGGACGTTGATGCAGACCAGCAAGATCTGGGGGTCTCACCCAGCAAGGGTAAGTCAGGGCACGTCTGGAGCAACCAGGAAAGCCCAAGCAGAAGAAGAGGTGCCTTCGGGAGGGCCCAATAGCCAACGGACTAGCGACCGCAAAGGAGCCTTGAGTGGACGCACTTGGAGCTGGCTCACGGGACACTCGTGGAATGGAGGCCAGTGATCTTCGGTGCAGTCGGTGCTGGAGGCGGGGGCTACTTGGAGCCCAAAGCACAACTTCGTGGGAGGCCAGGAAGAGGATGCACTTGCAAACGTTTTTGGTGCCCAGGGGTCACGGTTCCACGTTACCCACGACAGCTACGGGCCTCAGCTTTGCTGGGGACTCAGGGCAGACTCGGCGAAGTCTGGAAATCTACCTCTGAAGATGCAAAGACTTCGGTGTCCGGCGGGAGCTTCAGCAATGCAGACCGGACAATTGCTTCTTTGGTGCCTGCCAAGCAGGGGAGTCACTCCTTGACCCCAAGGGAGATTCTTCAGTCCTCTAATCTTGAAGTAGAGCGTCGAAGGTCCAGGATTCGGTTTCAGAGTTTCGTCCAGGGTAATCTAAAGTCCTAAGGACTGGGGTCCCATACTTATACTAAGTTAGGGGGTCGGACATACTCTGGGGACCCACCTATGGGAGGGTCAGGGAAGAGGGGTGGTTACACCCATTCCCTTTGTCCAGTTTCACGCCAGAGCAGGGGCAGGTAGCCCCTGCAACCGGTTTGAACTGGCATATGCACAGGGACACCAAGTGTGCCCCCAGTGCAGGACTTCAAAGCACCAGAGAGTGCTCCCGCCCAGCCCCAATACACATTGTCCTGTCTGGGGAGGTGGTTACACCTCCCTGCAACAGGAAACCTATTGTCCAGGCCTCCCCTGCCGGAGTTTCAGTCAGCAGCAGGAGGCCAGACCTGTGTCTGTGGCAGCGGCATCCATTTTGTGATGCCAGGGCTCTGTAAAGAAGTTACCGGGTAGGTCGGTGGGTACATGTCTCTCCCTCTAGAAGGGTGGAATGCTACCCCCGCCGCCAGGACTGGCGGGGGGTGGTAGTTTTCCAAGTTGTTTGACGCCAAACACGACAGGTTTTGGTGCAGCCAGTCCAAAGTTAGCATTGTACCCCGAGGATATAATGCACTTAAGAGTATATGGTCAGGCTGTACCTCAAACAGCATCAGAGGAGGGACCCCGAACGCTGCAGAGGGGCTCTGCTCATGCAGGGGCACCCTCTCACATAAAAACCAAGCACTCTGCCTTCAGGATTGGTAAGGCCTGCCATAGGAGTGACTTATAGGTTTATATGTGTGTGCAATGGTAGTGATATAGGTAGCCTATATCACAGTAAGGGGTGCATGCACCACCTTACCCAGGCTGCAGTAGCAGACCTGTGGTGTCATTTTGGCTGGCCTTCCAGGGGTGGCATAATACATGCTTCAGCCCCTGGCAGGCCTCTGGGGTGCCTATGCCCTGGGTACATAGTATACCATATACTAGGGACTTATAAAGGCACTCCAGATTCCAATCAAAGATGTACCTAAGGTACATGGAAACCATTTTAGAGAGGAAGCAGCTAGGCTGGGGTTCTGATTAGCAGGGCCCCAGCCAGACTAAAGTCGAAAAACAGTGAAGCATCAGCAAAAAGTGGGGGTACCCATGTGAAGCAGATCCTACTCTCCTACACAACCCCCTGCCCCAAAACGCAGGGACATTAAACTAACCTTGACCAGTTGAGTCTTCATTTTCTAAGTGGAAATACCTAGAGAGTCCATCTGCATTGGCATGGTTACTCCCAGGTCTATGTTCTACTGTAAAGTCCATCCCCTGTAGGGAAATGGACCACCTAAGCAGTTTGGGGTTTTCACCCTTCATTTGTTTTAGCCATAAGAGGGGATTATGGTCTGTTTGAACAAGGAAGTGAGTACCAAACAAGTATGGCCTCAACTTCTTCAGAGCCCAGACCACAGCAAAGGTCTCCCTCTCAATGGCTGACCAACGTTTCTCTCTAGGGGTCAGCCTTCTGCTGACCCCTGTAATAAAAAGTACTGGCTGATCCTGACCTTCATCATTCAATTGTGACAGTACAGCCCCTACCCCCAATTCAGATGCATCTGTTTGGACAATGAACTTCTTGGAGTAATCAGAACTCTGGAGAATGGGAGCAGTGCACATGGCCTGCTTCAGGTCATCAAATGCATTTTGACAGCTAGCTGTCCACTGAACCTTTTTGGACATTTTCTTGGAAGTTAAGTCATTCAGGGGTGTCACTATTGATCCATACCCCTTGACAAATCTCCTATAGTACCCAGTCAGGCCTAAGAAGGCTCTCACCTGAGTCAGGGTAGTTGGAGCAACCCAGTCCATGATGGTCTGGATCTTGCTCTGCAATGGTTGAACCTGGCCTCCAACCACAAGGTGGCCCAGGTACACAACCTGACTCTGCCCTATCTGGCACTTGGTGGCCTTGATAGTGAGGCCTGCCTTTTGCAGGGCCTCTAAAACATTTCTGAGGTGGACCAGGTGATCCTCCCAGGTGGAGCTAAAGACTGCAATATCATCTAGATATGCTGCACTATAGGCCTCCAGACTTGTAAGGACTGTATTCACCAACCTCTGAAAAGTGGCAGGTGCATTCTTCAGACCAAAGGGCATCACCACAAATTGATAATGTCCACTAGGGGTTGAGAATGCTGTCTTTGGCTTTGCATCATCAGCTAGTCTGATCTGCCAGTAGCCAGCTGTCAGGTCAAATGTGCTTAGATACTTGGCTGAGGCCAAAGTGTCTATTAGCTCATCTGCCCTAGGTATTGGATGGGCATCAGTCCTAGTGACTGCATTGAGACCCCTGTAGTCCACACAAAACCTCATCTCTCTTTTCCCACCACTGGTGTGAGGTTTTGGCACAAGGACCACTGGACTAGCCCAAGGGCTATCTGAGGGTTCAATAACTCCCAAATCCAACATTTTCTGGACTTCTGTCCTGATACAGTCCCTGACATGGTCAGGTTGCCTATAAATCTTATTTTTAATAGGCAGACTGTCCCCAGTGTCCACTTCATGAGTGCACCAGGTGGTCTGACTTGGAGTCAGAGAGAACATATGTCTGAACTGATTGAGCACCTGTCTGCAATCCGTTTGCTGCTGGGCAGTGAGGCTGCCTGTCAAGGCTACACCATCCACTGACCCATCATCAGGGTTCTGTGAGAGCAGGTCAGGGAGTGGGTCACTCTCTTCCTCCTGTCCCTCATCAGTAGCCATGAGCAAGCCCATGTCTGCCCTGTCCACATATGGTTTCAATCTGTTGACATGGAGAACCCTGTGGGGACTCCTGGGTGTTCCTAGGTCTACTAAATAGGTAACCTCACCCTTCTGTTCAACAATGGTATGGGGTCCACTCCACTTGTCTTGGAGAGCTGCTGGGGCCACTGGCTCCAGCACCCACACCTTCTGTCCTGGCTGGTAAACAGTCAGTACAGCCTTTGGTCATGCCAGGCTTTTTGCAGTTCCTGGCTAGCCTCAAGGTTTTTAGTTGCCTTTTTCATGTATTCAGCCATCCAGGAGCGGAGACCAAGTACATAGTCCACTATGTCTTGCTTTGGGGGCTTGAGAGGTAACTCCCATCCTTCCTTCACCAAGCACAATGGACCCCTGACAGGGTGACCAAACAAAAGTTCAAAAGGGCTGTAGCCAACCTTTTGAGGCACCTCCCTGTATGCAAACAAAAGGCAGGGCAAGAGTATGTCCCATCTTCGCCTAAGCTTTTCTGGGAGCCCTTTAATCATGCCCTTTAAGGTTTTGTTGAATCTCTCAACTAAACCATTGCATTGTGGGTGATAGGGTGTGGTGAACTTGTAAGTCACTCCACATTCCTTCCACATTACCTTCAAGTATCCAGACATAAAGTTTGCACCCCTGTCTGATACAACCTCCTTAGGGAAGCCCACTCTTGAGAAAATTCCCAGGAGGGCTCTTGCCACCACAGGTGCTGTAGTGGTCCTAAGGGAATAGCCTCTGGGTACCTAGTGGCATGGTCCACCACCACCAGGATAAACCTGTGCCCAGATGCTGTTTGGGGATCCATGGGACCAACAATATCAATCCCCACTCTTTCAAAGGGAACCCCACCACAGGTAGTGGTATCAGGGGGCCTTTGTGGTGCCACCTGCCTTCCCACTGGCTTGGCAGGTTACACAGGAGCGACAAAACTCCTTGGTGTCTTCAGACATGTGGGGCCAGTGAAAGTGAGGGACAAGTCTGTCCCAGGTCTTATTCTGGCCCAGGTGACCTGCTAGGGGAATATCATGGGCTAGGGTCAATAGGAAGCCCCTGAACTTCAGAGGTATAACCAACCTCCTGGTGGCACCAGGCTTGGGGTCTCTACACTCTGAGTACAAGAGTCCATCATCCCAATACACTTTATGGGGACCACTAGCATTCCCAGCAGCCTCAGCAGCAGCTTGCTGTCTGAGGGGTTCAAGAGAGGGGCAGCTCTGCTGCTCCTGGCTCAGATCTGCCCTGGAAGGGCCCCTGTCCCCAAGAACTCAACCTGATCAGGCTCAAGCTCCTCTGGGACAGTTCCTTCCTCAGGACTGAGATCATCCCCCTCAAGAGACTGATCTTCCTTCTGAGCCAAGGGGGAAGGCACTGCCTTAACCCTACTGCTCCTCCTCCTGGATGGCACTTGGTCCATTGTTCCAGGATCCAAGGCCTGTTCAGTGTTAGACATTTTGGCCTGTGACCTGGTCACATCAAACACATCTGCAGGGATCCCCAGCATTTCTGCATGGGTCCTGAGCTTCACTTCTGCCCAAGCTGAAGTTTCTAGATCATTGCCAAGCAAGCATTCAACTGGTAGGTCTGCACTTACCACAACCTTCTTAAGGCCAGTTACCCCTCCCCAGGAGAAGTTAACAAGTGCCAGAGTATGGTCTGTTCTGACATTGCTAGCATTGGTCACTTGGTACATTTCACCAAGTATAATCTGCCCAGGATCCACAAGATCTTGTGTCACCATAGTGACACTTGCTCCTGTGTCCCTGAATGCCAAAGTCTCTCTTCCATTAATTAATGGCTGTTGCCTGTACTTGCCCAGATTACTGGGACTCACAGAGGAGGTCACATCCATGCCTCCATCACAGACTAGGACAGCCTGAGTGAGTTCTCTGACTAGGCCAGAGCTCATCTCATTACCCAGGGTCAACCCTACTAAACCCTTAGCTTGAGTACTTCCACCACCATTTGTAACTGTACTAGGGGGAACAGGTGCTTTAGGGGCAGTGGTGGTGGCTGGAATAGAGTCTTTGGACTTGGTGCAATCACTGGTCCAGTGGGTATTTTGCTTACAGACCTTGCACCATGGTTTCTTTTGGCCTTTTCCCTTGTTAGACTGTGAATCCCCACCTGAAGAAGATTTTTGGGGGCCTTGTGAAGACTTCTGGTCTTTACCCTTCTCCCCACCCTTATCAGAGTTTTTAGAATCTTGCTTCTTTGGGTCACCACCTTGGTTCTGTACCTTCTGCCTCACCCTGGTTCTGACCCATTTGTCTGCCTTCTTTCCCAATTCTTGGGGAGAGGTCAGATCAGAGTCCACCAGGTACTGATGCAACAGCTGATTTTGACAGTTATTAAGAATCTGCTCCCTCATGATAAGATTGTACAATCCTTTGAAGTCACATACCTTACTGCCCACTAACCAACCTTCCAGAGCCTTAGCAGAACAATCAACAAAGTCCACCCAGTCTTGAGTCTGTGCTTTTTGGGTATCTCTGAACTTTAACCTGTATTGTTCAGTTGTTAGGCCAAACCCATCAATCAATGCACTCTTCAAGACTGTGTAATTGTCAGCATCCTCTTCTCTAACAGAGAGGAGCTTATCTCTACCTTTGTCTGCAAAGGAGAGCCACATGATTGCTGCCCACTGCTCCTGAGGGACCCTCTGTACTTTACAGGCCCTCTCTAGAGCAGTTATCCATTTGTGGAAGTCATCCCCACTCTGGTAGGGAGGGACAATCTTGCTCAGGTTTCTATGGTCATAAGACCTTTCCCTATCTCTGGGGAAATTGCTGCCACCATGGGACTCTAGTCCCAACTTTTTTCTTTGTCTAAAAAAATCTAGGGACTCCCTGTCTATAGCCAACTGCTGTTTTCTGATCTCAAGCTGGGCTTGTTCATACTGAAGCAGTCTCTTTTTCCTTTCATGAGAGGACTCCCTCCTATGAGAAGAAACAGAGGTCCCTATTGAGGTGTCAGAGTGGTTAGACTCCTGAGAAGGAGATCTAGACCTACTGGGCACACTCCCAACTCTTCCTGGGGGGACAAAGGGGAGATCATCCTGAGTCTCCTCCTCATCCTCAGGAGTAGCTGCATTGTCCAGGTCAGGATCATTGTCATCCCCCTGGCCAGTTTCAGAGGTCAGGTCCTGGGCATTTTCATCCCTGGTCCCTTCCTCCTCTTCCGCCCACCCTCTCTGCCTACCCTTGCAGACCCTATGGGTCTTCTAAGATCATCTAGCAGAAGTATCTCCAGGAGACGTTGGGTGTTGGCACTTTTGCCTGTCTTCAACTTCCTAACCTTGCACAACTCTCTTAATTCCAAGAATGAGAGGTTGTCATATCTGGATGGCAGGAGCCCACTGGTTCCTGGCAGTGAAGACATTACTAGTGTGGTGTGGTGTATGCACTACCTACTCTAGTGTGGCCTACTAAACTCTCTTGAGTTGTAGAAAGGGTGTGCTAGCCCTTAACACACAACTCTAAGTTCAGTAGAACTTACTGTATACTAAGCTTGTTATTATATGTACCTAAGGTACCCTTAGTGGTTTTCAGTTGATCAATTCAATTGAGATTATCTGGTAAAACAATAGCAAGCTGGAATCCCACACGCTGCACACCAATGTGAGAAGTTGGCTTGGTATATGCTGTCCACTAATTATAGTGGGCACCCTGTACCAGTCCAAACAACCCATTATTGGAGATAGGTTAAAGACAACCTTTATTGAAAGCTATCCTAGTGGTAGCTATGGAGAGCAGCCTTCAGGCTAAGTCTTGAAGGAATGTAAAGCAGCTTGTTTTACCAGTCTATAATCTCTTGAGTGACCAAATGAAAGAGGACCACACCAGGTATATATTTAAAATATATGTATTTAGTCTTAAACACACCCTCTAGTCTCTTTATGAGGCTAGAGTTCGAAGTACATAAGTTACAAGTCAAATATCAACAGTAATAGCACAAATACACGTTTGAGCCCTAGGGGCGTACCAAACCATATACCAATAAAGTGGTATAAGAACCACGACTGAGCTAGACACAAGGCCTAGAGCCTGTAGAAGTGCTTGGCCCTCAAGGAACCACCCAAGGTAGTGACACAGGGGACCCACGGGGGACGCGTGCAGTGTGAGAACACAGCCGTGAGCTGCCGTTGACTTCTATGGGGAATGTCGCAGTTGGAGTTTTAAAGAAAAAGGACACTTAGAGGAGGACTTGGAGCAAACCCCTTTAGAACTATGTTGTTCTAGAGTCAATACCCACGGGAGCACTGGAGTACTCGAGTTACCTCACCCATGGAAGCCGGGTGCATAGGTGTCTTTCGGGGTCGGGTTTCGTCGTCATATTCAATGGCGATCTGCTGCAAAGTGCTGCTGGCGACCAAGTCGAAAGTGTTCGGGTGGATCCAAGGGTGGATCAAAGATCTGAAGAACCTGAAAGCAGAGGGGACAGAGTCTGGGTCACTAGCCAGTGACCAGGAAGGCGATGAGCAGATGCCCACTGATGTCGGGTGCCTCAGGTAGGTTGACAGTCGTCTTGACTCTTCAGCCACGAGGTCCAGGAGGTGTCGACGACAACCAGGAGCTGGATTCGAGCTGTCTCACAAAGTTTGTCGATTGCTGCGGTATCGGCGACCGGATTGGACCCAACAAGCCTTGGCAACGGCAAGTCACGTGGAAAAGAAGAAAGGACGTTGATGCAGACCAGCAAGGTCTGGGGGACTCACCCAGCAAGGGTAAGTCAGGGCACATCTTGAGCAACCAGGAAAGCCCAAGCAAAAGAAGAGTTGCCTTCGGGAGGGCCCACTAGCCAACAGACTAGCGACCGCAAAGGAGCCTCAAGTGGATGCACTTGGAGCTGGCTCACGGGACACTCGTGGAGTGGAGGCCAGTGATCTTCGGTGCAGTTGGTGCTGGAGGCGGTGGCTACTCGGAGCCCAAAGCACAACTTCGTGGGAGGCCAGAAAGAGGATGCACTTGCAAAAGTTCTTGGTGCCCAGGGGTCACGGTTCCACATTACCCACGACAGCTACGGGCCTCAGCTTTGCTGGGGACTCAGGGCAACCTCGGGAAAGTCTGGAAGTCTACCTCTGGTTATGCAAAGACTTTGGCGTCCGGCGGGAGCTTCAGCGATGCAGACTGGACAATTGCTTCTTTGGTGCCTGCCAAGCAGGGGAGTCACTCCTTGACCCCAAGGGAGATTTTTCAGTCCTCTAATCTTGAAGTAGAGCGTCGAAGGTCCAGGATTCGGTTTCAGAGTTTCGTCCAGGGTAATCTAAAGTCCTAAGGACTGGGGTCCCATACTTATACTAAGTTAGGGGGTCGGACATACTCTGGGGACCCACCTATGGGAGGGTCAGGGAAGAGGGGTGGTTACACCCATTCCCTTTGTCCAGTTTCGCACCAGAGCAGGGGCAGGTAGCCCCTGCAACCGGTTTGAACTGGCATATGCACAGGGACACCAAGTGTGCCCCCAGTGCAGGACTTCAAAGCACCAGAGAGTGCTCCCGCCCAGCCCCAATACACATTGTCCTGTCTGGGGAGGAGGTTACACCTCCCTGCGACAGGAAACCTATTGTCCAGGCCTCCCCTGCCGGAGTTTCAGTCAGCAGCAGGAGGCCAGACCCGTGTCTGTGGCAGCGGCATCCATTTTGGGATGCCAGGGCTCTGTAAAGAAGTTACCGGGTAGGTCGGTGGGTACATGTCTCTCCCTCTAGAAGGGTGGAATGTTACCCCCGCCGCCAGGACTGGCGGGGGGTAGTATTCCAAGATGTTTGACACCAAACACGACATGTTTTGGTGCAGCCAGTCCAAAGTTAGCATTGTACCGCGAGGATATAATGCACTTAAGAGTATATGGTCAGGCTGTACCACAAACAGCATCAGAGGAGGGACCCCGAACGCTGCAGAGGGGCTCTGCTCATGCAGGGGCACCCTCTCACATAAAAACCAAGCACTCTGCCTTCAGGATTGGTAAGGCCTGCCATAGGAGTGACTTATAGGTTTATATGTGTGTGCAATGGTAGTGATATAGGTAGCCTATATCACAGTAAGGGGTGCATGCACCACCTTACCCAGGCTGCAGTAGCAGACCTGTGGTGTCATTTTGGCTGGCCTTCCAGGGGTGGCATAATACATGCTTCAGCCCCTGGCAGGCCTCTGGGGTGCCTATGCCCTGGGTACATAGTATACCATATACTAGGGACTTATAAAGGCACTCCAGATTCCAATCAAAGATGTACCTAAGGTACATGGAAACCATTTTAGAGAGGAAGCAGCTAGGCTGGGGTTCTGATTAGCAGGGCCCAGCCAGACTAAAGTCGAAAAACAGTGAAGCATCAGCCAAAAGTGGGGGTACCCATGTGAAGCAGATCCTACTCTCCTACATGGATCCCCCCAGGATGCAGGAAGACCGTCACCCACGCACTCATAACATGCAGGCTGGACTACGGCAACGCCCTCTATGCCGGAATCAACAAAACCCTGCTACACAAGCTCCAAACCATCCAAAACACCACAGCCAGACTCGTCCTTGGAACCCCGCGACACGAGCACATGACCCAGCACCTACGAGACCTCCACTGGCTCCCCATCGAGAAGAGAGTAACCTTCAAGACACTCACTCACGCCTACAAATCCCTCCACAACATCGGACCCAAATACCTCAACGAAAGAGTCTCCTTCCACGTACCCAAAAGGAACCTCCACTCTGCCGACCTCGCCCTGGCAGAGACCCCACGCATCCGCAGAACCAGAGCAGGCGGAAGAGCCTTCTCCTACATCGCAGCAAAGACTTGGAACGAGCTCCCAGTCAACATCAGACGCTCCCCCACCCTGCACACCTTCAGGAAGAGCCTCAAGACCTGGCTCTTTGACTGATCCGGAGCTTCACCTCCCCCCCCCAGCACCTTGAGACCCTCACGGGTGAGTAGCAGGCTTTATAAACTCCTTATTGATTGATTGATTGAAGTAGTCACGTGATTGGATTTCTTCTTTGACAAGTTTGTGGCTTTGCCGGGAGAAGCCTACACTTGGCTGAGGTGGCTCCGTAATTGACCGATCTCTCAGATCAGACAGCGTAGAATGGTCAAAGTGCTAAGAAATGTAAAGCCTGGTCATGCATATTTTCTTTTCGGAATTTTGAAGAAACACATGGTTGTAGTTTTGGTGGGAGATGACAAGTCAAATTGGTTTGGAGAGGCTTCCCACACTTGCAGGTTTGCCCCAATGGCATGCCCATGTTGCTAAGGAAACGTATGATTCATGCTGCAGCTACACACTGTTTTTCACACTTCTGTACCTCAGCCACCAACTAGAATTTTTATTTCCATGCCGTTTGCAAAGTCTAAGTTTTGGGAAAGGCATTAATGGTAACCGCACAGCACATCCACCTTCATAGGGGCTCTTCATCCATCTACAGAAGGGCATTATTTAGATGCCTATTTTCTTGTAATTTTATGCGTGTTCTCTGCGTGGGATGGGGAGTATCCTTGTCCACTTACTGATGCTTTCACAGTACCTAATAAGACTGCTTAGGGATTTCATACTTATGGAAGGGGCAGCCTTCTGACTATTTAGTGACAATTCTCACTTTGTCCACTCAGTAGCTCAGTAACCGTACAAGGATCTAGGGATTAAGCATCACTTACACATCCAGAGAATCATTGGACAAGTTAGAACGTGCACTGAATCCCATGACAAGTGGCCACAAATACTTCCCTTGGCCCTCTAGTAACAATCTGAGCCATTATGTCTCACAAAAGTAAGCTCAGTATGAAATAGTGATGACCAGATCCTTATTGCCCCCCCCCCTAATCATCCAGTGTCTCCAGTCTCTCTTAACTTGCTTTTGAATTATGATTTGATTCCACAAAATTGAAACAAATGGTTCGCTGTATCTGCAGATTTCCTCCCCAGGGTGTGTGCCATTGTGGGGACAGAAAGATGTTTTTATAGTCCTAATATCCCTGAGTATCCACGAGCAAATAGATAACTTGAGAGAAAATAAACAATGGTTCAGTTTGTATGGATTGGGTATCTGGCCCTGGCCGAAAGCCACCTTTAGGAAATGGGATTGGAAATAATTGAAATAATAATTGCTGCCTTTATTGTCCTCGTCCTTCCTAATATTCTTATACAAGTCAGTAGGTGTGCTATTCATCGCCTCACTAATTATAAATCTCCATTCCTGTCTTCCCACTTGCTATTCCAAAAGGCGTTAGTGGCCCTGATAGTGAATTTGAACACGAAACAGAGAAATGCTTTAACAAAAAATGACATAAACCATGAAGTCAATGGACTAATTAATGCCACTACTTTAAGGGTTGGATATCGGGGTGCAAAATGGAGGGATTGAGAAAACAAACACGTATGCTTTAGCATTAATGTGATAGCCAATGCCCTCTTTTATGTCCATGTTAACCTGTGTAGTCCTTTCGTCTCCTGATGTATTTAGCCTCTCTCTCTCATGCTTAAAAATCCAATCCAAGGATTCACAAGTAGCCAGCTCATTGTCTAGTTCTTTAAAATTATTCTTGTATCTATTCTCCAGGACGTTTGAGTCCTTGTCAGGAGAAGGCTGTGCACTTGCAAAAAACTCATTGTCTCGGTTTCTATCATGTCTTCTGCTTTGTAACTGACTTTAAAATCTCAGAGTATGGGAGGGGGGAAGAATTAGCAATATACACTCACCGAGGTAGGGAGGTACGTGTTATTGCTCTTTTCACAATATCAAACTTTCCCTTTTTTTGTTGTAAAATAAACATCCTCAGACTTCCAGAAAGCCTGAGTGGATTTCTTCTTTGATGACAGTACCGCAGTACTTTTGTCTTATATATTGTGTGCCCCGCCAGCAGTGACAGTGCTGCTGCATTGTGCATTTTTGAGATCCCCGCACATAATCCCGTCTGATGTTTATGGATAATTCCACACATTTTTGCACATTCCCTGAATATTTCACTGACTATTATGATAATCAACTTTGTGGACCACAATTAAACCTCGTCTTGCACCAGATCCTCCAATGTATGGTGTTGAAAGTTATGGAAAAATCAACAAATGCACAGTACTGCAGTGCATTTGTCCCATATAGTGCACGCATCGCCAGCAGTGACAGTGCTGCTCCATTGTACAGAGATGTCAGCACAGACTCCCGTCTGAAATTTAGGGATAATTCCACAACTCTTGATCCATTTGTTTAAGTTATTTGATAGGACTAATATGCAAAGGCAAACATTGATTATAATCGATGCATGGAAGCCAAAATGACGTTGCATTTTTAAATTTTTCGTGCACGGACACGAATACATCTCCCATCCAAATTGTAGGCATGTTGCCAGTTTCAATTATTGTCCTGAACAGGACTTCTGGTAATGAAACCTGCCACTCAATGGGTGTCTCCAGATCACTAGACGACAGGCCATCGAGCACACATATCAAAGTGGCCAGGAGACAGTCATCCCCTAGCAAAACAAGACAAATAAAACACAGGCAAATGCAATGAAATCATTTTATAGAGCGTGCAATACCCGAAGGTGTCTTAGCGCTACACGGATCATAACCAGGACAACCTTCTGCCTGAGGACACACCTCTGGCATAATTCAATTGACCTATTGAGTAAACAGCCAGGTCTTCAGCTGTTTCCTGAATTCCTGCATGGTGGGTTGTGAGTGTAAGGCAAGAGGCATGGAGTTCCATAGTAAGAGAGCATTCTTCCACCCCATTTTGCTTTGTTTATTCTTGGGACAGTAATCATACGTGCCAAACTCGATCTAAGGTTCCTACTGGGAGTATACCAAGAGAAACGATCCTGAAAAAAGGTTGCACCAGCTGTGTAGAGGGCCTTGTGGATTATGCACAGTGCCTTAAATGTAATCCTATTTTCCACCGGTAGCCAGTGGAGGCCGTGCATTAAACGAGAGATTGGTCCAAATTTGGTGACCTTCAGCAACGTTCTGGCTGCTGCATTCTGCAAGGACTGGAGCTTTTTTATCAGATATTTAGAGGTGCCGAAATATAAGGCATTGCAGTAGTCCATCTTTGAAAAGATGAGTACCATCATCACCGTTTTCAGAAGATCAAACGGAATAAACGGAAACATTTTCCTAAGAACCTTCAGCATAAAAAACCTGCTGAGGTAACAGCATTGATTTGTTCTGAGAAACATAGTTTGGTGTCAAAAATGACTCCCAAATTTCTAGCCTTCTGAGCTGGCCTCGGTAAAGCGCCTAGATCCGAAGGCCACCATGATGCATCCCAAAAGGTGGTCTCATTTCCAAAAAGCAGAACCTCTGTTTTTTCCGAGTTCAGCTTGAGACTGTTTCTCTGCATCCAGCTGCAACCTGGGACATGCATCTAAAGAAATTACTTGCATCCTTTTCCACATCTGATGAGATAGATACCACTATCTGTGTATCATCAGCGTAGGAGAATACAGCTAGGCCAAAACTGTGAATAAGATTGACAAGGGGAGTGACATATACATTAAACAATGTGCGGCTGAGAGCAGACCCCTGAGACACCCTACATGGAAGAGAGAAAGGCCTGGAACTTACGTCTCCCATCTCTGCCCACTGTTGTCTATCGTTGAGAAACGAGCTCAGGAATGTTAGTGCAGTGTTCCTAAAACCAAGTGAGTGAAGTCGTTTAATGAGAAGTGCATGATGAACCCCATCAAAGATGGCAGAGAGATCCAGTAAAATTAGTGCTGCTCTGCCACCCTTGTCAACTACTCCTTTTAGTTCCTCCGACGCTGCCACCAGAGCTGATTCAGTGCAATGGTTTGCTCTAAAACCATATTGAGAAGAATCAAAGAGTGTACTGATACCTCCATGACCATTAGAATGAACTTCGACCACTAAGGGACATTTGGTACTTTTTGGACCTTAATTCTGAGGGCTATAATATGTCCCCATTCTATGGAAATATGTAACCTTCCCTTCTTCACAATGAATCCTAAATGTGAATATATCTGTTGGACACTTATAAATGTAAAGTTATTATGTTTCATCACACAGTAATGATGCATGTTGTATATTATTTCAATGGGATGTCTATGTAAAGTTGTTATTAATGTGTATTATTTGTCTGTCGCATAACATAAAATGCATTACGGGTGGTGTCTGAAGTAAAGATATGTAACCATGTGAAAAGCATTTACTTACATGCCATGTCTTTTTTCGTTTAAAGGGATGTTGCATTGACCCGCATCATATGTATATGCGTGTTTGCTGAGTGGGTAAATGGTTCTTGAAAGAATAAGAAGTTGTAATTGGCTATTATAGATACGGACTAATTGACGTACACCATGATAAGTTATTAAAGAATTTATGGTGTAGGGGGTATACACATTTTCAGTACATTATTTTGATCCCTCGTATCACCTCAACTGGATCACTCCCCGTCGTGATAGCTTTCTAAAAGTGGCATTTGCTAAACTTTAATTTAAAATCAAACTTCACCATAAGTTGCGATTTTAAATTGTGAGTCAGAAAAGGGAGGGAGGCAGGAAAACGTTGGGGGAAGACCTCCCTAAGGCTGTCGGGTCTAACAATGGCCATTTAAAAATAAAGGAGCATTTTTGGGAAATCTATTTTGATGTCAGATTATTACACAGGATTTTGATTTTACACAAATTACTGAGTGGGACTGCAGAAACACAAGTACTGGATCCCACCACAGAACACCAATGTACAAAATTGGGTTAGTTGAATTGGGTTATTTGAAGGGGATGAGAACATAAAATGTAATAAATAAAATGACACGAAGATGACAAAAATCAAATAAGTAGAACTGTTAGTTATGACGTTTTAAAGTTTTAAGTGAAAATAGCACCAAAAAACACACAGCGAGGAGCCTCATCTGGAGCTTCGCCTTGTTGGGAACTGCAAGAAGATTGTTGTAAGTGCGAGGAGCAGTCATTGGAACTTCATATTGATGGGAGACGCGGTGACCGTTGATGCTGCCAGGAGCCTGCTTCCTGTTGCAAAGTGCCCCAAATGTCTTTATTTTCACCTCTAACTTGCTTTTGAGGCAGGAGGAGTACACTCTGATGGTCGCCAAAGGTCCAGGACCTAGACCTCTTGAGGATCAAGATTCACTCCAGCAGAAGAAATAGCACAAAATGCAACAGAACATGAATAGTGAGCATGGGCAGTCGTCCCGCTCGGTAAATGTGCTCTTGTGGCAAATAGCATAGATAGATCATTCAATATGCCCTCGAGATATTCAGCACAATCGTGTCCACAGAGTACTATTCATCGCTTTACCTTCTTCTATATTTCCCATGAATACTAGCGCCTGACACGCATTTCCGACTAAACATAGCTTTTGGTCCTCCCGAACCCATGGACGCCCGTCCATTTAAAAATGGTGATCACTTGCCTGAGCTTCGTTTTCCTCACCGGAAACGCTAATTGAGGATGCAGAGTCTCTGCACAGGTGCTTAAAACTGCTGGTGCTTTCTGAAACCTGGTTTGTGATTAATTTTGATTTTTCCATTGACTTTGCATATTTGGCTCACATTTGACTGGATAAGTGTTGAATTATTCTTACGAGATTTGTTTTATGCCTGAAGGTTATATGTAAGGTAAAGCGATGAATAGTAATCTTTGGATACTATTGCACTGAATATCTCGAGGGAACGTTGAATGATCTATCTATGCTTTTTGATGGTTCATTTTATACTTACTTGATCCCTTCTGTGTTTTGTTTGTTTGTTATTGTGATATGTAGCTCTGCGATCTAGGTGGCCTGATATAGTCTTGAGAAGGAGCTAACATCCCATTTAGATACGTAAGGCTGATTCCTCTCATTTATACGCCACCATTACTGGTATTTAAACTGGTATTGGTGAAAGGAACTGTACTTTACTCTGATCTAAGTGTGTGATAAAATTATGTCCTACTTTTTCTTTTTACAGGGTAGAACAACAGTGGATTTCACAAACAAGATATTGTATTTCATTTTGTCTTTTTACATCACAGAGTGACTTTGAATGCTGGTCCCGAAGAATGCCTCGGAACCTATGAATCAGCTCAATTATAGTGCAGAAACACATTGACCATATAAGGGAGACATTAAATCTAACATTCCCTCACTGTTTTTATTTCTATCCCTTGGAGGCACTGGAATTTTTTGTTTATTTAGCCTACCAGGAGATAGTTTTAACTCACCTCACACATATATAAAAATTGCACCTTGTTCTCTTACCCGTACCTGGTCCTCATGTAGGATATAAAACACCTCAATAGCTCTTCTCCTTTGGAGAGTTGTAGCCCACACCAGGTACCTTTCGTCTTGGTGTGAGGAGGTAACCCAATGATGAAGCATGTAACCTTCGGGTGGGTGAGGGCTCACGTCCTAAATAAATAATATTTTTACATACATAAACACATTTTTCAATCTTCTTCCTTCTTTACCAGGCATACTATTTTTGTCTTTCATATTAGTTAGGGAGTGGTACGCTGTTGGTTGCGTTACGAGCTCCCATTAGACCCCCTTTTATGTTTCAACTACTATAGATGTGCTCAGCGCTGGGAGTCCTCCCAGCACTTTGGCACTCCCTAGCTGTTCAGGTGCTGACACCCACTGAACTCACTGATGCACATGCTAAAGCACTGCCAGATATAAATCCACATTCCATTAGTGAGCTGGCTGTCAAGTTCACACGAGCGCAGGATTTTTCTTGGAGGATCCCCCTATTTGACAACCTCAAATCCTGCTGGTTAACATACTGAAGCCTTTTCATGCTCATGGTCAACTACTCAGGGCATTTCTGTGGCAAAATTAGCAACAGAATGGAGGTGCGGGCCTTGGATGGCTTAGGAATGCATTTCTTGTTTCTGATTTTCATATCTTCTTTTTAGCAGTTGGCAGGAAATATCACCTGACTACAGAGTTTACCGGCTCTGTCTTCTGGGCTCAGATAGCAGAGGTGTAGCATTTTACCACACAGCAAGAATACATAAGTATATGATGAAAACGAAGGGGATAATATGTTGGGGGTTGTACAAATCTCCCTGGTGGTACATGACAACAAATTAGAATGTTAATACTTGTAGGATATAGAAGTAGATGAGCGTGAATAAGATGTATTGATGCAGTCCTACATGTGTTATGTATTCTTCCCCACACGTTACACATGGGGTTTAAGGATGTAAGTGTAAATTGCAAGTGTGGTTAAATGATGTATGCAGATTCAAGATATAATATTTTGATGGATAAGTGAGTTATGTGTTCATCAATGCATATCACATTGAGAATTGTAAGTTTGGATATGAAATAATGGTTGTGTCACTGGTGTCTCAGGATGCTATATGTGGATGGTGTCATAGTCCGCCATTCATACTTGACTCATCCAAACTCTTTGATGCAGCAACCAATCTAGCAACCAGGTGACAAGAGGAAACTAGTTGGTTTCACACCTGCAGACCCTGACCTATGTTCTGTGCCTTACCATGAGAACTTAGATGGGTGAAAGTTCAGGGGTAAGATATATGTGTAACTCTGTCACATAGAGATATTGTGCATCACACAACAGGCTACAATAATCTTGTGCACTACTTCAGCAAAGTCCTGGACTACCCCTATATGATCAAGACACCTAAAGTCCTACCTGAGGATGCCAAAAGCTCACTCAATAATGGCTCTGTTCAGGTCTGGATGCTTACTCTTGACATGCTCTGGGTCCTCTGCTGTCCAATGTATGGGTGGCTGTCAGCACACACTGGAATATGTGAACCACAAGTGCCCTTGAGCCACTGCCATCTTCTCAGGAGGAAAAAGCCAAAGGCATAAATCCTCCTTGTTGAATGAAGGCTTAAGAGGGTTGAAGAAAACCAGGAGTATAGAATCCGAAAGCAGAAATCTTAAGTAGCGAGGAGTCAGGATCAGCAAGTGGAGGGAATATGGAAAAAAGTGAGGGAAGACAGCTTTGTTGTGACATACCCTATAACTAGACTGACGCCTTTATATAAAAATGGGACAAGAAAAGGAAATTACATCAATATATCACATGACAGGAAGCAAAAGGATTGGGAAAATCAGGACGGTACCAAGGAATCAAGGAAGGAACAGCCATGGAGGAAAAATAACATAAAAGAGAATGAAAGCCTGAAGTTGACCATCTGAAGAGCAGTTTTAAAAGGCACCTGCAAACCCTCGAACAGGTGGTTACCATTTAGAGCTGGAGGACAAAGTAGCAACAGCTAGGAGCCCAGCACAAGGGAAGTTATCGCCGGGTAAGTGAAACTCAAAGCCTGCGGCTGCTGGCTTCATGTGGTACCTTTGGTAACCACATGACCATGCAAGGTACTAACGTTGTCTGGCATGCAGGGGCTAGGGATGCTGTGGCCAGAACAGGCTCACATTCATTTGTGTGGCTTGGTATTCCCATGATCAAACAGGGTGGATAGGATTCAGATACAATTGAGGAGATGGAGAATGATGGGGTACACTGACAAAATATCGACACCCTAAATATCCCCATACAAAAATATTGTGACCAAAATATCGATGTCAAAAATATCTACATCCTGTACTTATAATGGTAAGCAAACACAAGGAGATGATGGACGGAGCGCTGAAACTTTTCATACAATCACCCCCAGTCACAGATCTGGGTTGAATCCATCATCGTTCTTTAGCTCACTGCACCACCCCAGTTCAGACACAGCTTTATGCAAATCAGTCTTGACCCTGTGCCTCATGGGAACAGTCCAACCCGAACTGCCAAGCCATGTCTTCCCTGGACCGGAAACAAGCATCCTGGGACCTGTTTCGGGCTAACAGCCCTCACCAGCCAGGCTAGCTTGAATCCAGTGGCAAAGTGAGCAAGGGACCCAAGTCTGGGCATAGCCTGCCAACTTCGGGCGAACAAAGCAAACACAAGGAGATGATGGACGGAGCGCTGAAACTTTTCAGACACTCACCCCCAGCCACAGATCTGGGTTGAATCCATCATCGTTCTTTAGCTCACTTCGCCACCCCAGTACAGACACAGCTTTATGCAAATCAGTATTGACCCTGTGCCTCATGGGAACATTGCAGCCCGAACTGCCAAGCCATGTCTTCCCTGGACCGGAAACAAGCATCCTGGGACTGGTTTTGGGCTAACAGCCCTCATCAGCCAGGCCAGCTTGAATCCAGTGGCAAAGTGAGCAAGGGACCCACGTCTGGGCATAACCTGCCAACTTCGGGCGAACAAAGCAAACACAAGGAGATGATGGACGGAGCGCTGAAACTTTTCAGACACTCACCCCCAGTCACAGATCTGGGTTGAATCCATCATCGTTCTTTAGCTCAATTCGCCACCCCAGTTATTAATTAATTAAAAAGAAATTACTTCCCACACTTTACCCCTATAAACCCCACAGCCCACACCTAAAATTAGTTACACAATTACCAACATTAATTGTCAATTGACTGATATTAATTAACAACTAATTATAAATTAATTAAAATAAATTACTTCCCACCCTTTACCCCCTAAAAACCCACAACCCGCACCTAAAATTGATTACACAATTACCATAATTAATTTTCAAATAATTAACTAATATTAATTAACAACTAATTATTAATTAATTAAAAATAAATTACTTCCCACCCTTTACGCCTATAAACCCCACAACCCGCACCTAAAATTTACCCCAAAAAATTAAAACCACAATTAACATTAAAAATCTCAATTAAAAAAATATTAATAAATACATATAGTTATTCATTTATTATAAAATAAATCACTCCCCACCCTATTCTCCTATAAACTCACAACCCACGACAGAACTCAAAAACGCAAATTTAATTAAAACAATATTAATAACTACTAAAAATTGAACACATATATTAAAAAACATAAACAATACTTATACAAACAAGTATATCACATACATTTAAAATACATACTAAAACACATAACACTAATTAAAAAATCGATATTTTAAACAACAATATTTTTGCAAACGATATTAATGACTTCTATATTTTTAAAATCGATATTTCTTACCTTAAAGTCAATATTCTTGACCACGATATTCTTGCTGTCGATATTTCTGTGTCACGATATTTAAAACTTGATATTAGTGTAAGTCGACGTTTAAAACTCGATATTTTGACTGAATACCGATTGACGACATACCCAACATCACCTCCAGCAATCAAATGTGATGTTAGTTATGACGCGATTATCTTAAAAATGTAGCAGACATTCTATAAATGCTTGCATTCAATGTTAGTCTTATGGGTGTATATTGTGATTGGCTGACTGTAGGAAAGTGCCTCTTTTTGCATGGTTAGCCCCCACGTTTTGCCTGATGCCTGATGTGATTTTGAAATGTAAGTGCACTGGGTCCCTGCTAACCAGGTTCCCTGTGCCAGAGCTCTTTCCAAAACACTGTACCACAATTGGCACAACTTCAGCTAACCCTGTAAGTCCCTAGTAGATGGTACCCCTGGTACTTAGGGCAAGAGTACTGAAGAGGGTCCTCTGGGGCTGCCGCACAGGTTTTGCCACCCCCGGAACCCTTCACCAAGGCTATGCACTCTGCCATTGCAGGCTACTTGTCCTGGTGCAAAGAAATCCGACGAGTCGACATGGCACACAGACCTGTGTGCCATGCCACCCACACAATGCGTAAGATATGGTAAGTCACCTCTACTGCAGGCCTTTAGCCATAAGGCAGGGGGCACTATATACCATGTGAGGGCATATCAGCATGAGCAGATATGCCCCTACACTGTCCAGTCTATTCTGACATATTTAAGTGCACAGGGAAGCCATTAAGAGTACATGGGCTGGATACTTGTCAACACGAGTTTCCTAGCTCCATGAGGACTTCACTGACTGCTAAGATGTTTGGTATCAAACATCTTGTCGTAATAAATCCTCACTGATGCCAGTGGTGGATTTGTTGATAAATTCGCACGTGTGACCCATTTAGAGGGTCCCCTGAAAACCTACCATGCACTTGTGTGGTCCCTGGCTTGTTTTCACCAGTTTATCACTATCAAACATGTTTCTGACCTCATGAGGTGAAAACCAGTGCTCTCAGAGGACAAAGACAAAGCCTGCTCTGGGCGGAGGTGCTTCACACCTCCCCCAGGATGGTGCCGTCTTTGAAATCCAACCCAGGAACCTCCAGATAGTGCAGGAAGCCAAAACCCCTTTCCTCCTCCACTTTTGGCAGAAGGAAAGGTGGGAAAATTAGTTAGATTGGGAGTAGGGTCCCCACTTAGCCTACACCACCTCTAGGGTGGGGCAGGCGACTTCAACCCCTCTCCTGAGATTCCACCATCTTGGGGTGGTGGAAAAACAATCTATCAGGGCTACCGTAGTGTCCCTTCCCATAGGAAGTGGTCACTAGAGGGTGTAGACACCCTAAAGGTAGGTAGCCCATTGGCTACTGCCTGTCTCCCCTTTTAACGCCCCGAAATTCACTATTTAGGTGGTACCCTGAGACTTGAACATCAGATTCAACTGACAAGAGCCTCTGCATGAAAACTGAAGCTCTGCTGCAGAAGAAAAAGGTGCCAAACTCTGTCTGCTGCTCCCAGGACACGACAATCGCTGCTGCTGTGTCGTCCTGAAACCTGAGAGTACTCCAAGAACCTTGGTGCACCTCCAGCATTCAAGAAATCACCAAAAAGCTCCTTTTAAATGAAGGTATCACTCCCCTGCACTCTGCAGGTGCCGATCCCGGGAAATATGGTTTGTCGACATCCTGCTCCCAGACGACTTCGACACAGCACCAAAGCAAGAAAAGGTACAACAGCTGTGGAGGGTCAGATCTGTCTCCTCACCAAGTTCGAAGACACCCGGACCTACCGGAGCCATGGCGTACCAATACCCGGGGTACCGGACCTCCAACAGAGAAGGGGAGTCCACTATGGACTCTCAAAGCACCATAAGCAAGCACCCATAGAGATACATCGAGACACCTGAAACCCACTTTCTGAGTGGCCTGGCTGCCCGAGATTGCCACTCAAATTTGCCTGCTCCTGGCCACGAGGACATCAAGACGCGCGACACCTGTCTGATGTGTTCTCTCTCCACTTGGCCCCACCGGCCCTCGTATCAACTAAGACACCCAATTCCCCAACACACGCTTAATGTATTTTGAAAAGTAAATAATTAGTCAATGTTGACAGAAGTGTCAGTTTCTTTATTCTTCTTCTTTCGTAGGTCCACCAATCTCAGCCAACACATGTTTTGTCGCTAATCCGGTATCAAGTCCCGCGACTTCTTCAGGGCTCAATAAGTGGTACGTCATACTTTGCTCACGGTGACAATTCCAAACCGCAGGCTATCTGTACCCCTGCTTCTTTGGTGTAACGCACTATGTGCATCCGTTTTCCTTAAAGTCAAACAGCCGGGTAATCCAAGTATCAGGGCACAAAAGTATCCAAGTGTGTGTCACAGTATCCTTTTTTCATACGCAAGTCACCTGTCTCTCACTATTATGTTTTTATCGCATCCGTGTGTGAATGCTGTCGGCGGAAGCGTGTAAGCTCTGCGTCTTCTTTTATCCCCTAGGAGCGTCACTACACTGACAATAAACCACCCCATAAATAGAAACTGATATCAACTAACCAGCTGTGCTCCTCGGTCCCCAAGCCCCTGCGACCTCCTCCCTCAAAGGAGACCCTTCAGACTTACCTGTAAGTCCTCCTATGCAGTGTCCTTTCAAGTGGGCCACTTTGTTTCAAGACCCTCAGCACTTTGCTCCTGAACTTCTCCTGTTGGAACTTTGGACTTGGTACCGACATTGACTTAAAAGGGGAAAGTGAACTTCGTGAAATCATTGCCTGATTTCCTATGTATTTTCTGCTTTTTCTCCACTATATCCTATAGTGCATTACGGCGCATAAAAGTGATATATTTTCTGAACTTTGGAAATTCATAACCTTAGAACTGTTTTCCTGGTCTTAAAAAAAACCTAAAAATCAATATTATTTTTATACATTGGTCTCAGATTTGCTCTTGAGTGTCTGTCTCATTTATTGCCTCTGTGAAGTATCACAAATGCTTAGCACTACACTATGATAAGCCTAACTGCTCGCCAACACTAACATAAAAAGAACATTAGAATGATCTGCTTTTACCACTTTGCACCATTTGGGGATTATCTGAACTCTCTGCACAGTATACTTCTTTTTAGTAGACTATATAGAGATCCAGCTTCCTACATTGACATTAGGAGTGCCTATGATATTTTTTCCTAAATATACATTTAGGGGCCAATTACAATGCTGTCGGGAAAGGCTCCGACCGCTGGTCGGAGCCTTTCCGACCACATCGTAATATGCCGGTCGGATTCCTTTCCGACCGCCTCATTACAATGGAGGCTGTCGGAAAGGAATCCGAACGGTCATTCTGGCTGGCTTCTGACGGGCTCGGAGAGCCTGCTGGCCAGTCGGAATGCGGCCAGTAATCCCAAGAGTGGCCCTTTCTGCCCTTGGGATTACAATGTCAGATTTCGGCAGCCTTTCATTGCTGGCCTTTCTGACAAAGGAAGGCTATCAGAACTCGATTTTGGGGGGCCCCCAGCATGGCCCCCTTGGGTATACGGCCTCCGGTTGGAGGTTGGAGGCTCCGATGGTTCACCATTGATTCCTGCACCCCGTAGAAGGCACCTTGAGGTGCCTGCCATGGGGTGCAGGGATGAACTGCACCTCCCATTTTACAATGGGAGCATGCATTCTGGCAGGTGTATGGCTGGAATACATGCTCCCATCGTAAAATATAGGGCCGGGTGTTGGTCGGTCCCATGACCAAGACGATGCCTCCGCCCGACATTGTAATCAGCCCCTTAGTGACTTCATAAGTTAGTTGAACGTACCTAGTTGAACGTACCTAGTAGTCTCATATCTCAGAAATCTTCAGCAACCAACTGATATGTAATAGGTGACTATGAGAAAATGTATCTGTCTTTTGTGCACCCAGGAAAGCCAGTATGCGCATCACTGAGCTTTCCCCTGGCATCCAAGACAGCTTGCACATCTATTGAATGGCAGTAGTGTCTGTGATGGAGCAGGGGTTTGAGAAAATAAAACCTGCTCGGATTAATTCCTCAGTAACATTTACTAACAGTGTGCGGTGAAACTAACATGCAAAAACACGAAAACACAGGGAAATGCTTATGCGCATGCGTGCACTAATGTGTGGACTAATGCATGAAAAACGAGGCCGCATTCACGTTCTGCTTGAAAATTTTAAATAATAATAATGCTGCTTTCTGTGCGTTAATGCTTTAATAGACGAACAACGTGGGATAGTGCAAATGGTGTGTGGTAAAACAGTGAGAATTATATTTCATGAAATTAATAATGTCTTTGTTTTATTCATCGTAGTGAAGCTTGCATGGGCTTACATCGTTGCATGACGAATCAAGGGTTAATAAGAAAAAGACAAATAATAGCTGAAAATCGAGCTCTGAGAGAGAATGGAAGAAGGCAATGTTGACGACCTTCAAGAAACCATTGTATGTCTGCCAAGTAACGGAAGGATGGCCGTGAGATCATGAACAAATGTACAAACTTCTGCCGCGGAAGCTGCAGAGGCGTACAATAAAAATGTAGAGTTTTGAAACATGTCACGAATTGAAGGAAGCTGTATTAATGAAACGTGGATTACGTATTGTTGAAAATGTAAAACAAAGAATGCTGTGAAACCATGGACGAGACTATGGTGGTGTGATAGAACACCCCCTAAATTGACCAATGAGAAACCAAGATTCTGAAAATGTTGCTACAATGGTGGGATGGACATGTAGGTTTTTAGAGTATAACTGGGGTGTCTGGGGGGTGTTATGGGTAGCGGGTGAGCTCGTGTGCTCGTGCCTTTGTAGAAGCTAGAGAGGGGAGATCGTCGCTGTCCGTCGGTTTGCTGTATGCAGATAGAGGCCTACCTGTTTTCCTGTTCCAGTCCTACTCTTTGTTCCCTGAATCTTTCCCGGGGAACCCTCATCTATTCCCATGGCCAGGGGGTAGATTTTCCACTAAATACTTAGCTTAGTATAGTTAAAACCTGTATTTTGCTTAAATATTTGCAAACGTATTATTTGTCTCTGAAACTTATGTCTCTTCATCTGTCCGCTCCTTCATTGCATTCTATTAATTGTGAATTGAGTTTGATACCTTTTGCTTTGACAAATGTTCTCTCTCTGTGATTTATTCTTTGTTTGCCTTGTAAAACTGTACATGATGAGCATTTACCTTCACATTATTTGCGATAAATATTATTAACCTTATACCCAGTTTGGGCTTTATTTAGTTGTATAGATCAATAGTTAGTTTCTAATTATTGCCATCTGATTCAGCGCTTTTCCAATATTTATCAGGGATCAATACTCAATACATCATAATACAATAGCCCATACACATTCACCCAGAATCCCTGATGTGCTGGGGTCAATTTATATGTACAATCAATTCTTTTCCTTTCATAGGTCAAATTATGGCATCACAACTAACTTTTCACATCAACATTCCTTCTATTTTGTCGATGGACCAATTAGTTGAATAGTTAATGGCAATGATTAACGTCTAACTTACCAACCATTTAATTAATCTAAAATGATCACAGACTCTTGGTGGCGTTAATAATGAATTTTATCTAAAAAATTAAAGATTATGCTTAATTGCATTTGGTTACACAATACAAACACTGAATCTCACGTGAGGAGAAATTTTACATATGCAGCACAAATGAAATACAAACTCATCCAAACGTAGCAATGACTTTATGCAATGAAGGAGTGGATAGAGTAAGAGACAAAAGTTTCAGCAAAAATATATATGCGAAACATCCTATACCTAATGGAGGGGATAGATGACGAGACAATAGTTTCATCTCATAATACATATCGTTGACCGAGTGGATAGGTGGAGAGACAAAAGATTCAGGGACAAAAATACATCAATAAGATAAATTCTGAGAACAAGTTAGACTAAATACAAACCTATTGGTCTGTAGGAAAACCAACCCCTCGGCCTAGGGGATGATGGGGGTTTCCCGAAATAGGATCAGGAAACAAGGGATAAGAAGAAAACAGGATCGGGACAGGTCAGAAACAGCTAGGCCTCTCTGCAAACCGACGGACAGCGACGCATCTCCCCTCTTTCTCTCCTGCCAGCCTAAGCCTAGACCGCACCCCTAAAGGCACCCCAATTATACCCTTAAACTAACATGTCCGTCCCACAAATGTTGCAAACAATTTTAAATATCGCAAAGGGATTGGTGGGCTTGGGAGGTGGCGTTGTCACACCACTGTGACTTCACCTTTATTTCCACTACTTCTTTGTTCACCATTCATTCCCAGGGTATGGTTCTCAGCTTGTTCTCACTTTATTACATGTGATACAAAATTTAACAATTTTCATTCATTCTTTAACATCATCCGCAGTCTGTGTCTCCGGTCCCATGCCTGGGCACTTGTTTTGGAAGTCGTTCGACACTGTGGCCTTCACCCTTCTCATGTCATCTGCGGTGCACTGCACGTCTGTCTTGCTTCTGACAGAGCAAACTCACTCCTTGTGCTTCCCCCTCCCACTTCAGCCAAGTTTAGAAAGATGGCTGCTTCATCTAGCACACTTAAATAAATTAAAATGAACATATATTAATTATAAGATAATTAAACCTTCACTGTTTACCACCCACCTTGCATTATTCCCCATTAATGTTACCTAGCATAAGCTTTTGTGCCAAATTAGTATTATTTATTAGTTCAAAACAGAATGCAACATGCAAATTAGTGAAACATATGCGGCCTATTTATCCAACGCTTCTCGTTTTTCTCAATTCACAATGTTATTACAATATTATTTTGTTTACGTGTTAGTTCAGACATGCGCAAAACAATTTCCCTTGTGTTCGTGTTGGGTGTACATTAGTTGTTCAACAACTACTTACTGTTAGTACGTATTATGGGGGTATCGATATGAGCAGGTTTCATTTTTACGAAACCCTGCTCCATCATCATCAACTCTTCAACTAATGGTCCATCGACCAGAGGAAGAGAGTTGATTACAGGTTCAATTAGGTATCTAGTATGTTAGGATGAGCCTGTAGTTTGTGAACAACTGATTTAACGATTAAACTTGAAACAGCGCAATGGGGATTTATGTGTTGGGTGTATGAGTATGTGCCAGTGTTTGTGTTTATTGATTATCGATCCCTGATTGGCGCTGGATCCTTTTTTGGTAGCAGAGGACGGTTTATTATTGATTAGTCTGGTAATAATTATTGATTATTGATTACTTGTTTCTTAACATGAAAAGTTAGTGTTTTGTTCTATGTTGTCTTGAAGTACGGGTACGGAGTTACCTAAGATCCCGGGATGGTAATGTATTAGCCTGAAGATGCAGAAGAATAGTGTGGATAAGGTATCACAATGCAGAAGTACTTTGTCTGTTGTAATAATACATAACAGCGAGAGGATGTTAGTGTTATATTAGGGACTATTCGGTTGAGAGTAGATTTTGTTTGAAATAGCGAAGGGTCCACTTCCGAAACTCTGGCCTTACATCCCCAAAGGAGTACCAAGACCTCTTTCCATGTGAAAGTCCTCTTCTGAAACTTTGGCTAGTATCCCTAGAGGAGTACCAAGTCCTTCTGTAGCTTGTTTGGGTGTAGAATAGCGCTGGTCATTATTTTACTCAAAGTGAGAGAATATTTCTTTTGAAGTGAAGACTGTCTCTTTATTTAGTGGAACAGACAAAGTAGCATTGTTTTATGTTCGTTTTCTAACAAGTTGTGTTGAGAAAAGTATAGAAAAACATTGCCATATTATTTTGCAAAGGGAGGGTCAGTAGAAGGAGTAAATACTGACGTCACAAAAAGCAGCGCTGGCATTGGTCAGGCCGCTGGCGTTCAAAGTGCTGTGATTGATTGATTTCTGAAAATCGTGCTGGTATTGGACAGGGTACTGATTACATAGGAGTGTTCTGATTGATTGGTTAGTGTGAGTCGCGCTGGTATTGGATGGTTGTTAGCAAATAGAATAAGCAGAAGTACGAAGAGTTTGTTGTTTATTAAATTGTATTTTAGCGAGATGTTTTAGGAAAAATGAAGTTGGTTAATAAGATAAAGAGTTTCTTTAAAAAGGACAAACCAATAGTTACAAGAGAGGGAATTCTTATTCCACCTCCGGGAACAGCTGCTTCTTTTATGATGTTGGAATGTGGTTACCATACGTGTACTTGGTTAGAAAATTGGGTAAAATACACAGAAGATGATGGTGTTTTAGCTTTTTCGGAACATGGTACATTTAATGTAAGGATTTTACAGAATCTGAGAGAACAAATGAATTCTCTAGAACCTAGACCTAGACTTACTCAGTATGAAGCGCTTGAGGAATGGGAATATGAGGCATATGAGCAAGAGAAGTATAGGGGCGGAAGAAAATACAGAAATATTATGACTAGATATCCTTTTGAAAGTCGGGGAGAAAGAATGAAAAGATGGAGGAGAGCGGTTGTGACAGAGGGTCTGTATCCAGTTTTAATTGCTGAAGAAGCAACAGGAGGCAAATGTAAAGAGAAGAAGAAAAATGTAGAGACATCAAGGATAGATTTTGTCCTAAGTGATTCTGATGATGAATTGTTAGATGACATTTTGACTAAAAAACCTCCACCTTATCAAGAGAACACTAGTGAGACAGTACCAAATGCACCATTAATGGGAACCCCACTAATTCCGCAGGTTCCACAAGTCCCGGTAGCTACTAGAGCAGTACAAGAGAGTGAAATGGATATGCTGAATAGGGCAAGAGAGGAGTTGACTCAGAAAATTAATCTGTTGAATCCGAATGCGGAAGCATTAAGAGTGCCAGTAATGATTGGACCTATAGTTCCGTTGTATGGAGAAAAACAGAATATATCAAAAGCACATGCGTTGACAGTCCCAATGACAGAGACAGGAATAAAGTGGTAACGATAGTTGATCAGGTAGAACAGAAAGAGACAAGTACTTAATTAATTGATTTGCCAGTTTGTGAGATGATAACTGAAACTCCTAAGAGAAGTGCGCAAGAGAAGATTAGTGCAGAATGTCACTGCAATATCAGGGAGTTCAATGGGACCTTCACCTGATGAATTAGATGACTGGATAAGGGGAATGGAAAAGCGAAAACCTCAACCACAGAGTATAGATGGGAGTAAACTGAGAGTGGTTTTGGAAGAAATTATTATTGGTACAATAAGCCCAGACAGATTGAGTAATTATCGAGATGAGGAGTTGTTATTTCTGTGCAAGAATATTACCTGGAAAGTGAGAAATCTTCATGAAAAGTTGACAGAGGCTGCTTGTGAATATGGAGTGGACATAGAAAAGTCAAAAGTGTTACAGAAAACATATAGGGGTTGATTCCGATCCCGGCCGGAAGCGCACCTAACAGTATTAGTCCGGAAAAAATACAAGCCGAATGCGTGTTTCCCGACCGAATCGTACACTCGTCCGGACGAACAAGTACGATGCGTATAACAACCCAGTTTCCGAACGAGCCGCACTCACCCAATACAGCTCCTGTTCCCCGCCCGAGCCGGATCCGTAAACGCCGATTCGAGCCGCACGGAAGCAAATACACAGCACCTTCCGGCCGGACTAGTACGATGCGCATTCCGTACGCGCCGAACCCGTCGCTACGTCCGGCACGTTTGAGCATCCGGGCAAGCCGTACATAAGCTCCGTTGTGCGCCACAAGATGATCCACGGCTACGAGACGAACAAGCCAGCGACGAGTATGAGTCGAAGACACGAGAAACCCGAACGAGACCATCCAAGCATGAATCCCATTGCGCAGGTCCTACCTATACTCTACATCTATTACCGGGACCGGCACGGACGCGTACGGCGCATACGTTAAGTCAAACACCAACAATACAAACAAACTACACGTACCTGAAATATGTCACACACACATAGGGATGCACAAATGATGTACACAAGCAACAGCAGAACCATAGGGGTGGGATGGCCAACACCAATGCCATACACACACATAGGGGGATGGATGCCTACCACCAACACCACCCTACCAACACCCCTACTCATGGGTGGCTAGATGCCTGCCACCACCACCACCCCTACTCAGGGGGGGCTGGATGCCTACCACTACCACCACCCCTACTCAGGGGGGCCTGGATGCCTGTCACTACTACCATACCCACCCTTAGGGGGCTGGATGCCTGCCACTACTACCACGCCTACTCAGGGGGCCTGGATGCCTGTCACTACCACCACCCCTACTCAGGGGGCATGGATGCCTGTCACTACTACCATCCCCACCCTTAGGGGGATGGATGCCTGCCACTACCACCACCCCTATCCAGGGGGCTGGATGCCTGTCACTACTACCATCTCCATCCTTAGGGGGATGGATGCCTGCCACTACCACCACCCCTACTCAGGGGGCCTGGATGCCTGCCACCACCACCACCCCTACTCAGGGGGGCTGGATGCCTGTCACTACTACCATCCCCACTCATGGGGGGATGGATGCCTACCACTAACACCACCCCTACCCAGGGGGGGCTGGATGCCTGTCACTACTACCATCCCCACCCTTAGGGGGATTGGGCCTGCCACTACCACCACCACTATCCAGGGGGGGCTGGTTGCCTGTCACTACTACCATCCCCACTCATGGGGGGCTGGATGCCTGTCACTACTACCATCCCCACTCATGGGGGGATGGATGCCTACCACTACCACCACCCCTAATCATGGGTGCCTGGATGCCTGTCACTACTACAATCCCCACCCTTAGGGGGATGGATGCCTGCCACTACCACCACTCCTATCCAGGGGGGGCTGGATGCCTGTCACTACTACCATCCCCACCCTTAGGGGGATGGATGGCTGCCACTACCACCACCCCTACTCAGGGGGGCCTGGATGCCTGCCACCACCACCACCACCCCTAGTCAGGGGGGGCTGGATGCCTGTCACTAAAACCACCCCTACTCAGGGGGGGCTGGATGCCTGTCACCACCACCACCCCTAATCAGGGGGGCATGGATGCCTGTCACTACTACCATCCCCACCCTTAGTGGGATGGATGCCTGCCACTACCACCACCCCTATCCAGGGGGGGCTGGATGCCTGTCACTACTACCATCCCCATCCTTAGGGGGATGGATGCCTGCCACTACCACCACCCCTACTCAGGGGGGCCTGGATGCCTGCCACTACTACCATACCCACCCTTAGGGGGCTGGATGACTGCCACTACTACCACCCCTACCCAGGGGGGCCTGGATGCCTACCACTACCACCACCCCTAATCATGGGTGCCTGGATGCCTGTCACTACTACCATCCCCACCCTTAGGGGGATGGATGCCTACCACCACCCCTATCCAGGGGGGCTGGATGCCTGTCACTACTACCATCCCCACCCTTAGGGGGATGGATGCCTGCCACTACCACCACCCCTACTCAGGGGGCCTGGATGCCTGCCACCACCACCACCCCTACTCAGGGGGCTGGATGCCTGTCGCTACTACCATCCCCACTCATGGGGGATGGATGCCTACCACTAACACCACCCCTACTCATAGGACGGGTAATGCATGACACAACCAGCATACTCCCACATAAGGAATGACAGAAAATTACATCCCCCCAACACCCTGACAAGCGTGTGTAGTCTGTGTCAAATGCCTACAAGACTGAACATGACATTGAACATACAATGTGACCCCCTCTCACATGTGTCACACATAAATGTGTGTGGCCTCCACAATGCAAGCCGACCATGGCAACTGTGGCAATGGGCTCGAACACCCCATCACCACAGTGACCAAAAGGTAAGTGTGGGGTCCATAGCTGATGCACTTTTTGAACAGTGTGGCAATGGGGCCTAAAGCCCCATCACCACAGTGACCAAAAGGGAAGTGTGGTGTCCATAGCTGATGCACCTTTTGAACAGTGTGGCAATGGGGCCTAAAGCCCCATCACCACAGTGACCAAAAGGGAAGTATGGGGTCCATAGCTGATGCACCTTTTGAACAGTGTGGCAATGGGGCCGAAAGCACCATCACCACAGTGATCATAAGGTAAGTGTAGTCATGGTAAAAGCTGCCAAAGCCAAACTGCATGGATGAATCCTGGTCACACAACAACAAACACATCAGTGGCATAGTAGTGCTTGTGTCCCATAGCAACATAGATTGGTCGAGGCAAACAGTGCAGTGTCACTGAAACATCGTTTTGGCCATGTGCATACAAACATCACCCATGGGGTCCCACATTGTCAACATTCACAAATAACACAATGACAGAAGTGACCATCATAATGCTGACCCACATATCTGCACCAATGGACACACAAATGTAGATATCCTGTGGAGACTGTAGATGTGAGGTGAACAAATACCATACGATGGCAGCAATGGGACATACAAACCATGATTATTGTGCTGACTGATGACCTAGGAGTCCCAGGGACAGCAGGGGAAAGCCACCAAACAACATACAGCCAATGGCACACTCAAGATATGCCAATGCAGTGGTGCTAAGGCACAAACACAAACAGGCAGACTCACACTGCATATCAAACACAACGGGTGATGGGGGTGTGTGCCAGTGTCCCCAGGCAACCACACAACACCTGAGGAGGCCTGAATTCCAACCACACAGATGTGTATACAGTGCCATACAAAAGTTACTCATGGATCGGATACCCCTATGTGGGCAATCAGGCATTGTTAGATGAGAGGGAGCCCAAATTACACATGTCACACAAGCTCGTAGGAACAGCAACTAACACAGCAAGAGACAGACCCACCACAGCACTACCCCCAGGGACCCCACATTGTGCTGACACTAGCCTGCATGATAATCCCACTGTGATGACAAAGGTAGATGTCGTTCACACTGTGAACCACAGCCATGTGTCCTGAGCAACAAACTACCATCACACCTACACAAGCTCTAATCAATCAGCACGGCCTGCCAGCCAAGGCCAATATGGAGGTAGGGGTCTAGCCGTGCAACAACTCACATTTGCACACACTCAACACCACACACCCTGATCTCCACCAATGTGCAGCAGTGAAGCTCACATGGACTGGTGACATTGCACATGCACCCATGACAATACCAGGGGTGGTGGTGGGAACTAAGGTGCAGAAAGCCATCACACATGACCAGTCAACAAGACTCGTCAATGTTTGACACACAGCACAGTACACCGTACATGGGCATGATGTGAAATCCACCACAATCAATGGGATCCTGGCCATAGTCACACACCAACGAAGAAGCCAAGGTGACACACTAAGAACACACGTACACAACTTCCAACATTGCAGCTCTGACCCTGAGGAGTGGCAGCAGTCACACACACAACGTGTCACAATCACTGAAAGCTACCACAAACTGTAAATCACATGACTTGTGTAAACAACAAGTGCCAAGGGGAATCCTGAATGTGTCCCATCTGCGTTTGACCACATCCCCAGCCCTGACAACAAAGACAACCTGGGATGACAACCTCATGAACATTAGTTTGCCATGCACCCACATCACGGAGAAACCAGGTCCAAGATGCTGGATGAACACAGAACAACTCAGCAAGCATCACAAACAGGAACATCCCTAGGGACACAGCCTGTGTAGGAAAAGGGAAGGGAACACGCACAGACATGCTTACACAACACACAACACAGGCCCACGCAATGTCACCGGATTACACACTGCCATGAGGGCACTCCTCTCCTGTGGAAGGTCCGCTGTGCCAAACCTTGTCTGTGCACGACCCAAACATGTCAGCAGAACACTCCGTCAGTAAGTCAACAACTACAACACACAGAAGGCTCTGCTCACAGCCTGGGTGCGGGAGTGTCACGTCAGTCATCTGCATACACCCAAAACACGTGTCAAGCAAGTTGCACTGTATACACAGATGAGTCCTTCGACATTGATGTGCAAAACTGCATGTCCAGTGGAGCTGGGCACACAGTCAGGGAAATCGGAACATTGAACAGTGGTAAGCCCACCAGATGTGCATCAGTGTAAGACAAAGATGTTCATTTACAAATGCTAAACGCACATCCCTGTGTCAAATGCTGAACATTACACCCTCAGACTGCAGCAAAGGATGCCATAGATCCAGGCTACAACAGGACACATATCCCATGGACCACATGGAGTCCATCACAGCAACACTTCATTTTCCTGATATGAACACTATTACAACTGCAAATGCAGGATGCTACTCATCCACATCATGCACATCAAAAGAAAACCCACAATTAAACAAAAAGAGGCTTTATTCAGCAAATGTCAAGGAAAACTCTGAAGTCCAAAGGAAACTAAGGCCAATGGCCAGTCCAAAATCACAGTCCCAACAGGGTGATAAGTGACAACTGGTCACCCATTGCTTGCCTGCACTGGTACGTACAGGGGTCATCCCCCTTGGAGGGGCATACAAGGGGCAGGCCAGGCACCGCAGGGACAGGATCAGGGGATGGCAGAGTGAGGCAGCGAAGGGGTGGTGGGTGCAGAAGTGTCACCGGCAACTGCAGTGGAGGTGTCTGACTCGGGGGGCCGGCACCACTGTGGTACACAAGTCAGTTGGTGTGGGTGCTGCAACCACTGCAGTGGGCTGGTCTGATGTAGTGGACTGGGTCCCCACTGCAGTGCCTGAGTCAGACAGGGTGGTTGTGGACTCCACTGCAGTGCATGACTCCAAGGGAGTGGAAGGGTGGGCAGATGAGGTGGGCAGGACAGAGGGGGGGAACCCGGTCTCCACACCAGTGGCACTAACAGGCAGAGCGTCTGGGTTGGGGGTGGAAGAGCAAGTGGCAGGGGGGAGGGCCTAAGCAGTCTGGGGATGCTGTATTGGTGTGTGGGGGAACATGGGGCAGGGTGTGGCGGGGGAACCTGTGGAGTGGTGGCCTGGGGGATGGAGGAGAGAGACTGGGTGGTGGAGCTGCGTGGTGGTGGTGGTGGGGTCTTGCTCTTCCTGGTCCGGGGGGACTTCCGAATGGGGTCCTGTGTCTGCCTGCACCTGGGGGAGGGTGTCCGGGGGTGAGGGGCACTCCCCTCTGTGTGGGTGGACTTCCTCTTCCCCCGGTATGCTGGATCAGCAGGATCGGAGGGGAAGAGGCCGAGGTCACACAGGAAGATCTGCTGTGTAGGTGGGGTAGCAGGTGAGGCAAGGGAAGGGGTCTTGGAGGGAGAGGATTTGGAGGACTGCGGAGTGACTGTGGATGCCTGTGTGTGTCTGTTCCCCATCCCCTGTGTGTGTGGTATCAGTACCCTGAGGATGCTTGTGTGCACGTCTTGCCTTTCTCTTGGGTGTGTCTGTGCTGCTCGTGTCTGTGTGCTTGGGTGATTGTGCAGGTGTGCATGTGCTTTGGACAGGTAGGGTGGCAGGAAGTGTGGATGGGGCAGAGGTGGGAGGGGTGAGGGACTGTTGGAGGAGGGACACGGCTGCCGTCAGGGAGGAGTCCATGGACTTATTGCTCCTCTGTAGGGCAGACATACCCGTCGAGATGCCCTCCATGAACGACACCAGCTGTGTCAACAGTGGTGTGTGCATGGAGGACACTCAGCATTGCTGTCTGCCCTACATGGAGCTGCCGAAGGAGGTACACAGACTCCTCACTCAGGGCAGCAGGGGACACAGGGGCAGGGGGTGCGGTGCCTGGCACGAAGGAGACACGCTCCCGAGCACGGGAGCCTCCACGGACCTCAGGAATGGGAGCCAATGGGAGGGCGGTGGTGGTGGTGGTGGTGGCGGGCCAGACAGACTAGCTGGCCTTTGGTGGCTGCTGCGACCCGCCTCCACAAGGGAGTCATCCTCCGAGCTGCTGTGGTCCTCAGCTGAGGTGGATGGTGCTGAGGACTCCTCGGTGTGGCTCCCCTCGCCCTCTGTGCCACTGGGTCCCTATGACCACTCGTCGGATGCTGACCCAGTCTGGCTCCGCTGCTCCTCCTGGTCCCTGGAGCTGTCCCCTCCTGTGGCCGTGGATGTATCTGCAAACAATTAGGGAAACAGACAAACATCAGTCACCTGCACTGACCGCACACACCACAGTAAGTACCGCACATCACAGAGCAAGCCCTGGCATCCTTAGTTGAACATTGCCTAAAGTCCTCACACAGATTCGGGGAAGCCAATTGTCAGTCTGATGGTCAACCATGGGATTCACACCCCTCCTGCCCTTGCACCCATCTGTCTTGTGCCTGTCTGATGGTAAGACCCCAGTGTGGACACATGCACCACCTACACAGTTGTTGGACATTGCAGGGAACACAGTGAAGTATGTGAACATGCACACATCACATCTCTTGCCACTGAGTCAGTGCAGGTGTCCGGAGAAAGGGATCGCCAGAGTCTAAATAGAAATGCATGTGATGCATACCAGCACCAGACACCATGATCCACCCATGTCCGGATAGTCAATGCCACAATGGGGTGCATGTTGCACATGTCACTCCCCTGCAGGATCAGTCTTAGGAAGTTTAATGCCATGACACAGGCATGCGTGCAAAGTCATACATCACTGTCTCCAGTCACATGGCCATGCCAGCCAGCCAACAACAGTCTGCACTGTGTCACAATCCTAGGACATGGGGAATGCAAGTTATGTAACTGACAAGTGCACATGTCCATTTCCCAAAAACAACATCATCTGAACTACTATTTGTCCACGTCATACCAATTGGACATATGGGGGACATGAAACACAACTCTCTGAACATGAGCACCTCACAGTGTGCTGTGAATGAAAAACAGCTGCCTGAAAGTCACAGTCGCATACACCTGTGTGCACAGACACCTATAAGTCACAAAAGTATCGTCTATCATGGTCACATCTCCGATGGCATGCTGAGCCCTAACCGATAAACATACCAGTAGTCCTGACAACGAAGACACAGCACAATGAGACAGAGGCAGACACCTGAGGGTACATTTCACTGATCACAACATGCCAGATGATACACGGGAGTGGGAGTACAGAGTGTATTGTATGCCCTGGAGTAGGCATGACTGTCCAGCTCCACCTGTAAGAGGGATGAGTCCTGGACAGTAAGCAGGTGGCTAAGCATGTGTGACACACTTGACACACATACTCCTGAGGCCCAAACATTGTTCCCACCGGCAGCATGGGTGTGTGCCAAATTCCCCAGGGACATGTGGTGATTCAGATCAGCAAGTGGATCACATATCAAAGTTACACCCAGATTACATGTCAGAACTTAGGCATTGTGTAAGCAATTGACCCACCCATGAATCGCACAACATAGTCACGGGAACAAATGCTGTCCCTCACCTTGAGCGAAGCTAAATGCAATGACACAGTCCCCAAGTGACACAATTTCCTGACTGTAAGGGCCACACATATGCGTATCAGAGGAGAAGTGGGCATGTCACAAATGAGGGACATGGGTCCTGGACCACACGACTGATGTACTGTGGAAGTTTAACCAGGCCAGAGGAGGGCACATAGCATGTCAGACAAAGTGCACTGTGCAGTCATGGACTCACCCCCTCCTTGCTGCTGTCTGCCCTTCAACTGCCCATCCAGGTCAGGGAAGACCACCGCCAGGATCCGGAGCATGTGGGGGGTCAGGGTCCGGTGTCCGCCCCTCCTGCGAGGAGGCGACAGCTTCAGCTGGACCCTTGCGATCCTCCGGGTCCAGCCCCGAAGGTCCTGCCACCTCTTCTGGCAGTTGCGGATCCTGCGCCTGTAGACCCCCACGGATCTTACTGCCCGGGCGATGGTCAGCCAGATTTCATGCTTCTGGTGGGCATCAACCTGTGAGGATGACAAAGTGAAAAGGCCATTACTACACATGCAACATATACGTGCATCACACAGTTGGAGATACATGTCTCAATCACAGGGGCATATGATGTACATAGGCAGTGCAACAATGGCTATGAACAGTTTGCCAGCAGTCACTACATGGTATCATTGCATGGGAAGTAAACCTTGTTGGAATGCACTGTTACTGCACTGTACCTGTTCAGTGCATGTAACTACACACTTTTGGGTGTGACAACTACTCAGTGAGCATGCTAGCCAGTGGTGTGCACACTGTAAGTCCTGCAAGTCAGACAACATGCACAATTAGTAAGGCAGTGGACAGCCCACTCACCTGCTCCCCTGGTTTCCCATACAGCTTGCTGTACTGTGGAAGGAGGTTGTCCAGCAGGGCCTGGTTCTCCTCAAGGCTGAAGGCTGGGGCTCTCTCCACAGTACGTGCCATTGCAGTAGCCAGAGGATGCAGAGACAGCAGCAGTGTTGGTGGCAGATGTCGTCCTGGAGCATGTAGTGCAGGCAAGTGAGCTCTCAGGGGAACAGCCAGCATTATATGTGTGCTGCAGAGGCAGATACTGTCCCATGTGTCCAAAGTGATAGGTCCAAGTCGTTTGAATCTTCTGAATCTGACCAATTCATGGAATAGCAGCACTAATACACGCCCACAGCATCCTTCAAATCTTCAACTTCATGACACCCATGATTTTGCAACATTGTTGTGGCTGGCCAACTGAATTCACTGCATCAGACTCGTTGGAGCTTCGAAAACGCGTCCGTTGCCATGCCAGGCCCCAGGTAATGCGTGCGCACTGATCTGTCCATTGCTGTACAACGCGTACCCGCTCACAACAGATGCAATGGGCCGGCGGAGCACACCGATCGGTCCATTGCTGAACAACGCGTACCCGCTCACAACAGATGCAATGGGCCGGCCGGGCACACCGATCGGTCCATTGCTGTACAACGCGTATTTCGGGATACAACGCGTACCCGCTCACAACAGATGCAGTGGCCGGCCGGGCACACCGATCGGTCCATTGCTGTACAACGCGTATTTCGGGATACAACGCGTACCCGCTCACAACAGATGCAATGGGCCGGCCGGGCACACCGATCGGTCCATTGCTGTACAACGCGTATTTCGGGATACAACGCGTACCCGCTCACAACAGATCGGTCCATTGCTGTACAACAAGTACCCGCTCACAACAGATGCAATGGGCCGGCCGGGCACACCGATCGGTCCATTGATGTACAACGCGTACCCGCTCACAACAGATGCAATGGGCCGGCCGGGCACACCGATCTGTCCATTGCTGTACAACGCATACCTGCTCACAACTGATGCAATGGGCCGGCCGGGCACCCCGATCGGTCCATTGCTTTACAACGCGTACATGTACAGGTCAGTCGCATATGTCACCATGCTTGTCACTGGTGAAAGTATGCCAGCCACATATACCTGCCAGAGACACAGGGGCACACCTACAACACCACACCCAGTCCACACTGTTTCCTAAGGCATGTAAGGCTGCATTACCTTTTCTGTGTATGGGGGTTAACATGTGGTTTCTGTGGTGGCACTTGTGGGCAGCACACCCAGGCTGTGCATGTGTTAATGGGGTCAGGGTCCTTTGTGTGTTGTGCACATGACCACTGTGATGTGCAACAGTTCATTTCGGAGCATGTGGCATGGTCACATTTCCAGGTTGTGTATGTGTGTGAAATGTCACATACCCCCAGGGTCCCATGGGGGAAGGCATGTACGTCACAGGATGACCCATTGCCACAATAGTGATGTTCCTCCACAGTCTGTGTGCATGTTGTGTTTCCAATGTCTCTGATTCCATGTGCACGATGGGAGACAGTCTCCACATCAACGTTGTTTGTGCATGGACTTTGATGTTGTGCGTCACTGGCGTCCATGTCTGTCCTGCGGAGGCGACAGGGGCCACTACCTGTGGGAGTCATGTTTGTTTTTCTGACGTGTACATGATACGCCATGTCATGCCAGTGTCCATGTGGCAAGACAGGGTCACTGGGAATCTACCTGTCAATGAGCTGTGATGCCTGTGGTGCATCTGTCCAGACATGTCACTGTGGTGTGTGTGTGGAACGTGACAGCAGGAAATGGGTACTGGGACCCAGCCTAATGGTTTCCCATAGCACAACCTGGCACCTGTTGTGCACACATGTTGTACTGAGAAGTTAGATGATGGTCATGTAGGTGCGAGTTATGTCCGAACAGAACGGCACACACATCAAGTACTTGTGTCTCGTAATGATGTATCATGTGAAATTGAGTATGGTGAATGGCACATATGTGGGGTGACTGACAATCTTTCTTTCTTCAACCTATGCACTGCAGGGCTCCAGCTGTCCATAGACCATTCCCTGACCTGGCAACGATGGTGGAACGTGACAGCATCCGACGGTACCGCTTCACCAGGCAGCTGATTGAGGATTTGGCAGTGCAGTTGGCCCCACATTTGCAACCTGGCCGGATGTACCCTACGGCGCTGACACCCAAGGTGAAGGTAATGGCAGCCCTACACTTCTTTGCCACCGGTACCTTTCAACACACTGTGGCGACTGCCGGTGGGATGTCACAGACTATGTTCAGCCGTGTGCTACGCGATGTTTTGGAGGCAATGTTGAGATGCCTGAACCAGTACATCTATTTCCCTACACGTCAACAACTCACTGACGTCAAGAGTGACTTCTATGCCCTGGGGAGGATGCCACATGTCATTGGCTCCATTGATGGGACACATGTGGCTTTGATACCACCACAGGCACATGAGCAGGCATACCGGAACCGTAAACATTACCATTCGATCAATGCTCTAGTGGTATGTCTTGCAGATATGAGCATCACACATGTGTGTGCCCGTTTCCCTGGTTCAGCACACGATGCCTACGTGATGAGGAGTAGTCGCATCCCGAGGATGATGGCACAGATGCAGAACCAGCGTGCCTGGCTTGTCGGTGTGTACTGACTTTGTACCATTGTGTGTGTTCTGATCTGTAGTATTCCACCCACTTTTCCAAATCAGCTAATGTGCACTTGTCTGTCCGTAGGTGACTCCGGATACCCCAACATGCCGTGGTTGCTGACACCCCTCAGGAACCCTGTGACACCAGCCCAGATGCGCTACAATGAGGCACATGGTCGGACCAGGAGAGTGATTGAGCGGACATTTGGTCTCCTGAAGAGCCGCTTCCGCTGCCTGGACAAGACAGGAGGGGCCCTCCCATATGCCCCAGCAAAGGTGTGCAAGATTGTCATCGTCTGCTGCATGCTACACAACCTGGCAGTGCGGAAGGAGTTGCCTCTCATCCTGGCTGACGATGACCAACGTCCGCCACCTGTGTAGGATCCTGGCCTGGACCACGGTGCCAGTGATGATGATGATGATGATGGTGATGTCCGCACACAGCTCATCACCAACTTCTTCAGCTGAATGTGAGTATCCAGGGAGATGTAATGTGAATGATGTGAGTTTGCATGATATGTGTGGGTGGTGCTCTGGTGCTGTTTGAGTGTGGCCATGTGCTACTTGACTGGATGCGTGCAGCAATGTGTCCTTACAGGTAGTCTGTACTCCCCAACAGTTTTGACATGCTAACTTGGTTTTGTGTAGTTGTCTTGTGACATGTATTGGGCATGAGTATTGCAGTTCTGTCCTGTTCTTCAGTGGTTTTAACTGTGTGTCATGTCTGTCCTTCACAGGGTGCTTACTGAGTACTTTGGTCAACTTGGATCCCCCGACACCATGATTCAGCTTTCAGGGTGGCAGCAGTAGTTTGTCTACAAGTGATGTGCCACACACCCCTGGACTTCATATCTTCTGCACTTGTTGACTGTGTGGCCACTGCCACGTGGGTAAACCTTGCATTTGTAGTGGAAACAACATGTTGCAAATGTGTAATGAACCTGTGCTTCATTTTGGGATGTGCGTTGTCTGTGGTCACACATCTGACTGACATTTGCTTACTGCACCTGTGGGCTAGTTGACACAGACTCTGAATAGGTGTGGTGTCTGTGCATTCCACTGTATTTCCTGGCAACATCACTGTGGGCGATGAGTCCGATGGCCCTGGTGTCTCTGTGTTGTGTAGCCCTAGTGGTGTGTCTCCCTCATATGTGTCACATCACCATGACTCACACGACGGTGTTGTACTTGCTGTAGCAGTTAGCATACACAGTGTAATTTAGCAGATCATCATCACCATAACAGTATCCACATTTGAATGACAACAGAGGCAAGTATGGTGTACTAGTGATTTTATTTACAGAAATGTGTGTGTGTATAGTGCACAGGATGGTGGGTGCTGTACATTGGGATTGTGATCCAAAGTTCCCAGATGAGTTGGAAGTCTTGGTAGCAGATATGTCCTGAGTGAAGTCCACAGTCATATGATACATTAGTCCAACTTGAACTCCCCATGTCATGTGGGAGAGTAGTGTTGCATTCGACAGGGTGAAACGTTTGCACACAAAGGAGAATTTCCGGAACAGGTGTTGGCTTCCTGGGGGATGTACGTGGCCATCAACCTCTCAGTTTTCCTTCCTCGGACGACCCCTCTTCTTTGGGGGGGACCCTCACGTGCAGGCTGCGGCGGTGCAGGGGAGTCTCCGCCAGAGTCCTCCTCCCTCCCTGTGGCGGTGTCAGTTGTTGCAGCACCAGATGTTGTGGGCACACAGGGAGGTGTGGCCATGTTGGTGCTAATCTGGCGGAGGCATGTCAATATGTCCCTATGCACCGCTGTGAGTTCTTGCAATGTGTCCCACTTGGACTCCATGCGAGACATGTGTGTCTCCACACGGGACATGTGGGAGTCCAAGCGGGCATGATGGGCAGCCTGCTGCTGTTGTATGTCCTTGAGGATCCCCACGACCTGTCTGACCTCTCCGGTGCTATCCTGGTACGCATCAGCGATGCGTGCCAGTTGTGGGTCATCATGCAGTCCAGACCCCTCTGCAAGCAGCGACCTATGTCTACCACCCTCCCACCAACCCTGGCGACACGTGCAGGACCTGCGGTGGCACGCACAGGTGACCCAAGGCCCCCTTGGGGGTTGTTAGTGGTGTTGTCGTCCATTGCTCCACGCTGGGCCTGGGGCCCTGTGCTGTTGTCATCGGTGGTCCTTGGTCTGTCCGTGTCGGCGGGGGTGGTCTGTGTGTTGGCAGTTGTTGGAGGGGTGGGTGCAGGGGGTGCAGATGTTGGTCCAGCTGGTGCTGCATGAAGACTCACACCGGAGGTGCCAGGTAGGTCTTCGCCATCCGAGGAGGGCAGAGGCTGTTCCACACCAGTGAGCTCTGTGTCCCCCGGAGCCTAGGACAGGGACTCCTCCTCGCTTGCTGCTGTGTCCCCATCATCATCACCTGTATTTGGAAGAGACACACATTGTATGTTATGTTTCTACAGGCATCAATTGTTCACACACCTGACAGTTGTGACTGTAACTCTGGATGCGGGCATGTACATTGCATTGTCCTAAGTTGTCACCGTAAGAGGTTGATATTGGTGTAGCACATTGTCATGCATACCTGGGGCATTTCAATGTGAATGTTGAGGTGTGTGCATGGCCAGCATTTGTTGTATTTGGTGGACATCCGGCCATCCTTCTCCACCTAGCCCAGTTATCCCACCATGAAGCATGCCACCCTTGCAGTGGGTTCAGGTTGACTCTCAGGATGTCATTCAGTGGTGTCTTGCTGTTGGTTGTTGCACAGTTCCCAGCAGGGCCTTGTGCACCCCACAGCAGTACCCAGTGTCAGCCATCTTGTCAGTCCTTATCCACTCCCTGTGATGTGAGCATGGTTCAGAGTGGTGTTGATGGGCCAATTGTGAGGGTGAGCAGTATCTGTGACTACAACTCCCATCATGCTATTGCCTACACCCCCTTCCCAGCATGCCCGTACTTCCTTCCTTTGGACTCTGCTTCCCTGTGGGGTAGTGTGCCTGTGCTGACAGGAAGGCTGACAGTGTTGTCCTTGCGTTTGTTTGGCTACAAGTCCCAAGAGTGTCCCTGTGCTTCACACAGCATTACCCAGGGTGGTGGTTCTTTGTGGGATCTTCATTTGGTATGTGAGGCATAGCATTCTGCCAGGTGGGTTATGTGGAGTTTGTGTTGAGGGGGTGTGTGAGGTGAGCTGCTTGTAACAATGGTCAGTGCTGTGAGTCCTCCTTCCCACCCAGCCAGATATCCCACCATGCAACGTGCTTGCATTGCAGGGAGTGCAAGTTGGCTTTCAGGATGTCAGGCAGTGGTGTTGTGCTGTTTGTTGGTGCACAGTTCCCAGCAGGGCCTTGTGCTCCCCACAGCTATACCCAGTGTCAGCCATCTTGTCAGTCCTTATCCACTCCCTGTGATGTGAGCATGGGTCAGAGTGGTGTTGATGGGCCAATTGTGAGGGTGAGCAGTATCTGTGACTACAACTCCCATCATGCTCTTGGCTACACTGACTTCACCAGCATACACAGGATTCCTTCCTTTCTGTGAGCTTCCCTGTGAGGTGGTGTTCTAGTGGTGGCTAAATATCTGACAGTGTTTGTTGGTTAGATTTGTGCCACTGCCTAGCTCAATTTGGTATTGGATTTGTACATGTCATGACACAGTTACATATCACTATGACATGGCATGTATTGTGTTTATCTGACTGACATACACTTTTTGGGATGATTATCTTTTGGTTGCTGTTGATTTGCTAGGGGTGCATGGTTTGACTGTCCCCTTGACAGTGATGTGTGTGTATTGGCAAACAATATTGTGTATATTAGTTGTGTACTCACCAGGCTCTGGGATGTTTGTTAGTCCATATACGCTCACTGGTGGTAGGATGGCCCGCACCTTCTCCTCCCAGGGCCTGAGGTATACTGGTTTGGCAGGAGGGCCACTGCCGGTGTGCTGGCTCAGGAGGTAATCCTTCTTCAGTAGGTCCCTGGCCCTCCAGCGCACATCATACCACCTGTTCTGGATGTCTTCCTTTGTGCGCAAACATGGTGATTGTGCGTTCACCCTGTCGACGATCCTCGCCCACATCTTGGTTTTCTGCGACATGGGGGTCTGTTGGACCAATGTGCCAAACAACTGTGGCTCTACCCTCAGGATCTCGTCTACCATGACTTCCAATTCACTATCTAGGAACTTTGGATTCTTCTTTAGGGGCATGGTGATGGCTGGTGGTGGTGATTGATGTGTGTGTGTGTGCAAGTGAGGGTGTGTGAGTGTAGGTTTTGCTGTGTGTGTGTGAGGGTGCTATTTGTTGAGGTGCTAATGGTGTGTGGCTTTTGTGTTGGATGAGCTGTGTGTGTGTCTGTGTTTGCTGTGTGATGGTGTTCTCTGCTGGCAGGTCAGTGGAATTTGCAAAGGATCATGGTAGGGATTTGTGGCCTTTATGTAGGTGGAGTTGGGGGTGTGTCCTTGTTCCATTTTTTTCACCCCCTGTATTTATTGGCTTTGTCATTGCTTGTTTGGCCCTCTTTTTTTGTATTTTTTCATTTGTGATTATTGTGCATGTTGTAGTCGTTCTTCTGACTGAGTAGGACGTTGCAGTTATCTCGTGCGCGCCTCTCCGAGTCGTTCCCGCTGTGTTTCAGCTCGGTTTCATATGCGGCGTACGCGTCGGTCGCGGTGTATTGTGTTTGTTCGGCTGGGTTTTGTATGCGTGTCGGTCATACGGCTTTGGCTCCGTGCGAATCGGTCTGCTTTTGCACCCATTGCATCGTACTGCGCGGGTCTGAGTTCGCGGGTACGTTTCGTTCGGGTTTCTTCCTGGTGCGTGTCGGTCGGTTCGATTCGCGTGGTTTTCCGGCCGGATAGCTTGTTTCCGTCCGGGTCGGTCGTTCGCCTTGAGTTCCGTACGAGTCGGTCGTGATTCACATGCATTTCATCGTACTTCCCAGGTCGGGCAACGCCGGTACGTGTCGGTCGGACTATTATCCCGTACCGAGTCGGTCGGTATTTTTTCCGCCCCGAATCGGATTCGGCACCATAGACTGGATTTCACTGAAAAGGATTTAGAGAGTTTGAATGTGTCTGGTAAAAGATTGCAAATAAAAGAATTGATGAATATCTTGAAGATATGGGGTGATGTAGAATGGTGGAAAGATAGATGGGCGAAAAAGAAAGAAGAAATGAATGCCAATAAAAATGCGTCTTTATTTCCACTGAGAGAATCAGAACAGGGTGAAAGGGTGTGTCCAATGAGAGAAGTTCCGGGTGGTGGATATGTTCACGTTCCTTGGACAAGACAGGATATATTGTCTTCCCTAGGTTGAGGGAGAAACCAGTTGAATGGTACAAACAAGTAGAGAGGTTTGTGAAGGTTTCAAATGTTTTGTTGAAAGATCTGGATGGTTTATTTGAGATTGTTGTTCCAGCAGATTTATGGACAGAGTGTAAGATTACTGTTGATTGGCCTAAAGAAGAATATCCTAGAGATCAGAAAACAGGTGCACCTTCAGATGAGGTGATGAGGAAATATCATCAGGTAATTACATACCTGAAAGGAAAAATTTCTCCGAAAGAGACAGATTGGGTTAACCCCTTAACTGCTGGGCCTTTTCCCCCCCAGTGCTGAGCCCTTTTTTGGCTATTTGTAGTAGTTCGCGATTAGGCCTCTGTAACCTTTTGACCACATAAGGTATCCACGCCAAATTTGCGTCCTTTTCTTCCAACATCATGGGGATTCTAAAGGTACCCAGGGTTTGTGGATTCCCCTGGAGGGGTCCCAGATTTAACCAAAATACAGCTAAATTTTGTTTTTTTGTGGAAAAATGGGAAAAAAGTCCCGCATATGAAAGCGTCTGGGTTTTTCCCTGAAAATGGTATCAAAAAAGGGTTTGTGGGGATGAAATCTCCATTTTCCCAGCTTTTAGGGAATGATAGACTTTTGTCAGAAAACCCCAAAATTTTACACAGTTTTGGCATTTTTCTGGGACATAGCCTATTTTTGCTATTTTTTGTGCTTTCAACCTCGTTCCAGTTAATGGTAGAAATGGGTATGAAAGCAATAATGGATCCTGGAAATCTATACATTTTAGAAAAGTAGACAACATTCTGAATTCAGCAAGGGGTCATTTGTGTAAATCAGTCAAGGTTTCTTTATAGAAACTAACAGTTAAATATAGGAAAAATGGAAAATTAGTTGAAAAAAACAGTTTTTTGTGTCAACGTTTTCACCTGTAACTTCTTCTAATTATGACAGTTCTTTGAAAGCAATATACTGTTACATCCACTGGACCTTACTGGTTGTGGGGATAATTAGGACTTGTAGGTTCACCAAGAACCCGACGAACCCAGAGCCAAAAACTGAGCAGCGTCTTGCACTGGTTTTTTATTATGTACTGGGTATATAGCAATTATTTTGGGAAAATGTATACATGGAAAATTCGGTATGAAAGACTCCTGTGTATTTCTGAAATGGGAACAAAATATAGAGTTTAGAAACAGTAGATATTTGCACATTTCCGAAATTGGGAATACTCATACTAGCATGAGAATTATAGGTCATTTTTCAAAATGACTTCTTTTTACACATTGTCTTTCATTTGGAAGGCAGAAATGCATCAAAAGTCAATACGTAATAACAGTTGCTTTACAAATATGAATTACCCTAAGTCTCCCGATAAAAATGGTACCTCACTTGTGTGGGTAGGCATAGTGCCCACGACAGGAAACGGCTGAAAACGCAACGTGAACACACCACATTTTCACATTGAAAAATTACCCTTTTTTTGCAAAGTGCCTAGCTGTAGTTTTTGAACCCTTGCTCTGCCGGCACCCAGGGAAACGTAGCAAACCTATACATTTTTGAAAACTAGTCACCCAGAGGAATCCAGGATGGGGTGACTTGACTGGCTCTCACCAGGTTCTGTTACCCAGAATCCCTTGCAAATCTAAAAAATTGTCATAAAAAACACATTTTCCTCACATTTCTGTGGTGGAAAGTCCTGGAATCTGCGTGGATCCACAAATTTCTACCCACCTCGCGTTCCCCAAAGTGTTGCGAGAAAAATGGTACCTCACTTGTGTGGGTAGGCCTAGTGTCCGCGTCAGGAAACAGCGCAAAACGCAACGTGGACACACCTCAATTTCACTGTGAAAAATGACCCTCATTTGGCAAAGTGCCTAGCTGTAGTTTTTGAACCCTAGCTCTGCCTGCATCTAGGGAAACCTAGCAAACCTATATATTTTTGAAAACTAGACACCCAGGGGAATCCAGGATGGGGTGACTTTACTGCCTCTCACCAGGTTCTGTTACCCAGAATCCCTTGCAAACCTAAAAAATTGTCAAAAAAAACACATTTTCCTCACATTTCTGTGGTGGAAAGTTCTGGAATCTGCGTGGATCCACAAAATTCCACCCACCCCGCGTTCCCCAAAGTCTTCCGATAAAAATGGTACTTCACTTGTGTGGGAGGCCCAAGTACCCGCGACAGGAAACGGCCAAAAACGCAACGTGGACACACCACATTTTCGCAGTGAAAACGGACCCTTTTTCAACAAAGTGGCTAGCTGTAGATTTTGAACCCTAGCTCTGCCGGCACCTAGGGAAACCTTTCAAACCTATACATTTTTGAAAAGTAGACACCCAGGGGAATCCAGGATGGAGTGACTTGACTGGCTCTCACCAGGTTCTGTTACCCAGAATCCCTTGCAAACCTAAAAAATTGTTAAAAAAACACATTTTCCTCACATTTCTGTGGTGGAAAGTTCTGGAATCTGCGTGGATCCACAAAATTCCACCCACCCCGTGTTCCCCAAAGTCTTCCGATAAAAATGGTACCTCACTTGTGTGGGAGGCCTAAGTACCTGCGACAGGAAACGGCCCAAAACGCAATGTGGACACACCACATTTTTGCAGTGAAAACGGACCCTTTTTCAACAAAGTGCCTAGCTGTAGATTTTGAACCCTAGCTCTGCCGGCACCTAGGGAAACCTAAAACCTATACATTTTTAAAAACTAGACACCCAGGGGAATCCAGGATGGGGTGACTTGGCTGGCTCTCACCAGGTTCTGTTACCCAGAATCCCTTGCAAACTTAAAAAATTGTCAAAAAACCACATTTTCCTCACATTTCTGTTGTGGAAAGTTCTGGAATCTGCGTGGATCCCCAAATTTCCACCCACCCCGCGTTCCCCAAAGTCTTCCGATAAAAATGGTACCTCACTTGTGTGGGAGGCCCAAGTACCCGCGACAGGAAATGGCCCAAAACGCAACGTGGACACACCACATTTTCACAGTGAAAACGGACCCTTTTTTGGCAAAGTGCCTAGCTGTAGATTTTGAACCATAGCTCTGCCAGCACCTAGGGAAACCTAGGAAACCTATACATTTTTGAAAACTAGACACCCAGGGGACTCCAGGAAGGGGTGACTTGGCTGGCTCTCACCAGGTTCTGCTACCCAGAATCCCTTGCAAACCTAAACTATTGTAAAAAAAAACCACATTTTCCTCACATTTCTGTGGTGGAAAGTTCTGGAATCTGCGTGGATCCACAAAATTCCACCCACCCCGCGTTCCCCAAAGTCTTCTGAGAAAAAATGGTACCTCACTTGTGTGGGAGGCCTAAGTACCCGCGACAGGAAATGGCCCAAAACGCAACGTGGACACACCACATTTTCGCAGTGAAAACTGACCCTTTTTCAACAAAGTGCCTAGGTGTAGATTTTGAACCCTAGCTCTACCGGCACCTAGGGAAACCTAGGAAACCTATACATTTTTGAAAACTAGACACCCAGGGAAATCCAGGATGGGGTGACTTGGCAGGCTCTCACCAGGTTCTGCTACCCAGAATCCCTTGTAAACCTAAAATATTGTAAAAAAAACCACATTTTCCTCACATTTCTGTGGTGGAAAGTTCTGGAATCTGCGTGGATCCACAAAATTCCACCCACCCCGCGTTCCCCAAAGTCTTCCAATAAAAATGATACCTCACTTGTGTGGGAGGCCTAAGTACCCACGACAGGCTAGGGCCCAAAACATATTGAGGTGACATTAAAATTGCCTATCACAAAACCACCTGGTTTTGCAAGGGGGGTCACCTCGGTTTTTGGCCCCGTGCTTGGCGGCCAGCTAGGGAAATCTATCAAACCCACACATTTCTGAAAACTAGACACCCAGGTGGTTCCAGGGAGGTATGGCTTGCGTGGATACCCCAACGTTTTCTTACCCAGAATCCCCTGCAAACCTCAAATTTAGCTGAAAAAATCACTTTTTCCACACATTTTTGTGTGGGAAAGTTGTGGCATCGCCGGGCAGACACGCATTTCCTACCACCCAGTGTTCCCCAAGGTCTCCCGATAAAAATGGTGCCTAACTCATGTGGGAGGCCCAAATACCCGCGACAGGCTAGGGCCCAAAACGTATTGAGGTGACATTAAAATTGCCTATCACAAAACAACCTGGTTTTGCAAGGGGGGTCACCTCAGTTTTTGGCCCTGTGCTCGGCGGCCAGCTATGGAAACCTATCAAACCCACACATTTCTGAATACTAGACACCCGGGTGGTTCCAGGGAGGTATGGCTTGCGTAGATCCCCCAACGCTTTCTTACCCAGAATCCCCTGCAAACCTCAAATTTAGCTGAAAAAATCACTTTTTCCACACATTTTTGTGTGGGAAAGTTGTGGCATCGCCGGGCAGACACGCATTTCCTACCACCCAGTGTTCCCCAATGTCTCCCGATAAAAATGGTGCCTCACTCGTGTGGGAGGCCCATGTACCCGCGACAGGCTAGGGCCCAAAACGTATTGAGGTGACATTAAATTGCCTATCACAAAACAACCTGGTTTTGCAAGGGGGGTCACCTCGGTTTTTGGCCCCGTGCTCGGCGGCCAGCTAGGGAAACCTATCAAACCCACACGTTTCTGAACTGAGGCAGAGGACGCGGAGCTGGTATATATAAATATATATATATATATATATATATATATATATATACACACACACACACACACACACGGACACATATTATCTACTGGCGGTTGCCAGTAGATAGTTATAGTTAGGACCTATTTTCCATAGGAAATCCACAACATTCTATTTGAAATAACGTTGGCGCCGGTTGACGAATCTTCGCGAAAGTTTCCAACTTGTTGGGGCGCTCCGGTCCGCTCCTATCCTGAAAGTCTCGTGGTGATTCGTCAAGCGGGGGCCGAGAAAAAAGGGGGGTCCCAAAACATGTTTTCCCCATTCATTTTTCCATAGGAACATTTAGTCGCAGCTACAGCCCGAACTGCTGAACGGAATTACACCAAATTTGGCAAAGAGGTAGCCCTTGGTTCAGTGTCGTGCCTTTTGCTTAAATGGTGTAAATCCGTTCAGTAGTTCCTGAGAAAATCAAAAGTAAAATCACATATATATCTGGGCGGAGCCTAACCACACATGTCATTGTGAGATCTGATTGGCTGTCAGCACTTCATCCTGGAATTGCTGGCAGCCATCTTGAGACCAATATACATGATAGTACCCCATTGAAATGCATTGTAGTGAATCAAAGATTTTGAGGGTTACCAAAAGGAGAACTATAAAGGGTGATAACAGACTTTAGTTATATTAGAATTCATTTGTTGATGGTACCATACTAATTTAAGGAATTGTGGTGTGTTCTAAGGTGATTTTACCCTGTGAAAAACCTTCTGCTGGGATATCATGAATCATGTTTGAGAGAAAACAATTTTCACATGCTTGTCCCATAGAGTTTTGGAAGGTGCTCCAGAAGCTAAAATGAGAGCATATTTTCTGTAAATTCACATTATCTTTCTCAGTTATGTGAGAATGAAGTCTGACATTCTCAGTAAAACATGTACATCCAACAAGGGCAGAGACTGTCAGTTGATTCCTTTGTGTTCTACTGCAGCTTCCCAGAGTGTTCTAAAGAACAACTAGAGTGCTAACAGCCTTACTTATGACAAAAGTATGGCACACCTGAAGCCATCTTGATTGGAATAAACTGGTAACACTTAAAACATTTAATTTAAAAGGAACAAAATGATGGGGTTCATTTTGTCATAGAAATTATGGTTAGTGCTGTAGAAAGAAAAATTAGGACATGTTTCAAGTGTGATCTCAAATATCTTCCTGTTATATTTCAACAGGAGCAGCCTGCCAGTTGATGCCTTTGTGTTCTACTGCAGCTTCCCAGAGTGTTCTAAAGAACAACTAGAGCGCTAACAGCCTTACTTATGACAAAAGTATGGCACACCTGAAGCCATCTTGATTGGAATAAACCGGTAACACTTAAAACATTTAATTTAAAAAGGAACAAAATGAGGGGGTTATTTTTGAAATAGAAATTATGGTTAGTGCTGCAGAAAGAAAAATGAGGGCATGTTTTAAGTGAGATCTCAAATCCTCTTCTATTTCATTAGAAAATTCTGACATGCAGACTGAAACAATCACTTTCAATACCAGCAGCAGACTTCCAGTTAACTCCCTCGTGAGCAGTAGCTTTACTACAGTGATCTAATGAGCAACTAGAGTGCTAACATTCTGAATTTATGGCAATTGTGAGACACATCTGAATGCCTTCTTGATGGAATCAAAGTAAAAAACTGAAAGCATTTCCTACTGAGGAGACTGCAGTAAATGAGGAAATTAGGAAACTTCAAAACAAAGAAGTCTTCCAAGATGGTCACCAGTGAAAAAAGAGCCCAAATGTAGCACAAATATTACCCAGATGTAGCCCACAAATAGCCCAATGACAATAGTGTGCAAAACACTTTTTATTTTTAGTTTTTTTGCAGTTTTATGTAGTGCAGACTGGTCAGGTATTGGAGTGTTGCATCTTAAAACATGACCCCCCTACACTACAAAAACACCACTGCACTACCCTAAACCCTAAAACACTACCCCAGCACGACCCCCTACACTACACAAGCACCACTGCACTATCCTAAACCCTAAAACACTACCCCCAGCATGACCCCCTACACTACACAAACACCACAGCACTACCCTAAACCCTTAAACACAACCCCCAGCACGACCGCCTACACTACCCAAACACCACTGCACTACCCTAAACCCTAAAACACTACCCCCAGCACGACCCCCTACACTACCCAGACACCACTGCACTAACCTAAATCCTAAAACACTACCCCAGCACGACCGCCTACACTACCCAAACACCACTGCACTACCCTAAAACATGACCCCCTACACTACACAAACACCACTGCACTACCCTAAACCCTAAAACACTACCCCCAGCACGACCCCTTACACTGCCCGAACACCACTGCACTGCCCTAAACCCTGAAACACCAGCCCCTGCACGACCCCCTACACTGCCAGAACACCACTGCACTGCCCTAAACCCTGAAACACCACCCCTAGCACGACCCCTACACTGCCCGAACACCACCGCACTGCCCTAAACCCTGAAACACCACCCCTTCACGACCCCCTACACTGCCCGAACACCACTGCACTGCCCTAAACCCTGAAACACCACCCCCAGCACGACCCCCTACACTGCCCGAACACCACTGCACTGCCCTAAACCCTGAAACACTACCCCAGCAACACCCCCTACACTGCCCGAACACCACTGCACTGCCATAAACCCTGAAACATCACCCCCAGCAAGACCCCTACACTGCCCGAACACCACTGCCCTAAACCCTGAAACACCACCCCCAGCACGACCTCCTACACTGCCCGAACACCACTGCACTGCCCTAAACCCTGAAACACCACCCCCAGCACGACCCCCTACACTGCCCGAACACCACTGCTCTGCCCAAAACCCTGAAACACCAGCCCCAGCACGACCCCCTACACTGCCCGAACACCACTGCACTGCCCTAAACCTTGAAACACCAGCCCCAGGACGACCCCCTACACTGCCCGAACACCACTGCACTGCCCTAAACCCTGAAACACCACCCCCAGCACGACCCCTACACTGCCCGAGCACCACTGCACTGCCCTAAACCCTGAAACACCAGCCCCAGCACGACCCCCTACACTGCCCGAACACCACTGCACTGCCCTAAACCCTGAAACACCAGCCCCAGCATGACCCCCTACACTGCCCGAACACCACTGCACTGCCCTAAACCGTGAAACACCAGCCTCAGCACGACCCCCTACACTGCCCGAACACCAATGCACTGCCCTAAACCCTGAAACACCACCCCCAGCACGACCCCCTAAACTGCCCGAACACCGCTGCCCTGCCCTAAACCCTGAAACACCAGCCCCAGCACGACCCCCTACACTGCCAGAACACCACTGCACTGCCCTAAACCCTGAAACACCAGCCCCAGCACGACCCCCTACACTGCCCGAACACCACTGCACTGCCCTAAACCCTGAAACACCACCCCCTGCACGACCCCCTACACTGCCCGAACACCACTGCACTGCCCTAAACCCTGAAACACCACCCCAGCACGACCCCCTACACTGCCCAAACACCACTGCACTAAACCCTGAAACACCACCCCCAGCAAGACCACCTACAGTGGCCGAACACCACTGCACTGCCCTAAACCCTGAAACACCACCCCTGCACGACCCCCTACACTGCCCAAACACCACTGCACTGCCCTAAACCCTGAAACACCAGCCCCAGCAAGACCCCCTACACTGCCCGAACACTACTGCACTGCCCTAAACCCTGAAACACCAGCCCCAGCATGACCCCCTACACTGCCCGAACACCACTGCACTGCCCTAAGCCCTGAAACACCAGCCCCAGCACCACCACCTACACTGCCCGAACACCACTGCACTGTCCCAAACCCTGAAACACCAGCCCCAGCACAACCCCCTACACTGCCCGAACACCACTGCACTGCCCTAAACCCTCAAACACCAGCCCCCGCACGACCCCCTACACTGCCCGAACACCACTGCACTGCCCTAAACCCTGAAACACCAGCCCCAGCAAGACCCCCTACACTGACCGAACACCACTGCACTGCCCTAAACCCTGAAACAACACCCCCAGCAAGACCCCCTACACTGCCCGAACACCACTGCACTAAACCCTGAAACACCAGCCCCAGCACGACCCCCTACACTGCCCGAACACCACTGCACTGCCCTAAACCCTGAAACACCAGCCACAGCACGACCCCCTACACTGCCCGAACACCACTGCACTTCCCTAAACCCTGAAACACCAGCCCCAGCAAGACCCCCTACACTGCCCGAACACCACTGCACTGCCCTAAACCCTGAAACACCACCCCCAGCAAGACCCCCTACACTGCCCGAACACCACTGCACTAAACCCTGAAACACCACCCCCAGCAAGACCACCTACACTGGCCGAACACCACTGCACTGCCCTAAACCCTGAAACACCACCCCCTGCATGACCCCCTACACTGCCCAAACACCACTGCACTGCCCTAAACCCTGAAACACCACCCCCTGCACGACCCCCTACACTGCCCGAACACCACTGCACTGCCCTAAACCCTGAAACACCACCCCTCAGCACGACACCCTACACTGCCCGAACACCACTGCACTGCCCTAAACCCTGAAACACCACGCCCTGCACGACCCCCTACACTGCCCGAACACCACTGCACTGCCCTAAACCCTGAAACAACACCCCTCAGCACGACACCCTACACTGCCCGCACACCACTGCACTGCCCTAAACCCTGAAACACCACGCCCTGCACGACCCCCTACACTGCCCAAACACCACTGCACTGCCCTAAACCCTGAAACACCACCCCCCTGCACGACCCCCTACACTGCTGGAACACCACTGCACTGCCCTAAACCCTGAAACATCATCCCCAGCAAGACCCCCTACACTGCCTGAACACCACTGCCCTAAACCCTGAAACACCACCCCCAGCAAGACCCCTACACTGCCCGAACACCACTGCACTGCCCTAAACCCTGAAACACCACCTCCAGCACAACCCCCTACACTGCCTGAACACCATTGCTCTGTCCTAAACCCTGAAACACTAACCCCAGCACGACCCCCTACACTGCCCGAACACCACTGCACTGCCCTGAACCCTGAAACACCACCCCCAGGATGACCCCCTACACTGCCCGAATACCACTGCACTGCCCTAAACCCTGAAACACCAGCCCCAGCAAGACCCCCTACACTGCCCGAACACCACTGCACTGCCCTAGACTCTGAAACACCAGCCCAAGCAAGACCCCCTACACTGCCCGAACACTACTGCACTGCCCTAAACCCTGAAACACCAGCCCCAGCATGACCCCCTACACTGCCCGAACACCACTGCACTGCCCTAAACCCTGAAACACCAGCCCCAGCACCACCACCTACACTGCCCGAACACCACTGCACTGCCCTAAACCCTGAAACACCAGCCCCAGCACAACCTCCTACACTGCCCGAACACCACTGCACTGCCCTAAACCCTGAAACACCAGCCCCAGCACGACCCCCTACACTGCCCGAACACCACTGCACTGCCCTAAACCCTGAAACACCAGCCCCAGCACGACCCCCTACACTGCCCGAAAACCACTGCACTGCCCTAAACCCTGAAACACCACCCCAGCACGAACCCCGACACTGCCCGAACACCACTGCACTGCCCTAAACCCTGAAACACCAGCCCCAGCACAACCCCGTACACTGCCCGAACACCACTGCACTGCCCTAAACCCTGAAACACCAGCCCCAGCACGACAGCCTACACTGCCCGAAAACCACTGCACTGCCCTAAACCCTGAAACACCAGCCCCAGCACGACCCCCTACACTGCCCGAACACCACTGCACTGCCCTAAACCCTCAAACACCAGCCCCAGCACGACCCCTTACACTACCCGAACACCACTGCACTGCCCTAAACCCTGAAACACCAGCCCCAGCAAGACCCCCTACACTGACCGAACACCACTGCACTGCCCTAAACCCTGAAACACCACCCCCAGCAAGACCCCCTACACTGCCCGAACACCACTGCATTAAACCCTGAAACACCACCCCCAGCAAGACCACCTACACTGGCCGAACACCACTGCACTGCCCTAAACACTGAAACACCACCCCTGCACGACCCCCTACACTGCCCAAACTCCACTGCACTGCCCTAAACCCTGAAACATCACCCCCTGCACGACCCCCTACACTGACCGAACACCACTACACTGCCCTAAACCCTGAAACACCACCCCTCATCACGACACCCTACACTGCCCGAACACCACTGCACTGCCCTAAACCCTGAAGCACCACCCCCAGCACGACCCCCTACACTGCCCAAATACCACTGCACTGCCCTAAACCCTGAAACACCACCCCCTGCAAGACCCCCTACACTGCCCGAACACCACTGCACTGCCCTAAACCCTGAAACACCACCCCCAGCATGACCCCCTACACTGCCCAAACACCACTGCACTAAACCCTGAAACACCACCCCCAGCAAGACCACCTACACTGGCCGAACACCACTGCACTGCCCTAAACCCTGAAACACCACCCCTGCACGACCCCCTACACTGCCCAAACACCACAGCACTGCCCTAAACCCTGAAACACCACCCCCTGCATGACCCCCTACACTGCCCGAACACCACTGACCTGCCCTAAACCCTGAAACACCACCCCTCAGCACGACACCCTACACTGCCCGAACACCACTGCACTGCCCTAAACCCTGAAACACCACCCCCAGCACGACCCCCTACACTGCCCAAACACCACTGCACTGCCCTAAACCCTGAAACACCACCCCTGCATGACCCCCTACACTGCCAGAACACCACTGCACTGCCCTAAACCCTGAAACACCACCCCCAGCATGACCCCCTACACTGCCCGAACACCACTGCACTGCCCTACACCCTGAAACATCACCCCCAGCAAGACCCCCTACACTGCCTGAACACCACTGCCCTAAACCCTGAAACACCACCCCCAGCAAGACCCCCTACACTGCCCGAACACCACTGCACTGCCCTAAACCCTGAAACACCACCTCCAGCACAACCCCCTACACTGCCCGAACACCACTGCACTTCCCTAAACCCTGAAACACCACCCCCAGCACGACCCCATACACTGCCCGAACACCACTGCACTGCCCTAAACTCTGAAACTCCAGCCCCAGCACAACCCCGTACACTGCCCGAACACCACTGCACTGCCCTAAACCCTGAAACACCAGCCCCAGCACGACCGCCTACACTGCCCGAAAACCACTGCACTGCCCTAAACCCTCAAACACCAGCCCCAGCACGACCCCCTACACTGCCCGAACACCACTGCACTGCCCTAAACCCTCAAACACCAGCCCCAGCACGACCCCTTACACTACCCGAACACCACTGCACTGCCCTAAACCCTGAAACACCAGCCCCAGCAAGACCCCCTACACTGACCGAACACCACTGCCCTGCCCTAAACCCTTAAACACCACCCCCAGCAAGACCCCATACACTGCCCGAACACCACTGCACTAAACCCTGAAACACCACCCCCAGCAAGACCACCTACACTGGCCGAACACCACTGCACTGCCCTAAACACTGAAACACCACCCCCTGCACGACCCCCTACACTGCCCAAACTCCACTGCACTGCCCTAAACCCTGAAACACCACCCCCTGCATGACCCCCTACACTGCCCAAACACCACTGCACTGCCCTAAACCCTGAAACCCCACCCCTCATCACGACACCCTACACTGCCCGAACACCACTGCACTGCCCTAAACCCTGAAACACCACCCCCAGCACGACCCCCTACACTGCCCAAATACCACTGCACTGCCCTAAACCCTGAAACACCACCCCCTGCAAGACCCCCTACACTGCCCGAACACCACTACACTGCCCTAAACCCTGAAACACCACCCCCAGCATGACCCCCTACACTGCCCGAATACCACTGCACTAAACCCTGAAACACCACCCCCAGCAAGACCACCTACACTGGCCGAACACCACTGCACTGCCCTAAACCCTGAAACACCACCCCCAGCACGACCCCCTACACTGCCCAAACACCACTGTACTGCCCTAAACCCTGAAACATCACCCCCAGCAAGACCCCATACACTGCCCGAACACCACTGCACTAAACCCTGAAACACCACCCCCAGCATGACCCCCTACACTGCCTGAACACCACTGCACTGCCCTACACCCTGAAACATCACCCCCAGCAAGACCCCCTACACTGCCTGAACACCACTGCCCTAAACCCTGAAACACCACCCCCAGCAAGACCCCTACACTGCCCGAACACCACTGCACTGCCCTAAACCCTGAAACACCATCTCCAGCACAACCCCTTACACTGCCTGAACACCATTGCTCTGCCCTAAACCCTGAAACACTAGCCCCAGCATGACCCCCTACACTGCCCGAACACCACTGCACTTCCCTAAACCCTGAAACACCACCCCCAGCACGACCCCCTACACTGCCCGAACACCACTGCACTGCCCTAAACCCTGAAACACCAGCCCCAGCAAGACCCCCTACACTGCCCGAACACCACTGCACTGCCCTAGACTATGAAACACCAGCCCCAGGAAGACCCCCTACACTGCCCGAACACCACTGCACTGCCCTTAACCCTGAAACACCAGCCCCAGCATGACCCCCTACACTGCCCGAACACCACTGCACTGCCCTAAACCCTGAAACACCAGCCCCAGCACCACCACCTACTCTGCCCGAACACCACTGCACTGCCCTAAACCCTGAAACACCAGCTCCAGCACAACCCCCTACACTGCCCGAACACCTCTGCACTGCCCTAAACCCTAAAACACTACCCCCCGCATGACCCCCTACACTACCCAAACACCAATGCACTACCCTAATCCCTAAAACACTACCCCCGCACGACCCCTACACTACCCAAAGACCACTGCACTACCCTAAACCCTAAAACACTACCCCCGCACGACTCCCTACACTACCCAAAGACCACTGCACTACCCTAAACCCTAAAACACGACCTCCTACACTACACAAACACCACTGCACTACCCTAAACCCTAAAACACTACCCCTACACTACACAAACACCACTGCACTACCCTAAACCCTAAAAAACTACCCCCAGCACGAACCCCTACACTACCCAAACACCACTGCACTACCCTAAACCCTGAAACACCACCCCCTGCAAGACCCCCTACACTGCCTGAACAGAACTGCACTGCCCTAAACCCTGAAACACCACCCCCAGCATGACCCCCTACACTGCCCGAATACCACTGCACTAAACCCTGAAACACCACCCCCAGCAAGACCACCTACACTGGCCGAACACCACTGCACTGCCCTAAACCCTGAAACACCACCCCCAGCATGACCCCCTACACTGCCCAAACACCACTGTACTGCCCTAAACCCTGAAACATCACCCCCAGCAAGACCCCATACACTGCCCGAACACCACTGCACTAAACCCTGAAACACCACCCCCAGCATGACCCCCTACACTGCCTGAACACCACTGCACTGCCCTACACCCTGAAACATCACCCCCAGCAAGACCCCCTACACTGCCTGAACACCACTGCCCTAAACCCTGAAACACCACCCCCAGCAAGACCCCCTACACTGCCCGAACACCACTGCACTGCCCTAAACCCTGAAACACCATCTCCAGCACAACCCCTTACACTGCCTGAACACCATTGCTCTGCCCTAAACCCTGAAACACTAGCCCCAGCATGACCCCCTACACTGCCCGAACACCACTGCACTTCCCTAAACCCTGAAACACCACCCCCAGCATGACCCCCTACACTGCCCGAACACCACTGCACTGCCCTAAACCCTGAAACACCAGCCCCAGCAAGACCCCCTACACTGCCCGAACACCACTGCACTTCCCTAAACCCTGAAACACCAGCCCCAGCACCACCACCTACACTGCCCGAACACCACTGCACTGCCCTAAACCCTGAAACACCAGCCCCAGCACAACCCCCTACACTGCCCGAACACCTCTGCACTGCCCTAAACCCTAAAACAATACCCCCCGCATGACCCCCTACACTACCCAAACACCAATGCACTACCCTAATCCCTAAAACACTACCCCCCGCACGACCCCCTACACTACCCAAAGACCACTGCACTACCCTAAACCCTAAAACACTACCCCCGCACGACTCCCTACACTACCCAAAGACCACTGCACTACCCTAAACCCTAAAACACGACCTCCTACACTACACAAACACCACTGCACTACCCTAAACCCTAAAACACTACCCCTACACTACACAAACACCACTGCACTACCCTAAACCCTAAAAACTACCCCCAGCACGAACCCCTACACTACCCATACACCACTGCACTACCCTAAACCCTAAAACACTACCCCCAGCAGTACCCCCTACACTACCCAAACACCACTGCACTACCCTAAACCCTAAAACACTACCCCCAGCAGTACCCCCTACACTACCCAAACACCATTGCACTACCCTAAACCCTAAAACACTACCCCCAGCAGTACCCCCTACACTACCCAAACACCACTGCACTACCCTAAATCACTACCCCCAGCACAACCCCCTACACTACCCAAACACCACTGCACTACCCTAAACCCTAAAACACTACCCCCAGCACGACCCCCTACACTACCCAAACACCACTGCACTTCCCTAAACCCTAAAACACTCCCCCAGCACAACTCCCTACACTACCCAAACACCACTGCACTACCCTAAACCCTAAATCTACCCCCAGCATGACCCCCTACACTACACAAACACCACTGCACTACCCTAAACACTAAAACACTACCCCCAGCACGACCCTCTTCACTACCTAAACACAACTGCACAATTTGTTACAGGCGTTGCAACGCAGGGCTGTGGTGCTTACTGGAAGTACCTGGTGGGCTAGTTGGGCCCCAGGGACCCTCAGGATTCAAGGTGACCTAATCCCCCAACTTAAAACGCTCCACGGGGCGCGTTTGCACAGTGGTGAAGGGAGGGGCGGGGCCTCAGGTGACATGTGCGCAAACACTCCCTGTGGTGCGTTTTAAGTTGGGGAATTAATTCCCTTTGAATCCTGAGGGTACCTGGAGTCCAACTAGCCCACCAGGTACCTTCAGTAAGCACAACAGAGTTGCGTTGCAGAGAGGTGAAAAAAGGTGCGTGGCCTCGGAATGCCTCTCTGCAACTCAGCTCTGTGGTCCTAACTGTAGGTACCTGGGGGGCTAGTAGGGCCCCAGGGACCCTCAGGATTCAAGGGGACTTAATCCCGCAACTTAAAAGCGCCACGGGGCGCGTTTGCACACATGTCACCTCAGGCCCCCCTCCCTTCACCACTGTGCAAACGCGCCCTGTAGCGCGTTTTAAGAGGTAGTTTTAATCCCCCTGCCCTATTATGTACTAGGGACTTGCAGAGGAGGTCATGCTAATCACAGGGGTACCCCAACACATAGTGTTCCCTAGTGTATGTAGGTGTTTTCACTGTATTCTAAGTGTCTTTTAGCATAGCACTGGCTCTGGTTAGTCAGAGTCAGTTACCACCAGTACCCGTCTGAAAAAGTTGTGGGCACAGGATGATTTTGCAACAAGGCCTCTTTCTGCTCCTCTGTTGGTTCTTTCTGCACATCTTTTGCTTCTTTCTGTGCGTTTTTTCTTCTTTCTTCACATGTCCTACCTCTGTAGGCATAGTTAGAAACTAGCATTTAAAAACCTTTGAAATTCACTTAAAAAATCATAGGTTTCAGGCACGTTATAGTTAGAAATTGGCATTTAAAAAACCTTTGAAATTCACTGAAAAAACCATAGGTTTCAGACACGTTATAGTTAGAAATTAGCATTTAAAAAACCTTTGAAATTCACTGAAAAAACCATAGGTTTTAGGGACAGTTATAGTTAGTTGGACATTTCACTCGTACAAAACCATAGAAATCCCCTGTTATAGTTAGTTCAGCTAACTATAACTCGCGCCCCCGCAATGCACTGCTGATGACGTCACATATTACATCACTCATGACATGGTCAGTGACATCACTGATGACATCTCAAATGACATCACTCATGACATCATCCATGTGATAATTTCATGCATCTTCTCACACCCTAATATAACTTTTGATAAAATTACAGACTGCCATTCTCAAAACCATAGACACTCCAACACCAAAAACTACATACCCACTCACTGATTCTTAGGTCTACACACACATCCACTCACTCACCCGTACAGTCACTCATACTTACAGTCACTCAGTACAGGACTATCATATGCACTCATACACCTATATAAACACTCACACACCGCCACTCATCCATAGAGGTACTCACACACCTAGTCAGTCATGCAAAAATTAATCACACACCCATTTACTCACCTATACAGTTATACACACACCAGCTCACTTACTCATACAAATACTAGCACATTCTTACGCTCTTATACAATAACTGATACAAGCACACACGCATCCATACAGCCACTCTCACTATCACACACTCTCACTTATAGCCATTTAAATACTCTAACACACATATATACTGCCTTTTACATATGTAGTTACTCGCACATGTACCACTGAGATATACATTCACTCACTAACACACCCATACACACACTCACCCACCCAAGCAGTCCATCACAGATGCACTCTTGAAATCATGCACCCAGTGAATCACCCACTCACACATCTATGTACAGAGTCACACACACCCCACCCACACAAACACTCAGGCAGCCATACAGATACTCAGAGAACCAATCAATAACCCATATAGACACTCATGTAGCTATTCGCAAATCCATGCATCCACTTACACACCAACAAACAGACGGATACAGACATTCACACAGTTTAGCCACTAACCCATGCATTCAGTAAGATACGTTTAATCACTCACTTGTAGAGTCAGTCACTCACGTACTAAATCATCCATTCAGACACTTATACACCCACTCATTCTTCAATACGCCTTTCCCTATATATATTAAACATATTTAAACTTTACAGAAACACACAGTCACTGGATGATGTCATCAGTGATGTCATTTGAGATGTCATCAGTGATGTCATCAGTGATGTCACTGACCATGTCATGAGTGATGTAATATGTGACGTCATCAGCAGTGCATTGCGGGCGCGAGTTATAGTTAGCTGAACTAACTATAACGGGGGAATTTCTATGGTTTTGTACGAGTGAAATGTCCAACTAACTATAACTGTCCCTAAAACCTATGTTTTTTTCAGTGAATTTCAAAGGTTTTTTAAATGCTAATTTCTAACTATAACGTGTCTGAAACCTATGGTTTTTTCAGTGAATATATATATACATAGATTTTATCTCTACATATATTTATATATATGTATCTATATACATATATCTATACATATATATGTATATAGATACATATATATATCATTCACTCTTTAGACTTATGTATATATATGTATCTATATACACATACATATGTATATAGATACATATATATACATATATCATCTACAGAGAGAAAGAGACTCTCTCTCTCTCTATATATATATATGTGATCAAGACTGCCGTTGGGCAGTCGAAACGCGTCATGCTGGGCACTTGCTTTTGGATGAAACATGCACTGGCACTTTGATAATCTGCATTAAATAAAAGAAGAAACTTTTTACCGCATTTGTGGTCCGTACCTGCTTTTTGGATCAGGAGTGTGATCATTTCAGGACTGTGGCTGTCATATATATATATATATATATATATATATATATATATGTATATATATATATATATATATATATAAAGAAAGATCTCTCTCTTTCTCTAATTTTTTTATAGCTATGGCTTCCCTGGGGGCCGATTGTGGCCCCCACGGAAAGCACATAGCTATAAAAAAAAAAATTGCCCCCACATGGTGTCGGCCACTGAGCAGGAGGACCGACCCCCTGCCAATATTGCCACCATTGTACATTTTTTAAAATATTTTTAGCATTTTTGGGGGCGATCGTGCCAACATGTCTAAATAAAAAATATGCCCCCACAGGGGGTCGGCCACTGAGCAGGAGGACCGACCCCTGCCAATATCGCCGCCATTTTTTTTTTTTTTTTTTGGTGTGCGATCGCGCACCCCAAACAAAGCCAAAATTGAACAATTAAAAAAATATGCCCGGGGGGGGCCGACCCATTACCACGAGGGCCGACCCCCCCAAAGACATCCCTGGTGTCTAGTGGGGTTTCCTGGCCGTGGATCGCAGCGCTGCCGCGATCCACGGCCAGGAGCCCCTTTCAGGAAGGCCTCGTTTGAAAGGGAGACTCTCCCTTTCAAACGAGGCCTCCCTGAAAGCTGGGGAGGCCGTTTTCGGTCGGATTTCCCCATCGGAGTCAAGCTCGGCCTTACCTGCTGCTGTCCTCGGCTCCGGTGGGGAAATCAGTAACGTCAGAGCGCCTCGCGGCGTGCTGACGTCACAGATGGGCGGGAGGGGGGGCGGGGAGAGACGCGGAAAGCCTTCCACGTCTCCCCCAGGGGGAATAAAAAAAAAAACAATCTCCGGTGCGATGCACCGGAGGTTTAAAGGGGGCCCTCCCTGGTGACAGCCAATGGACGTGCGCCGCACCAGGGAGGTAGTGCTTGCGTCGGCCATTGGCCGACGCAAGCACCAAAGGGGTTAAAATTGACAGAACAACCCAAGAACCAAAGGAGTCGGTACATGCTTATTATTAAAGGTTGTTACAGGTGTTCAAACAGTACAGGGGGTTTGAGAATATTGGAGATAAAGATATGGGACATTTTGTGTATCGTTTTGTATTTGGATTAAAACCAGAAATTAGTAACATGATTCAGCAACATTTGATTTGTTGGCAGAGTAAAACTGTTGATGAGATACTGAGGTACGCAAAGTATTGTAGTGATGATATTGAATCAAGGCATAAGAAGATAAAAGAGAAAATGATGTGGGCACAAGTGAAAGTAGCAGAACAGCAAGAAGGAAACAGTGGTTCCCAAACAGATTTTCAGATGAGAGGTCAGAATCAGAATGGTCAAGTAATGAGTGGTGGAAAAGGTAGAGGTAAAATGAATAAAGATGAAATAAAAAGGAAATATCCTTGTCATGCGTGCAGAAAATTTGGGCATTGGAAGAACGAGTGTAGATCTGCTCAGAAAAATAATGGGTTGAATCAAAATTTAAATTCACAGATGCAGAATGAGGTGGTTGTGAATCAACAACAACAACAACAGCAGCAGATAGTTACTCCACAATTACAGGTACCACAAGCTCCTATGCCAAATAATGTGAATGCTCAAGTACGGAGATACAGTGCGAACACTGGATTTCACGCGGGTGAACAAATTGGTAAGAATCAAAATGTGCAAATGATTCCACAATACTTGTTGCAGTGCAATGAGAGTGATTCAGACTCATCTCAATGATGGTGCCTGAGGGGAGAGGAAGAGTGCGTGCTTGGCGCAACTCTAGAGGTAGATCAGTCAGGTCCATTTGTTGATGGAAAAGTGGAAGGTAATGATATTACATTCCTAGAGGACAGTGGTGCTACCCGTTCTACTGTGAGAGCAGCAGAAATTCAAGCAAGGGACAGAAGTGGATGAACTGTTTTCACTTCTTACTGAAGAAGATTTGCCTGCAGAGTTGAGAAATACAGTAAGATCTGATGTATGGGATTTCTCAGGAAAAGAGATTGGTCTGATGAAAGGTGTGGATCCTATTCAGGTTACGGTGAAACCGAGTGCAATATTTCCAAACACACCTCAATTCAAAATGAGTCCTGAGATAACAGCAGGAGTTATTCCTGTGATTGATCAAATGATTGAGCAAGGTATTCTAAAAGAAATACTAAGCAGTTCTTGTAATTCACCTATTATGGGAATTAAAAAGCCAAGCGAAAAATATAGGATAGTACAAGATTTACGAAAGATAAATAAAATTGTGGTACCCTGTTGTCCAATAGTACTGAATCCAGCAGTGATTCTATATCAGATTCCTTGTGATGCAGAATGGTATACAGTAATTGATCTGCGACAGGCATTTTTCTCGATTCCCTTACATCCGGATAGCCAATATTTATTTGCGTTCCGGTTCGGAGACCGTATTTTGGCATGGTTCCGAGTTCCTCAAGGGTACACAGAGAGTCCATCGATTTTTTATCAGATTTTGAAAAAATGTCTGGAGACTTTAATTATGCCAGAAAAATCGGTTTTGGTTCAGTATAGTGATGACCTACTGGTGGCATCAAATACACGAGAGGCATGTGTGACAGATACAATTGCCTTACTGAATCATCTGGCAGAAGGTGGACATAAAGTGTCACCAGTAAAATTACAGTTTTGTAAACAGGAGGTCCAATATTTAGGACACAAAATAGAGAAAGGAATGATAAAAGTAACACCAGAAAGGATCAGTGTGATTCAACAAATGAGTCCTCCTAAAACTCATAAGGAAGTGAAAATGTTCTTGGGAATGGTTGGATACTGCAGACAGTGGATCAGTGATTTTTCACTGATTGCAAAGCCTCTACAGACGTTGCCACACAAAGATGTGACTGATCCGATTGAATTGGATGATGAAAGCATGAATGCTTTGATTAAGTTACGAGACAGTCTTTGTCGAGCACCTGCTTTGGGAATGCCAGATTACACAAAAGTTTTTGCGTTGTACTGTTGTGAGAGAGATGGGTGTGCACTTTCAGTTTTAACTCAGAGACATGGAATGGCACGACGTCCAGTGGCATATTTTTCTGCTACTTTGGATTCAGTGGCTGCAGCGTTACCAGGTTGTTTGAAAGCAGTAGTTGCTACTTGTGTGAGTTTGGAACAATGTGAAGCGATTGTGATGGGACATCCAGTTAAAGTATATGTGCCACACTCAGTTGAGATTCTTTTGACAAGAACACGTACACACACATGACCTATTGTCAGCTGACTAGGTATGAAAGAGTAATATTGGGTGCTGAAAATGTGACAGTGGTGAGATGTACAACAATAAATCCGGCAACATTGTTGCCTAGTCCATTTCGTGAGGAAGTAAGAGACGAAGCAGATCACGATTGTTTGGATGTGACAGATTTGTGCACGAAACCAAGGCCAGACATTAAGGATACCCCGTTAGAGGAATCAGATAGTGTATTGTTTGTTGATGGATCTTGTCTGAGAAATGAAAAAGGAGAATTGAGTTCTGCCTATGCAGTATGTACAGTGGCTGCAGTTCTGGAAGCATCCTGTCTAAAAGGGGTAAATTCTGCACAAATTGCTGAGCTCATAGCTCTGGTTAGAGCATGCAAAATTGGCAAAAATTTTAAAGTAACTATATTTACTGACAGTCAATATGGTTTTGGGGCGGTTCACGATTTCGGACAGTTATGGATGCAAAGGGGATTTCTGACTTCTTCAGGTTCTCCTATCAGAAATAGCAAAAATGTGAAAGATTTATTAGATGCTTTGCAATTGTCAAAGAAAATTGCAGTAGTCAAATGTTCTGCACATAAGTCAGGAAATGATTATGTGACAAGCGACAACAGATACGCTGATCAAGTAGCGCATTTCTGTGCACATAATTCAATTGTGATAAACAGAGGGGTGGAGAAGAAAAGTACTAATTGCCACCTGATGTTTTCCTCCTGGGAAACTTGGGATGAGATTAGACAGTTATAAGAAGAGGTAAGTGATGAGGAAAAGGAAATTTGGAAAAAATCAGGCTGCAGGAAGAGAGCAGAAGATGAAGTTTGGGTGTATATAGATGAAAGACCAGTTATGCCAGATTCTTTACTATCCCAAATGGCAAGGGTATACCATGGAATTGCACATGTTGGAAGAGATGCAATGATTAGCTCTTCAAGCAGTCATGGTATAACCCTAAATTCAGAGTCATTGCAGAGAGTTTATGCCAAAGGTGTGCTATTTATCAGCAGCAAAATCCAGGCAGAAAGACAGTTGTGAGTTGGGGACGAATTGGAAAAGCAGCAGGACCATTTACGAGGCTCCAGCTCGATTTCACCAAGCTTCCCCCATGTAACGGACTAAAATATATGTTAGTTGTTGTTTGCTTGTTTTCTCGTTGGGTAGAAGCTTATCCAACAAGAAGGATTGATAGTTTGACTGTTGCGAAGCTGCTTCTAAGAGAACTGATTCCAAGGTTCGGTTTTCCAGTCACGTTAGAGACAGATAGGCGATCTCATTTTAATAATGAGATAATTCGGATGATCTGTGCAGCATTACAGATTGAGCAGAAGCTGCATTGTGCCTATCGACCAGAAGCATCTGGAGTGGTCGAGCAAATTAACGGCACTGAAAAATCTAGACTGGGAAAAGTATGTGCATCCACAACACTGAAGTGGCCTGACGCTTTACCCCTGGTATTGATGAGTCTCAGAAGTATCCCAGATAAAAAGACTGGATTGAGTCCTCATGAAGTGCTGATGGGAAAAGCAATGAGACAAGCGATTGTACCAGCAAACAAACTGATGAATGTTTCTGATGATCTAGTGCTTGATTATTGCAAAGGATTGGCTGATCTGGTGCGTTCTGTGTCTCATCAGGTTGGAGAAATTCCAACCACAACACAGACGGATCAAGCACATGATTTGAGTCCAGGAGAGTGGGTTCTTGTCAAGAAACACGTGAGGAAGTCGTGTTTAGAACCCAGGTGGCATGGACCTTACCAGATTATTTTGGTGACAACAACAGCAGTGAAGTGTGGTGGCTTGCCAAACTGGATCCACGCAAGTCATACCAGAAGAGTCCCAAGTCCACTTGAAAAAGAAGGTGAGCAGCAACTGGTGAATAAAAATAAGAAACCAGAAGCTGAAGGTTGTGAAACTAAAGAATCTAGAGTTACAGATTCTGACAAGCAAAATGATGATGAACAACCAAGCACAAGCCAAGTAGAGTGGGCACCAGCTACTGGGTCTCATAAAACTGCTGTTGATCAAGTAGAAAAGGAAGGTACAGAAGATCAAGAGCAAGTTCAACAAAGAAAGGGACTAAATAAAAGAGCCTGTGAACCAGAAAGAAAGGGTGAAGAAGTGGTTCAAGCTAAGAGAGCGAAAAAGGGTGACAATTGGCCAAGTGGAGTAAAAATACTGAAATACACTCTTGAAAAGAGAAGGCCAGAACAAAAAATGAAGTATCAAGTCAAACTGAACAAGAAGAATCAGAAGAAGAATCTGTACGAAGAACAAAGAGAATAAGAATCCCAAGAAAGAAATACAAAGCTCCTGAATGGACAATTATTGTATTGGAGGAAATCGAGAGCACAGATCAAATAGAAAGAGAAGCTGGTACTGGTACTGAGCAAATTGATGAAAGCAAATTGAGACCACCTTAAAAGAAAGCAGTGAAAAGTTAAGGTGCAACAAAATTCAGTGAAAATATTTGGGAAGTTCCAGATGATCTGAAGAAGACTCTTTTAAAAAAAAAAAAAAGAAAAAGAGGGGGTAAAGAAGACGCTTTCTTCTTGTGTTGGATATGCTATTTTCTGGTGGTTTTTGGACAAGTTTGTCAAAAAAATTTAGAACGTTGTTAGGATTTCCTTAGGTTCTTCTTAGATTTTAATTTTTTTATAGTATACAAAATGGCAGAAGATATAGTGACTGGAAATCGAGAACCTAGTTTCAAACGTAGATGTATCAAAGCTTGCTTGTGTAGTGTCTTGCTATTAATGTTAATATGGTTAATATTAACTGTCTTTGTACCTATTCTAATGGTAACTAATAACAAGAATAATACTAATAATGTGATTAGTGAAATAATGGCCCTGTTACTAAAGAAGCTCCTAAAACTAACAATGAATACCTGAAGATAACTTTTTTCAGTCATTACTCTAGGAGTAGCTTCTTTTGTGTAATCATTTTGTGTTGGAGGTTAGCTTACTCATCAGGTTGATGATAGCATTTATCATCATGATAAATCAATTAGTGATTTCTCGTTAAATGTCTTTACCTAATTGTTGTATGAATATGTAGACACAATGGATGTGAGAGATTGTTACGTTTGCATGCAATTACCTTCATCTGTCTCAGAGGGGGTGACTTACCATCACCTTCCTTTAACATATGGCGTATCATGTAGTGTTCTAACAAGTCTTTTTTACGTGACGGGGAAGTTGCAGTACTACTATTCAAATATGGATTTAGTGTTTTCAGAAATTCCTATTAGAAAAGATATGAATAAGGTGTATAGTAATAGAAATGCAGGATACATGGGAGAATTTTTCCATATTACTCAGACAATAGATACAGTATATTATCATGGAAATAATCTAACTTGTAGTTTGCGGGCTGAAGAGAAAGAATTCATTAACATGGTTGAAGATAGAAGACAGGATTTTCAAAGGAAATCTGCTGAACAGAAGTCACATGTACCACCATGGGCTTTTAGAGAGGGAAATTATAAGAAAGGCGAGACTTACGCTGCAATGTCTCTGGATTGGTATCATAAAGGGAAACTTTGCTTACTTAGACTAAAAACTGAATATAATAATTATTTCATTGCTACTAGTGAATGTGAACACGCTTTTCTGATAACTGGTGGATGGGGATTAAAAGGTGGAACTGATCCTGTATTTCCAGGAGTATATTATGTGTGTGGTAAAAATGCTTACTATTGGTTGCCAGCACACTGGTATGGTAGTTGTTACTTTGGGATCGTATTTCCCAAAGTATACCATGTAGTTAGAAATAATAGAATCAATGAAATAAAGCATGGATTAACACGTAAAAAGAGAGCAAGTTTTTCAGAAGTAATTGGTGATATTTTTGGTGCACTGATACCCTCAGTTGGAGTCGTTCTAAATTCGCATAAAATTCGGAAATTGTCCACAGTGGTTGATGATTGATACTGAAATGGTTGCAATTAGATCAATGGTTTTGCAAAATCGACTTGCCCTGGATATTTTATTGGCAAAAGAGGGTGGAGTATGTGGCATGTTGCAAATACAACACTGCTGTACTTATATACCTGATAAAAGTAAAAGTCTGGAGGGATATATAAAGAATATTACAAAATTACATGAAGATTTGGCTCAACTGGAGGTTGACGGTGTTTGGGAGAAACTTGGTAAGAGTTTTTCCCCTATAGGTAGATGGTTTTCCACATTTGGGAGTACTTTATTAGTTAAAATACTAATACCAATTATTTCAATAGCTGTAGTGATTTTGTTTATAATAAAGGCATATAAATGTCGTAAGGGTAGATGTGGAAAGAAGGAAATAACAGAAATAGACAATAAACGTAGAGCTAGGAAAAGAAGAAGAGAAGAAATACAACTAGAGGATATGAGAGGAAATTACTATGAAATGATGAAAGATTTAGATGGAAAAATGGCAAAACGGGAAAGAAGTACAAACATTTAGATGAAGATAAAGGTGGTAATTAGTATGATGGTGATTTTGTGATGGCTCAAAAATGCCATCAAAGGGAGAAATTGATGGAGCAGGGGTTTGAGAAAATAAAACCTGCTCAGGTTAATTCCTCGGTAACATTTACTAACAGTGTGCGGTGAAACTAACATGCAAAAACACGAAAAGACGGGGTAATGCTTATGCGCATGCGTGCACTAATGTGTGGACTAATGCATGCAAAAACTAGGCCGCATTCACGTTCTGCTTGAAAATTTAAAATAATAATAATGCTGCTTTCTGTGCGTTAATGCTTTAATAGATGAATAACGTGGGATAGTGCAAATGGTGGGTGGTAAAACCGTGAGAATTATATTTCATGAAATTAATAATGTCTGTGTTTTATTCATCATAGTGAAGCTTGCATGGGCTTACATCGTTGCATGACGAATCAAGGGTTAATAAGAAAAAGACAAATAAAAGCCGAAAATCGAGCTCTGAGAGAGAATGGAAGAAGGCAATGTTGACGACCTTCGAGAAACCATTGTATGTCTGCCAAGTAACGGAAGGATGGCCGTGAGATCATGAACAAATGTACAAACTTCTTCAGCGGAAGCTGCAGAGGCGTACAATAAAAATGTAGAGTTTGGACACATGTTACGAATTGAAGGAAGCTGTATTCATGAAACGTGGATTACGTATTGTTGAAAATGTAAAACAAAGAATGCTGTGAAACCATGGACGTGACTATGGTGGTGTGATAGAACACCCCCTATATTGACCAATGAGAAACCGAGATTCTGAAAATGTTGCTACAATGGTGGGATGGACATGTAGGTTTTTAGAGTATAACTGGGGTGTCTGGGGGGTGTTATGGATAGCGGGTGAGCTCGTGTGCTCGTGCCTTTGAAGAAGCTAGAGAGGGGAGATAGTCGCTGTCCCTCGGTTTGCTGTATGCAGATAGAGGCCTACCTGTTTTCCTGTTCCAGTTCTACTCTTTGTTCCCTGAATCTTTCCTGGGGAAACCTCATCTATTCCCATGTCCAGGGAGTAGATTTTCCACTAAATTACTTAGGTTAGTATAGTTAAAACCTGTATTTTGCGTAAATATTTGCAAACGTATTATTTGTCTCTGAAACATATGTCTCTTCATCTATCCGCTCCTTCATTGCATTCTATTCATTGTGAATTGATTTTGATACCTTTTGCTTTGACAAATGTTCTCTCTCTGTGATTCATTCTTTGTTTGCCTTGTAAAACTGTACATGATGAGCATTTACCTTCACATTATTTGCGATAAATATTATTAACCTTATACCGAGTTTGTGCTTTATTTAGTTGTATAGATCAATAGTTAGTTTCTAATTATAACCATCCACTCTTCAACTAATGGTCCATCGACCAGAGGAAAGAGAGTTGATTGCAGTTTCAATTCGGTATCTAGTTTGTTAGGATGAGCCTGTAGTTTGTGAACAACTGATTTAACGATTAAACTTGAAACAGCACAATGGGGATTTTTGTGTTGGGTGTATGAGTATGGGCCAGTGTTTGTGTTTATTGATTATCGATCCCTGATTGGCGCTGGATCATCTGTTGTGGAAATGGTATTCCCTGTGGCTGGGATATGAAGAGTCATGTGAAATCAATAGTTCCTAATGCCCAAGGGAAGTGGGAATGGCAAAAGATTATCTTCCCACCTGTTAATTTTAAACTGTGACATGGTAATAAATGATGCACTCATCTAGTATTTGTCAGAAGCACCTTGATTTAATTGCCAATGAGAGACCCACTGCATCTACATTGACAATCTGTAAAGATGCAGTGGCCAGGAACTGACTTAAAGATAGAATTTTGTCATGTGCGGGGATGGCCTGGGAGGAAGTGAGCTCTTACTCCCAATCTGCCACAATGTCAATGATTACATCTGAATAGAAGTGGTATTTAGAAATGGGTTCATAGCTGAACACACCAAAGATGTTGATCCTCTGCCTCTGTATCCACTCTCTCCACCTAAAGAGTCTTTTTCTCAAAATCGGCAGCAAGACATTTACTGACGTGTTGAAAGAATAAAATTATTTGTGGTTTGCGTTCTTATGTGGGCAGGCTGTGAGTAAATGGTTGATATTATTGTGAGTTTCATCTGTTGAAGAGTGCAGTGAAATCAGGAGTGTAGCCTTCCCTACTTGTATTAACAGATTTGTTGAGTGTGCTAACCCAACTTTTATTCTTTACAGAATGTTTTAATAAAAAATGCAACATGTAGATTTTATATTTTAAATTGAAATGTGTTAAATACAAACATTATAGTTAGCAACCATACCTAAATACCATAGGTATGTAATATAGTAATGAAGCATGTATTATCATTAAGTTGACATTGATGAAGGAGTCATGATTTAATATGAAAGCCCATTACTGAAATGCTTGTTTTTCACTTTAAATGACCGTTGTACAAGATGTTTTTCTTCTCTTTGCTGCAGACATTGCAATTTCAAAATCTACTGTTTATTAGTTAATGAATAGACAATCGTATTAGACAACTGATAGTGAGGTTCTCCCCTTAACAGATGTAAATAACAAGAAGGATGATTCATAGGAAGAAGATCAGAGAAACAAGAAATAATGTGCCACACTATCCAAGGACACATGGCTAAAGGATGATTATACTCTGGTGAGAAGGTGGAGAGTACACCTATACCCAGGAGCATGCTGAAATATTATTGGTATACATGAAGAAGAAAGAATGTTAATGTTGCAACAAAGAAAATGTGTATTTATATTAATGCATGTCCCTATGCTAGTTAAGCATAGCGTTGTTAGATTTTGGACAGAGTGATTTCCTATTGCATCCATTTCCCTTTTCCCCAACTCTCTGAGAGGAGACTCTGGGCCCTCTTACGATGTCTGTTGAAGGAGCGTCTGACCGGCACTATAGTGGGAGGCAATACGCTCATCTATTATTCGGGGATTCCACCTGCAATATTAGGATGGGACCACCCTCTTGGCAGTCAGAAACATCCATTTTTCCATTGCAGCTTGTGCGGTGGCCGGAAAAAGCCACAGCTCAAGCTGCATTAGAAAAATGTATGTTTTCAAACATAAAAACACACTAACCCCAGGAAAATCCAGGGGGAGGGAACTAGAGGCACGGGGCACTAGGAGTAAGCTAACCTCCAACACAAAATGATTACACAAAAGAAGCTACTCCTAGAGTAATGACTGAAAAAAGTTATCTTTAGGTATTCACTGTGAGCGCTGGCATCTCACAAAAAGTGAAGGACTGTCCTCACACACCACCAGGTGTCATGCTTCATCATCGGCAGTCCTCGCCCTCTAGAAACTTGGTTTGGTAGAGGACGGGCCTTCACCTGGAGACAGGGAGGCACTTCTAAAACTAAGTGGGGGCCCGTGAGAGAGTGAGTGAAGTTAAAAATCAGTACAGTTACCAAATTACATTTAATAAGGGGGTAGCTATATGGTTTTAAAATTTTGAAGACTGTGAACATGGGGATATTATTGTCCCCTCACCGTAGTGATTAATGTGGTCGACATGTTTCTGCCTGTTGGCCCAAAGGGTCCGCGGCATTCATCAGGACTAAAAATGAAGGGCTCCGTTCTTACCAAAATTATGGTCAGAAACTACCACTTGGTGGGATGACCTTTATCAAGCTCCACCGGAGGAGGACTCTCAATAAGCCTGTAAAACAGAAAATGGAGAGAGACACGAGAATACCATCAAGAGGTTCCGTCATCGAGAATACATTCATAACCACATGCGCAATTGTCATTATGAACAAAGCTATGTATCATGCAGAATGTACAAGACTACTCTCTGATCCAATTAGCTCTGAAGTTTATCGTAGCGACCCCACCACTCAACTTACAAACAGGATCAGAAGTATGGTGGATGAAGGACTAACAAATGACTGGATAACTAGACATGAAGCGGAATTTCTGGTGAATGACAATCCACTCACTCCCAGATTTTATACCCTTCCCAAAATTCATAAGAACAGGATGCCCCCTCCAGGTAGACCTATAGTGTCGGGTTTAGGCTCCGTCCTTTTACCCCTGTCACAGTTCTGCGACTGGTTCCTCAGACCAATCGTACAGGAAACACCCTCCTACTTGAGAGACACAAAAGATGTCCTCTGCCTGCTAAGAGATCTGGAGATCAATCCAGCCGAAGATCTTTTCATTACCATGGACATAGAGGCACTATACACCAGCATTCCTCAGAGACGTACTTTCACTGTAGTAGAACAAATCCTTCTGAATAAAGACTGGCAATTTATGACACCAAGACATTTCATCATGGAGTGCGCTGAGCTGGCCCTAACGGAGAATTTCTTCGAATATGAAGACACCATATACCATCAAATCAAAGGCACATCCATGGGGAGCACTTTTGCTCCCAGCGTGGCGTGTCTTTATGTACACCAATTTGAGGAAGACTATATCTTCCACCAGGATAACCCCTATGCAGTACATTTGAAAACCTGGCGAAGGTATATAGATGATGTTCTCATTGTATGGCACGGAAACCAGGAAAACGCAGAAGCTTTCGTGGAGTGGGTAAATACGAAAGATGAACACTTGAAGTTCACACACTCAATCAGTAAAGACCAGGCAGTCTTTCTGGACCTGGATATAACAATGACCACGGACGGCATCCAGACAAAAGTACATAACAAGAGCACTGACAAGAACAGCTTACTATTGTTTGAGAGCTTCCACCGCAGGTCTCTGCGACAAAATTTACCAGTGGGCCAATTCCTCAGGATCCGGTGGAATTGCTCTAATACAGAAACATTTGAGGAACAGGCTGAAGTATTGGAGAAGAAACTTCTCGACCGCCACTACCCAAAAAAAATGATTAGGAAAGCAAGAAAGAGAGCCAGAAACAATAACCGGGAGGCCCTTTTAGAAGACTGGGTAAAAGAAGAGTCCGACAGGATGGTGTGTGTTACCACGTACACCCCTGTGTCAAACAAAGTACAAAACATTGTGCGAAAAAACTGTCACATCTTGAATGGTACAAAAGAACAGTGGCCCGCCCCTCTGTTTGCATTCAAGTGCAGCAGGAGTATACGTGACGAGCTAGTCCACGCGAAAGCACTACCTCTTAACCATGAAGAGCAACCCACACTTTGGAACCATTAAAGACCAGTTGGCCATCACCCGTGCGGAGGTTGTGTGGCGTGTCCCCTGACTACTACAACTAAAGAGGTGGACATAGGAACCAGCAAACCCTGGGTACTCAAGAACTTCAGCAATTGCAATAGCGAAAATGTGGTCTATTTATTGACCTGCCCATGTAATATGATGTACATAGGCATGACCACAAGAAAAAATAAGGTCCGTGTCAACGAGCACAGAAACACCATCCGGTGCAAGAAGACCAACACTAAACTGACAAGACATTTTCTGGAACACAATCACAAAGACACTGATCTGAAATGGGTAGTTTTGGAGGTCATGAGAAAAACGCAAACAGACATCACAAAGTCTCTTCACATCAGAGAACAAAGATGGGTTCATCGCCTTCGCTCATGGGACACGGGATTGAACGATGAAATCCCGTGGCTACAGATAGGTGGATAAACGAATTTTCAGTATTTAACACCATGACCAGTAACATACTATTGTGCATTCCTCTCTGAAACTCAAGCCATGAAATGAAATGAGGAGGCCCATATAGTCTCTCTAACATGAATTAACTGGGCACACATGCGTTTTCTGCCCCTTCACATATAATATTCCTATACCCATTTGGGCTTTATGCCACCTTGGGCTCTGTCCAACAGATAGAGGTTAGTTTGCCCGAAATACTTCCTTATACTTCAACCCATTTTGGAAAGCCGAAATGCTTCCTTATACACCGACCCATAATGGAAACCAACGTATGTAATAACATCCTTTTTTTAAATAGAGCTTGCATTTGTATGATGCTCCGTACACACAAATCAATGCTTTTGTACCTTATACTAAAGAAACACTCAACCATCGGTATTTCTTTACTATTGCTTTTTATGAGACGCTACAATCAATGCCGTCACGCCCATCTGTGACAACTCTGGCCAATAGAATTGCTCATAAGCAGTAACGATACACATTTTTAAATAAGATCTTTATACTTGAGAAACACATGACCATTGGTAAATCTTTATTATGGTTTATGATCTTTTCACATGAGCCGCTACAACCAATGCCGTCGCGCCCATCTGTGACGACTCTGGCCTACAGAATTGCTAACTAGCAGTAGCGATATCCCCGATTGGCCAGGCGGCGTCCTACGCCACAAACCACGTGGGACCTCCATCAACCGCTACTTGCTCACCAGTGGACTGATGCGAGGACCAGGCACCAGGCCTGACCTTCGTGCATCGGCTCAATCCGTACACCGGATCTGACCCCCTCAAGAGCTTTACCCTCATTGGCTCTCGATCGGACAAGGGCTACGGTCAGGCATGTCCTCTCAATATGCTGACAATACGAACACCGGATCTTGGCTCTTCCAGGTGTTCCGTTTCACGTAACTATGCGACGCAGGGCAGGCAAAGTTACATGCACGCAGCAATGGCACAATTGGGATACCGGAACCCCCTGGCTGAGTTACGCATGTGGTGGCTATTCACAAATTTACCTAATTGCGCCTCATTATGAGTACTATAAAAACCACAGTTTCTCCACACTTCATTTATCGTCCGGGAGGACGAGCGAACACCACTAGGTGCACCCATGAGAGACGCACCTCGAAGTAGTAAGCGAGTGCATGAGTGTGTGATTGTGTAATACTTTAACTTTTTATGACGGAGCATTTAACATGCTCACTACTTTCTTCATTTTTCTCCAGAGTTTGACAACAGGGGTCTCTCCTCCACTCTCCTTCCATGGGGCGTGTAGGTTACTACCCAAGGGTAAGAAATGTGAGAACTCTCTCACATGTGCTGTTTACCTTATTTTCAGTGTGTTCACAGCTGAATGACACGTGTTACACACATATAGCCACCCTTGAAATATACCTGTGCATGTGGTTATGAATGTATTCTCGATGACAGAACCTCTTGATGGTATTCTCGTGTCTCTCTCCATTTTCTGTTTTACAGGCTTATTGAGAGTCCTCCTCCGGTGGAGCTTGATAAAGGTCATCCCACCAAGTGATAATTTCTGACCATAATTTTGGTAAGAACGGAGCCCTTAATTTTTAGTCCTGATGAATGCCGCAGACCCTTTGGGCCAACAGGCAAAAACATGTCGACCACATTAATCACTACGGTGAGGGGACAATAATATCCCCATGTTCACAGTCTTCAAAATTTTAACACCATATAGCTACCACCCTTATTAAATGTAATTTGGTAACTGTACTGGTTTTTAACTTCACTCACTCTCTCACGGGCCCCCACTTAGTTTTAGAAGTGCCTCCCTGTCTCCAGGTGAAGGCCCGCCCTCTACCAAACCAAGTTTCTAGAGGGCGAGGACTGCCGATGATAAAGCATGACACCTGGTGGTGTGTGAGGACAGTCCTTCACTTTTTGTGAGATGCCAGTGCTCACAGCGAATACCTAAAGAGAACTTTTTTCAGTCGAGTAGCTTCTTTTGTGTAATCATGTTTTCAATCATCCCTGCACTGTGTGGCAGGCACCATTCGGTGCCTACCACACGGTGCAGGGATGTTTAGGGGGCACCACAGGTGCCCCCCAGGCCTCATAGCAGAGGGCCAGGGAGGAAGGGGGACCTGCTGGGGTCCCCCAAAGTCACTTTCAGCCTGCCTTTTCATGGTGGGCGGACCGCTATGAAAGGGCAGGTGGAAAGTGACATTGTAATCCCGACTGCAGTGCCGAGGCTGGCTCCGCTGCCTTTTTGGGATTACAATTTCACCCGCTGCCCCGACGGGCTCCGTGAGGCCGTCAGAAGCGGAGCGGAATTCCCCCACGGGTTTCCCTCCGACGGCCAGTATCATAATACAACGGTCCGACGGAAACCTATGATGTCGGGCGGAAAGCCTTGGACAAGCAATCGGATGGCTTTCTGCCCGACATCATAATGAGGGCATCTGTACTGAGTTTCTTGGACATCTCTTTACAAGAAGTCTTAGTTTATTTCTCGATCTGCTGTTATTTAGGCTGAGAATACTTTACAGCTTATTCTGCTAAAGCTTTATGCTTATGCTTGATTCTCTCATCAGAACCTTTCATGGGTATCTGAACAGACTCCTTTAATCCTTCTCACATTTATCTTTACTTAGCTTAGAATAGGAAAGATTATTTTTGGAGCGCGCTTGTTATATTCCATTGTATCGGTGCTTTATTTCAAATTGATAAATAGACTTACCTTATAACTAAATATTGATTGATTGATTATGCTAACCTTTAATGACAAGCTTGGAGAATTGTACTTTAAAAAAGAATGAGAAACTAAAAGATTTGAAAATAAAACACTTTAACTCTACTCTCTTTATTGACTGAACTAAAAGTGCTGAAGCCTGATAATGATTCATATTGATTTCAGCTCTTTATGGCAGAGCCGACATCAAAGATCCATCAACCTATAGTATGGGGTTCATGATTGATGAGTAAGTGGTAGTGAAACTCCTGTGCTCCAGCAAGTGTGATTGAAAACTTGTTGCTATATGTGTTCTCTGCTAATTATAGTTATGTTAACTGTCAAGTGCTTTTGTTTCTTTTTTTAAATAAAAACTAAACATTATTATTTAATAACATTGATAGAGCGCTGGGCTCACGTAAAAATTGTAGGGGTACATCATAATCATCATTAGTCTGTACCCGCATATATCCAATTATGTATCAATAATGGTTTGAAATTGTAGTTGTAAGGTGCATTACTAGGATGGATAGGAGGGTAATTGTGGCATCATAATTGCAAATGTAATGTTTAACCGAGGGTGCACAACGATGTATTATTGAAGTAGGCTATGTGTAATCGAAATGTAGTAGTTTAAACGTGTACCATATTTAGTTGCACGTGTAGTTCACTTTGGCATATGAAATGTATTAGACTGATGCATTATAATAGTGATTATAATGGTGTGTTTAAAATTGTGTAAAGGCCTGACTGCATATACATAAAGGAAAGGCCTGATTCATTTTATGTTAGATTATTTTACCAGGAAGAAATGTTTCTCTTGGAAAGGCTCTCTGGGTACAGTTGATAACTCATGCAGAGGGAAAAAGTTTGTTGAAACGTATCTTATGTTGCAGGTGCAAGGACATATGCCTCGTTAGCAACACACTGGCTCTTTGTTTCATGAGTTAGGGTGGTGGGAGGCATGAACTCTGGAGTACACTGGAATGTAGGGATGATACTTTCAGCGGAGAAGGTGCCTGGGACTCAAGGTCATCTTAACCATCCAGGATGAAGTAAGAGTTTCAATGGAAAAGTACGAGAAGGAAGACCTGGCCGAAGAGGCGTGACAAGGGCGTGTTCAATTGTTTTTGGGATTTGTATTAGGGACAGTGCCCGAGGGTGGAGGGGAGAGAAGAGGTAGAGGAGATCAGAGAGAGAGGACAGAGGGGAATGTTAGGAAGGAGCATCTCAGAACGAGCTCGAAATGCTATGTGAGTGTACTTCTTAGGAAGACTTCACAGCTGACACCTTTTCTTTTACTCTTGCCTGGGAAATTCGTTAAGTAGTTATGTCACCAAAGTGATAGAGTAGGGACAGCAAATGTTTATGCTTATTTAGATAAATGAGGAATAATATAGAGATTGGAGCTGTTATTGCTTGCCTAATACTTCTGGAGTTAACAATTCTTCTCATCCTGAGTCGGATGAGACTCCTGCGTAGGATGTTATTTGTATTAGTGCCCATCTATTTCCTTAACCTCGTGTTGAGGTGCTTGCATGTGCAGTTATTCCTGGCGGTAATAAACCCTCAAAATTGAATTTGGAGTCAGTGGTCTTTTAAGGTGAAAGGGGTTCTAAGATGATTGTATAACTGAAAGGATTTTCTTCCCTTTACACTATTCAGCAGGTAAAAAGATCCTGGCGACCTGGTGATCCTTAGAAAAGATATGACAAGGATCAGCGTAATCAGTTGGTAGCAGAGGATGGTTTCCTCTGATAGTAAGGGGAGATCTAGATTAGGATAAGGGATTAGTTGCCCCATAGAACCCCAGTGATGGTGATCCAGTGGATCGTAAGAGGAGGACGTCGGCGGTCGCTGCAAACTGATGGAGAGTGACGGTGCGGCGGAAGTAGCAGTTCGTGGTAGAGTGATTATGAACAGGGTGATGCTGTTAGATTGCGGTGTTAATTGTTGTGTGATGTCTTGCGGAGTTGGAATGAGAGTCGTGTGATTGAGGATCGGACCGTGAGCGCGCGCGGGACCGAGAGATTTGATTATCGTGGTGTAGAAGACACCCAGAATAGAGGTTGTTGACCAGAGATGGTGGGGGTCATGAGACGTCGTTGATCAACCCACTGAAGATAGGGAGCACATGTGTGAGTGTGTGAAAAACCGACGCTGGTCGTAGGTTGTGGTGTGCATAAATTGAGCGGTTGAATCCTATCGATTGTATTAGAGGTGATTGGCCGGTCGTTTCACGGACAGACAGTTGCTAGAGCGAGGTCAACAATTTCGAGAGACTGATCGGTCATTGGAGGACCGACAGTCAGAGAGGTAATCGTTCGGTAGAACGGACCATTGCTTCAGAGTGCGATTGGGACACGTGCGAACAAGAACGAGAGAATTAGCAAGGAGGGGAACTGCTGCGAGCGGAGGAAGAGTGACGTCAGACAGTGCCGCGCTGCGATAGGTTGGTTGGTGTGAGCCGCGCTGGCATTGGTGGATTGAATCAGGAAGTAAAAAAACGAAATACTGGGTGCGAACAGACATCTGCTTTACCATGAAATGTTTTAAAGTTTTACGAGAACTTTGCAGAGGCGACAGACATGTGGTTATTCGGGGTGGAGAGGAAGCCCCTCCCGAGGATACGCCGGCACATTATATGGCTACGAATGTAGGATTGCATACTATAATTTGGCTTGAGAACTGGCAAAAAAATGACAGAAGGAGAAGGAGAATTGACTTTCCCACGCTATGGTACTTTCAGGTTGGAAGTGTTGTACCAGCTAAAGGGTATAATGGCTTCCTTACGACCACTGCCTAGACCGACACAGTTCGAGGCGCTACATGCATGGATTAGGGCAGCGTATGACAGGAAAAGAGATAAGAGCCAGGAAAGGGTGAAGAAATCGATCAGGGCATTTCAAGATGCGAGGTGGGATGCACTGGAGAAAAAGTGGACGGTGGAAACGATAGAAGGAGATAGGCTGTACCCACTGCTAATAAAAGATGGAAAAATAACAAGGGTTGAAGAGGACGACAGTGATACAGATGACAGCCTGTTAGATAGGTTGCTAGCAGAGAGACCACCTCCATTTAATCCAGATGCAGAAGAGAGAAAATCAACCTCAACAGTAGAAACTGGCGAGACGCAGAATCAGACTAACATGAGGGTAGTGGGAAGAATTTCCACAGGAACAGAGGGAGCGGGAACCCAGCCTTCCATTGGGAATATGCGGTTACCGGACTCCTTGACGGTACCGGTTACCATTGGTCCCATAGTATCGGTATATGACCCAGACCGAACGAGTGAAGAAAGCTCAATGCAGACGACAGGGGGAGAAGGGACCAATGCGGGAGGGAAGGGCTTAGGAGTACAAGTGGTTCACTTCCCGAAGCCCTTAGAAACAAGCACACCATTACCAGCCACTGCAGACTCCTCTTTTAGGCAGGAGGATGAGAGACCAATCAGACCAAGATCTTTACACGAATCTAAGTCAGATTTGAGGATGTGGACACCAACAGTAAGAAACCAAAGTGATAGGATGCCAGGCGATAGGGAACAAGACATTCCGGAAGGTAGACCAAGTTCCAGGACTATGATAGAAGAGAATAGGTCACAAGGACCAAATAGTGATTACAATGAGCGGAATGGAGCAGCTTGCCAAGAAGTACTGAGGAGTGCAGTACAGGCAAGGTTGCTAGACGTAGTGAGACTAAAAGTGGAGGTAGACGAAATGATTAGTGGAAGCCTGCCTTTGGAGAGAATAGAGATTTATGGGCCAGATGAGTTGCTTTTCATAGCAAAAGATGTGACTCGGAAAGCCAGGATAGCACATGAGAAATTGACAGCATTAACCAGGAGATATGAGGTAGATTTGAATAAAACAAAAACGCTGCAAGGACCGCATAGGTTGCAATATAGTGATCAGGAACTGGAGGAGAAAAGGATCACAGGATTAAGGACGCATACTAAAGATCTGATTGTAGGGATGCGTATATGGAATTTGTTGGACAAATGGGAAGAAAGGTGGTCAAAGAAAAAAATAGCAAAGAAAATTGTAGGAGAAACGCCGCCTCCGGGGGGAGGGGCGACGGGTGTCGGGAACTTTCCTTTACGGGAAGTGCAGAACGGAGGGTACGTGCATGTGCCGTGGAGTAGAGGTGACTTGGCTGCGTTTACAAATGACTTTCCTCGGCTGAGGGAGAAACCCGTAGAGTGGTACAAACAGGTTGAGCGGTTTGTTAAAATTTCGAAGGTGCTGTGGACTGACTTGAACACCTTGTTTGACATTGTGGTGCCGGGAGATTTGTGGACAGCTTGTAAAATTGCAGTTGAATGGCCGACCTTTGAACCTGAAAGGGATGCTGTCACAAATGGTCCGTCACCCCTGGTTATGAAAAAATTTGAGCAAGTGATTACATGGTTGAAGCTGAAGATTTCGCCACAAGATATCGATTGGGTTAAGATAGACCGAACTGTGCAGGAACCTAAGGAGACAGTGCATGAATATTATGAAAGACTCTTGCAAGCTTTTAAACAGTATAGCGGATTAAATGCCTTAGACCCCAAGGATATGGGACAGTTCGTCTCAAAGTTTGTTTTAGGATTAAGATCAGAGGTCAGCCTCATGATACAGCACCATTTGATCTGTTGGCAGAACAAGCCGTTAGATGAAATCTTGCGGTATGCGAGGTACTGTAGTGATGAAGTGGACTCGAAACATCGGAAGCTAAAGGACAAATTGATGCTCGTTCAAATGCAGACAGCTCAGGTCCAGCCTAGTGGAGGGACCCTAGGAAGGAGACAAGGAAATTACCAAGGGAACCAGAATGGGCAAGGTCAGGGAAAAGGGAAGCCCATCGATCCCAAGACGGGGGTGGATGTGGTGACACTGAAAAAGACCACTGCGTGTCATCTTTGTCACCAGATCGGACATTGGAAGCGCGAGTGCGCCTTGAATCCAGCCAACCAAGTGCAGCAGGAGGTAGAAGGGGTTCAGGCACCTGCGTCGGAGATCGATGAAAGGGGGAACGTATAACCCACAGGTATCGGTTCCCCAGCCACCAAGGATCTCACAGGGAACACGGACTTACCAGCAGATGCCCCTTTTCGAAGGGTATGATGAGTACAGCTCAGACCCGTTATCCTGACGGTGCCTGAGGGGGGAGGAAGACTGCACACTTGGAGCAGTCTTGGAGGTAGACCAGAGAGGACCTTTTGTGGAGGCAGACATTGATGGTCATCCTACCACTCTTTTGGTTGACACTGGTGCTACCCGGTCTACTGTAAGATCAGCAGTGGTCCCCAACCTACCCCTCTCGGTACAATCGATTCAAGTTGTTGGAGTAGCGAACAAAAGAATAAACAGTCCACTGACCGAACCGATCCCAGTGAGGATAGGTTCTTTCCAAACCAGACATCAGTTTGTGGTGTGCGATACAAGTCCAGTTTGTCTTCTGGGAAGAGATTTGTTATGTAAATTGAACTGCACTATTTATTGTACACCCAGGGGAGTGGAGGTTCAGACGAGGGATGATGATGCGACATTCAAAGTTGCTAATCAGCATCTGTGTATAGACTTGTATCCAATGGCGACGTTGGAAGAACTTCCACCGGATTTGAGAGATGCTGTGTCACCAGAGGTGTAGGACTTCACCGGAGAAGAGATAGGACTAATCAAGGGGGTTGAACCTGTGCAGATCCAGGTAAAACAGAATGTTGAATTCCCTAGAACGCCCCAGTACACTTTATCGCCTGAGACGATCGCAGGAATTAAACATGTAATCGAGTCTTTTGTCAAGCAAGGCATTCTGAAGGAGATCAGAGGTAGCCCATGTAATTCACCTATTATGGGACTACAGAAACCGAGCGGGAAATTCAGGATCGTGCAGGACCTGCGAAAGGTCAACGCGATAGTCGTCCCTTGTTGTCCAGTGGTACCGAATCCATCAGTGATACTGTTTCAGATCCCATGTGAAGCCGAGTGGTTTACTGTCATTGATTTGTGTCAAGCATTCTTCTCGATACCGCTCAATGAGGAAAGCCAATTTCTTTTTGCATTCCGGCTGGAAAATCGTGTGTTAACATGGTGTCGTATCCCTCAAGGGTATACAGAAAGTCCATCGATCTTTAATCAGATCTTGAAGAAGAATCTTGAGAGTCTCGTATTGCCGCAGAACTCAGTTCTCGTCCAATACATAGACGATCTGCTTGTAGCATCAGAAACGGAAGATGCTTGCAGAATAGACACAGTAGCCCTATTGAACCATCTAGCAGAGAACGGGCACAAGGTGTCTCCAAACAAGTTGCAGTACTGCCTAAATGAGGTACAGTACTTAGGTCACAGATTGGAAAAAGGCAAGAGGAAGGTGTCACCAGATCGAATAGAGGCAATAATGAACATGGCAGTGCCCACCACACAGAGAGAAGTCAGGATGTTTTTGGGAATGGTCGGCTATTGTCGGCAGTGGATCCCCAGCTTTTCTTTGAGTGCAAAGCCTTTACAGAGGCTTACGCACAAGGATGTGAGTGATCCGGTACCATGGGATGAGGAGTGCTTGGTGTCATTCCTAAGACTGAGGGAAGAGTTGTGTAGTGCCCCGGCGTTGGGAATGCCTGATTACCACAAAGCTTTTTCACTGTTCTGTTGTGAGAGGGAGGGTTGTGCATTAGCAGTCTTAGCTCAGAACCATGGAGGTGTCCGTAGACCAGTTGCCTACTTTTCAGCTACTTTAGACCCAGTAGCTTCTGCGTTGCCCGGATGTCTAAGATCCGTTGCTGCAACAGGTGTCAGCATTGAAAGATGTGAAAGCATCGTAATGGGTCATCCTTTGACTGTATATGTGCCACACTCGGTTGAGTTATTGATGACCAGGACTAAGACTCAGCACCTAACGAATAACAGGTTAACAAGGTATGAGCAAGTCATACTTGCCGCAGAGAACGTGACTCTGAAAAGGTGCTCCGTCTTAAATCCTGCGACATTAATGCCCATACCGAATGCAGATGATGAAGATTGTGCGGACCATGATTGTCTTGACGTGACTGAACTCTGCACCAAACCGAGACCTGACATTGTTGATGAACCACTGACTGACCCAGATGAAATTTTCTTTGTCGATGGTTCATGCCTAAGAGACAGTGTCGGCCAACTAAGAGCATCATTTGCTGTATGTACCATTTACGGGGTGGTTGAGGCTGCTTGCCTAGAAGGAGTACGCTCTGCGCAGGTAGCTGAGATCATTGCCTTGACTCGTGCCTGTTTGGCCGCTGATCAAATTCGAATCACGATCTACACGGAGAGCCAGTATGGGTTTGGTGTGGTTCATGACTTCGGACAGTTATGGTCCCAGAGGGGATTTTTTACATCATCTGGCTCACCCATTAGGAATGGAGAACATGTAAGACAACTGTTAGATGCATTACAATATCCCGAAGGAAATCGCAGTTGTCAAGTGCACTGCGCATGGAAAGGGGGAGGATTTTGTGTCTTTGGGAAATAATTATGCGGACGAAGTTGCCCGCTTCTGTGCCGAACAAGGATGCATATTTACAGAGGGTTATACAGGAGAGAGCCAAGAAAGAACCGAGCTCAGCATGATGTTGGCCATGGCAGACACTTGGGAGGAGCTCAAGCGACTGCAAGATGAAGTCTCAGATCATGAACGGAACGGATGGGTCAAAGCAGGGTGTGAAAGAGGGGATGTGGATGTTTGGGTCTCCAGTGATGGAAGAGCTGTGTTGCCAGAGAATCTGCTGAGTCCGATGGCGAGACTAATACATGGTCCGGTACACCTTGGTAGGGATGCAATGATGCGTGTGTTTAGACAAACTTGGTATAACCCACGATTTCGTGCAATGGCTGAAGCAGTTTGTCAGAGGTGTGTTACATGTCAGCAGATGAATGCTGGAAAGAAAACAGTAGTCACTTTGAGTCACATTGGGAGGTCAGGAGGGCCTTTCAATAGAATACAGTTAGACTTCGTGGAAATGCCTAAGTGCAATGGGTTGAGATACATTTTGGTGCTGGTATGTGTATTCTCACGATGGGTGGAGGCTTACCCCACACGCAGGTGTGACACTCTCACAGTGGCTAAGTTATTGTTGAGGGAGCTCATCCCGAGATTCGGGATTCCAACCTCTTTGGAATCAGATAGAGGAAGACACTTCCACAGTGAAATCATGAAGTTACTTTGTGCTGCATTGAATGTTGATCAGAGACTCCATTGCAGTTACCGACCAGAGGCTTCTGGGATGGTGGAACAGATTAATGGAACTTTGAAAGCCCGGATGGCAAAAATGTGTTCATCAACGTCCCTGAAGTGGCCTGACGCTTTTCCGCTCGTACTGATGAGCATGCAAAGTGTCCCAGATAGGAGGACCGGGTTGTCCCCCCACGAAATATTGATGGGAAGGGCAATGCGGTTGCCAGCCATACCAGCTACAGCTTTGATAAACATCACTGATGACTTGATTCTCGATTACTGTAAAGGACTATCTGATGTGGTCCGTTCTGTGTCCCAGCAGGTACAAGCGACAGCTGTTCCGGCTTCGAGTGATCTGTGCCACGACCTGTGTCCAGGCAACTGGGTGCTTGTCCGAGAGCACGTGAGGAAGAGCTGTTTGGATGTTCGGTGGCGAGGCCCGTACCAGGTGATACTGGTAACGAATACAGCAGTGAAGTGTGGAGGATTACCGAACTGGGTACATGCCTCCCATACCCGCAGAGTTTCAGCACCCTCAGAAGAAACAGCTCCTCTCGCAAATGAAAATCCAGCTTATGTGGGAGAGCCACATGAGAGGACAAGTCAAGCTGTGAGGGACGCTGACGCAGCTGGTTGTGCACCAGTGCTATCTGAAAGGGGTTCCGACAACCAGATCCTCGACTCTAACTCGGATGCTGAAGGTGGTGCAGTGGGTGGAGTGGAGTCAGATTCAGCAGAAGAAGGAAGTGGTGCACAGGGTATAGAAGGGGAAGGCGGAAGAACGACCAGAATCGAGGAGGCTTGGCCTGAAAGACAGAGGCGACTGAATTTGAGGTTGGCGCCCGAAAGAGATCTTGCTCCAGTGTCTGAAACGTCTGAAACAGAAGCAAGCGACGAAGAGTAGACTCAAGAGGGTCGGCGAAGGTCGAAAAGAACAAAAGTACCCTGTCGGAGATACTCTACCCCTGAGTGGACTTACGCAGTGACTGATGCAGGGGGTAGTGAGTTCGGGGAGACTGAGGTCTGTGCAGGTGGTCAGCAAGAGTCCAAGCGTGGTGCTGAAGGTGGTGCTGTTGATACCAGGACTCGAAGTCGAAGGAATACTGACCCTCACGGTTCCGAATCCCCCGCTTCTGAGTAAAGTTCGAGAATTGGTTTTGCATCGACTCGAATTTCCGTCTTTTGAATTTGAGCCGTCTTCACATGAAGTGGTAATTCTTCGCCTTGAACTTTTGTATCATGTTTTAGAAGCACTTGCAGATGATCTTATGGTGGATGAAATATAACCTGTTGTAAATAAAAAGTCTAAAGAAGAAGATAACCTAGGTCCGAGTGGAAGAAGAATAAACTTAGGGACTTTCCACCGAAGAGGAACCAAACTTAGGGAAGTCTTTTTCTGGACTATGTAAATAAGACTGTAGCTGACAAGGGGATTTCCAGATCCCATTAATGTAGATACGTGAATCGATGTTGAAAGAGACACGAAAATCCTTAATAAAGAGAAATATGAAATCTGTATTCTGTGTTACTGGCATTACGTCTGTAATTAAATACAAAAACTCACACTAAATAAAAAATTCCTAAAATACAAAACGGCAAAGCTATTTTGATTGAACCATTGAGTCCCAACTTTAAAAAGCTTTTAATGGATTCAAACAAATACATATCCCAAGCTTGCAATTTGAAGGGTTTTGTACACAGCCCACCAACCGGGGTAGAAACCTCACCTCTATATTATTAAGAAGGAAACTATAGAGAACATCCTATTCTTGTGCCCTCGATTTCTGGACTTAAGGAGAAAGTATGTAAGACCAATATTTTTGGAAAGAGGAGTACGGACAGTTAAAGATGCTACCCTCTTGTATTTCAAAGGACTGATAAAGAAATGCATTAGTTGTACAATAAAATGTCCCACATTAGCTGGTAGTTGTTTACAGAGCAATTGATGCAGAGTGGCTGAATTTGGGACAGGATTACAGAATCTTCGACATGTAAGCTGTTTATGAACACTTAAAAATATCCTTATTTTTTTCTCAAATGTTTAAAATCGAATTTATTTGTGAATTTTGCTTTGAACATTCCTCTGTTTTTGTAATTGAGGTGAATTAAATTTTACTATAAATCATTCTTACTATCAGAGCGTTGTCATAGATTGGCCACATGCAATGCATGAGATGTCTGTAAAAATACATAGGGGCATATGTACAAGGAATTTACGTTACCGTAGCGTCAATTTTTTGATGTTACTGCAGCTTTTATTTTATAGCCTTATTTACAAGTTGCCGCTAACCTCAGTTATCGGCAGTTTTCTGGCGAAAACGTGAATTTTTAAGATCGCCACTTCTGTTAGCGGGAGTTAACGAAAATGAGATGCAAGGTAGGCATTCCCGTGCAAAAACAGCGCTAACCCCACTTCCCGATATTTACAAGGAATTCCTTGTATGGTGCAAAACCAAAAAAACTGCCTCTAACTGCAGTTAGAGGCATTTTTTTAAGACAAGAAAATAGCTGGTCTTAAAAATGGTGCAAACACTTGGGGCCTCATTTCAGAAGGTTTTGGTGCTGGGCAGCACTGCAAGGAATGTTGCTGCGCTGCCCTGCGACAAAACTACAGGGCAGAAATGCGCACCATCAATAAGATAGGGCGCATTCCTGGGCCTCATTCATGAAAAGTGTTGCATCACTGTGACAAAACAGCGTTGCATCACTTTTTACTACACCCTTTTTGCAACACTATAGATGCACTGTATTCACTGTACGGCGCTCCATGTTGCAATTAATGACAGGTACGTCTGGAATCATGACGTATCTGTCAGCGCTAAAGTCACGCATTGCTGCAGTTGTGTCACAAGCATGAAACAACTCCAGCAATGCATGGGGCCAGCCTATCCCTGTGGCACTATGTCACCCATAGTGCCTGCCTTGAGGCAGGCGTAAGGTACTGACGCAGTGGCATCCTACAATTGTTGCAGTGAAATATGATGGATTTCACTGCGCCACTCCTATGAGGCTTTGTTGCATGGGAACGCCCACCCTGCATACATCATAACTGATGCAGGTATAATGTGGCACAGGGCTTCACAAGGTCACGCATATGCCTAGATGCGTCACTTTGCAAATACGGCTCAACGTGATGCAAGAATCACGCTGCAAGTACGTCAAGGAAATGATGCACTGTCGGGATGAAACTGTTAGAAGGCGCTCATGAATAAGCCCCCCTGTCTTTTTCCCCTACGCTGGAGCACAATGGCTGCCATGCACCAACGCAGGAACACTTGCGCCATGGTGCAAGGGTGACTGTGTTCCGGAGTTGATTGATGTTGTGGCTCCATCACTTCTTGAGATGTCTGCAGGTGCGTCTGGACTAGTGGAGGGCGGGAGTGAACCAGTTGGCCTTCTTGGAGTGTTGTTTGCCTGGTCTTTCTTGAGGGGTGCTAGGGTGTCGGCGCAGTTGGAGATCCATCGGTGGAGGTTGCGCGCTGTGGTGTTGGCGTCTGTAAGCGATGGCGGAGTGGTGGTGCTGAGGGAGTTGACAAGAAGTTCTTCGGTGGCCTTGATCCAGCTGCGAGGGGGGGCGATGATGGCAGTGGTGTACGGTGGGCATGGTGAAGACGTTATGTATACAATGATGGTCGGTCCAGGAGAGTCCAGTGATGTGGCTGTATTTGAAGTTCCCGCTGGCGGAGAAGACGTGCTTGAGTGTGCGTCTGGCTATGTAGGTTTGTGCAGTGACTAGCTGCTTGAGTCCGATGTTGGGGAGGTTCCCCAGGAGGGCGGTGGTGTTCTGGTCACTGGGGTTGTTCTTGTGGAACTTGAGGTCTCCCAGTGGAATGTCGTTGGTGGATGGGAGAGCCTGGGGTGCAATGAGGCCTACAATGGCATCGGTGAATGGTGGTCGATAGCCCGAGGGGCCTGTAGATGAGGGTGCTGCAGAGGATAGGGTGGTGTTGGGGTTGGTCCGGATCTGGAAGTGGAGGTGTTCCATGGTCACCTTTGGGTCATTAGAGTGGGTGGTCAGTCGGAATGTGCTTTTGTAGACGATGGCAATGCCTCCTCCTGGACAGTCGGGGTGGTCCTTGTGGGTGATTTAGTAGCCGTCAGGGATGGCGATGGCGATGTCCGGTCCGGAGCAGAGGTTGGTCCAGGTTTCCGTGAAGAAGGCGATGTCTAAAGAGGTGGCGTTGAGGAGGTCCCAGATGTCTGTGGCGTATTTGTGTATTTGTGGAGGGACCGCAAGTTGAGGAGGATGGAGTTGAGCCGGTCGGGTGCGCTGTTGGTCGGTTGGGCGGCAAGAGGAGCTGGTGTGCCGATGTGGCAGAAAGTGCGTTTGCAGTTTTGACAGGCGCAGGGCGCAAGGGTATTCTTCGGTGATGCTAGATGGCAGGCGGCGTGGCGTCCATGGTTGAGGGCGAGGAGGGTGCTTGCGTCGTAGTGGTGGAGTGTCTGAGAGGCAGGGTCCCTGGTGCTGGGCATGGTACAGGGCTGGACGGACACAGACGGGCTTGCCTTTGGCTTCCTTCGGCGTACCAGTGGCACACACGCTGCGCATGGCCGCACAGCATCCACCATAAAGTAGTGCTGCAGGGGGGCTGTACAGCTGTAAGGCGGGAAATGCGGGAAAAGACACTGGAGCGGGCGGGGATGCGGGTGATTGAAGCGGCAATGAGGGAGAGGATAGGGAAAAAGGAACTGCAAAAAAACACAGGAAAAACAAAGCCAAACACAGCAAAGATAAAAAATAAAGAAAAAGGTAGGAAAGCAATGGAGAAGAGCAGAAAGATGAACAGGAACAGCAGACGAGAGGGACAGGAGGGCAGCCAAGCTGCAGAGCAGTGGCCCTCTACCACTGGACCACCAGGGATGAGGCGCAGGCAGGAGCCTGCGGGTGGAGGAGGGACTCAAACACCTGACCTCCATGTCAGAGGAACTAGCAGCAGCAGATGGGGACAGCAGCAGCAACCAGACGGCGCAGCACTGTGGAAAGAGGAAGTCCACTAAGGGCTAGTCCTCCGTACACCCAAAAGCAAACTAACAGGGGGCAAGGAAAGGCAGCACCACCCGGTTGCCTCTTCCGATCTGACAGTGGTGACCAGATTCTGTGTTTCCCAGTTCCCCAGCAAGTAACAGCGGATCAAGCTGCATACCCAAGGGCCTGTGCCAGAACCGGCCCCCGTGCTCCTGGCACCCACTGCCACCAATGGCCGTTTTCAGCGAATTGAGCGAGTTAGTGGAGTCTCCCACTAGTCTTGTGCGGTGCCCTCAGTGATGTAGGTCAACTGCAGTGCAGGGAATGCTCAGGACATGGTCTGCATCACCCACAGGCGTTAGGCCTGGGCTCGACTCACTCATGGGCCTCCTCCGCTACGCGTCCCACCTTCTCCTCACCTGGACATTGACACCGGGGGCTCAATACACTGCACTCTCTCCAAATCTGTGACTCAGCCAGCAGGAGCCTCAGCCAGGTGGGATTTCACAAGCCTGGGTACAGCAGTCGCCGCCAAGTCTGCTGGGGAACCTCCCGATGCAGGTGTGGCAACAGGGCCCCCTTAAGCGCATAGTTGCAGCGCTCCCATCACACAAGTTTGGTACAGCCCAGGGACCTCACCCTCCACAGCGTCCGGCCAGCACAACATCCTACGTCCTATGATGCAGAGAGGCGCGGCACACCATTGATAATCTCCTCCGTGCACCCCGTGGTAGTGGTGGATCATAGTATGCGATGCAGACCTCCTTACGTTGGTGCGCAGGAGCGCATCTACCGTTGACAGCTCCAAGGGGCGCAAGGCGGTCTTCTCACACAGGTCAGCAAGGTGTCTCCATGTGACCTGCCAGATTTCACCACCAGGTGAGGGCGATCGCCGCGCCTCAATATGTACCACCACGGCCCAGCGACTCAACAGCACCTCCGCATCTCACTCTGGGTCCCACACGCAGGCCCAGTGAGGTCTCCGGGCCCCGGGGACTGTCCGTGCTTTCAAGGTTTTGGATGCCATGGTGTTGCAAGGAGTGCGCAATGACAAGTGATGCATCACTGGTTTGGCACAGCGATGCACCTCTTTTCATAGATGTAGCCCTGAATTTCCTCTTCCAATGGGACTCTGGCTGGTCATCCTGGCTGTTGGGGGGCTTGGCGGGGATGTTGATCTGTGCTGCACTTGTCCCTGGCTGCTCCATTCTACATGCCATTGGTTTTATTTCCTATTTTTCATTGGTGGTGGACTTATATGCTATTTTTGCCTCTAGAGGCAAAAAAAAGTCATGTTGGGCTGACGAAGGTGAGTTTTTTTGCCGCTAGTGGGCCTTTTGCAAGTTTTTGTCCGCTAACGTCAGAATTTGTATCGTCTTCACGCTAGTGTTACCGGCAGTTTTCTCCGCAGTTACCTGAAACTATTGCCATGTAGCGACATTTTGTAAATACATCGCTAACAGGGTGATAGTTTTTGGTGATAGGCCGCGTTAAGGAAACTGCCGCTAACTAGCGTTAGCGTTAGTTAGCGGCAGTTCTTGTACATATTCCCCATACTAGCTTGTTTGACAGTAGGGCCCAATTTAAGAATGCTTTGTGCCGGGTTTGTGTTACTTTTGTAATGCGAACCAGATGCAAAGTATTATGCTAGGATTTACTGTCCATCACAAATCAGGATTTGCTTTGTATGGTTTCTCAAAGTAACACAAAGGGGCCGATTACGATGCCGTAAGGAATGGCTCTGACCCTCAGTTAGAGCCGTTCCTACGGCATCGTAATCTCCTGTTTGAATTCATTTCTGACTGACCCATTTGGATGGAGTCAGTCGGAAATTAATCCAAACTGGATTTCTGATTGGCTTACGACGGGCTCAGAGAGCCCGTCTGCCATTCGGAAAGCCTCCTGGTATCCCAAGGGAGGCTCTTTCCACCCAAGGGATTACAATGTCAGATTCCGACATCCTTTCTGTGCCAGCCTTTCCGGCACAGAAAGGCTGTGGGAAGTCAACTTTGGGGGGCCCCAGTAGGGCCCCCATGGGTGCAAGGCCTCCGGATGGCTGCAAAGGGGGAACCTATGGTGCCCCTCTGTTGATCCTTGCACCTTGTGGCAGGCACCTTGAGGTGTCTGCCATGGGGTGCAGGGATGAACTGCACCTCTTCACTTTACACCGAGAGCATGCATTCCAGTCAGAATGCATGCTCCCATTGTAAAGAATAGGAGTGCGACCAAACAGTGTTCGGTCGCATCCTAATTGCTAGGTTGGGCCCGCCGACAGGAGGTCGGTCGGTCCCAGTACCCAAACAATGTCGGACGGACTCAGGTCCGTCCAACATCGTAATCGGGCCCAAAGTTGGGTCATTTGTTACTTTGGTATACACTGCATCAAGCGGGTGTTCCATTGGTGATGTGTGGTCATTCCAGTGGAACCACCCATGGGTTTTGATGCAAATCCCTATCTACAAACTATAGTGGACAGGGTTTTGCACCAAAATCCTACACCTCCTCGAGGCAGGTGCAACAATGAGAATTTATTTATTTCTCCTCGTTTTTTCTACATTACATGCATGCTGCATTTTACAGAACACATACAAAGGATACTTGTTAAATTGGAACAGTTCCCCTACAGTTCAAAAAATAATCCTTGTAGAACGCACACACATTTGTTCTATGGCGCAAGGGTGTGTGTGTTGGCGCATGACAGCCAAATGTTCGCCACCACAGGGAGAAAGGAAACCAGCGCCTCATCTTAGTAGATATGGCACTGTTCTGCTCGCTCCCTTTCATGCAATGCAGCACAGCAACTTAAATAGCTGCACTTCGTTTGCTTATTTTTTAGTAAATCTGCGCCTAGGTGTACCATGCATGACCTCTTAGAAGTGAGTGTTATTTCGTTCTAAAAGGTCTTGAGCATGTACCTGTAGCTGCTTCATCCAAGGTTGCAAATGAGCATCTTCTAACTGTACATGTAATAAAGAACTTACACCATTTTCTGTCGAAATTTTGAAACTATGGGGCATATTTATGAAATAGTGGTGCAGCGCTGTGCATCAAGTCACCTTGCTGCGCTGTGCTGCACTGCTGTACAGGGAAAGGGCAGGAATGTGCCTTATTTAAGGTATAAGGCACATTCCTGGCATTTTCTCCTTGCTCTGGTGCACAATGGGGTGCCTAGCATCAATGCAGGAACCCTTGACCCATGGTTCAAGGGTGCCTTCATTGCATGCAGGATTGTTTTTGTACAGTAAAGGACACCTCCCTGCACAAAAAACAATGTTGAGACATTTTCCTCTTTGTATGTGTGCTGCAGAATGCAGCACACATAGAAAGGGGAATTAATGATGAGAAATAAATACATTTCTCCTCGTTACGACTCTCCTGGGGAGTTGTATCTTTTTGGTGCATTCCCAGGCTAACAAGGTCTTGTAAATCTGGGAATGCGTCAAAAACCATGGGAGTTGTGTGGTAAAACCAATGCAACACCCTCGGAATGCCTATCTGGGGCAGAGTAATGCAACGCTGCGATTTGTACTGCTTTGCATTATTGCAGATTTTTGGAGCCACTCAAAGTCTAACAAAGTGGCTTTGCATGTCATCAAAAATCTGTGTTAAGGTTTGCGTCTCTCTTGCACCATATTGTGTGGTGTACGAGTGATGCAAACAGGGTCATAAATATGGCCCCATATTCTTAATCCATATTGTCCACACCTTCGTCACTCTCAATGCTTCATCAATTCCTAGTAGTAGTAGTAATGTTGCGAGGCCTTAAGCTTTACAATGTATTAACAACAGTTATTACCCAAGTTATTGATCCAATGAGGAATATGGATGGTTCTAGCTTAGAATGATGAAGTTGTAGCTTTTTGCCATTGGATATTTGGTGTGAGCAGAAATTTCTTCAGACACTATGAAAATGAGGGGCATATTCACAAGGACTTATCTCCGATTTATCTCCCCCTTAACTCGTCAAAAGTGGAGATAGATTTTCACCCCATTCACAAGCGGGTGCAAACTGCAGACATCGCCAGTATTCCCGCGACAACTGCCCCAAAATTTAACACCACGGTGGACACCACCAACTAACCCTAATGAGATACAGAGTAGGCGTTCCCGTGCAAAAACACACAAAAAAACCACAACACCACTTTCACAACAAACTGCCAGATCTGCGATGCGAACCAAAAACAGGCGATTAGCCGCGGTAGCACCAGGGAATTAACACCTTATTTATTTGCGTTTTATATAGCGCTGGCTAGACCCGGAGGTATCAGAGCGCTTTACATGAGGAGAGTTACATAGGTTACACGTTACACATTGTTACAGAAGGTACATCAATTACAAGTTACATCCAAAGGTACATCAATTCCAAGTTACATCCGTTGGTTCATGGCGTGTAGAAGGGTAAGGGGGTAATGTAAAAGGGCGACGGGGAGGGAGATTAAGCGGAGAATAGGTGCAAGGAAAAACAAAGTAGGTAGGGGGAGAGAGATTCAGGGGAGAGAGGAAAGGAAAAGGGGAGGCAAGCCAAGAATGAAAGGAGGGAAGGGGAGGGGGAGGGGGTAGGAGACACAGCGAGGAGACGAGGAAGTAACTGTGTCCGATGTCCGGCTGGGTGGGAGACGGCTCCCTGCGGTAAAGGGGTCATTCCCAGTCTTCCATTTTGTGTGATTCCCTTGACGCGGTGGACTCTCTCAGCGGGGTCGCTGAGATTCCAGGGCATAGATTCTGGATCCCTTCCCAACAAGGGAAGAGGAGTGCTTTGGTCACGGGCACACTTAGAAGAATGAAGGAGGGAAGAGGAGGGGGAGGGGGTAGAAAACCCAGCGTGAACACAATGTCCGACTTCCGGCGGGTAGGAGACAGTTCCCAGAGGTAAGGGGATCAATCCCAGTCCTTTACAATGTGAGACTCCCTGGTCACTGTGGACTCTCTCAGAAGGGTCTCTGAGACTCCAGGGCAAAAATGCTGGATCCATCCCCAACAAGGGGAGTAGGAGTGCTTTGGACAAGGGCATACTTAAGGGGGCCATTTAAGGGAGTCAGGCTGGTAGGGTTACATAGGTTACAAGTTACCCATTGTTACAGAAGGTACGTCAATTACGAGTTTCATCGTTGGTTCATGGCGTGTAGAGGGTAAGGGGATAATGTAAAAAGGGCGACGGGGAGGGAGATTGAGCGGAGCATAGGCACAAGGATAAACAAAGCAGGTAGGGGGAAAGAGATTCAACGGAGAGAGGAAAGGAATAGGGGAGGCAAGCAAAGAATGAAGGAGGGACGAGGTGGGGGAGGGGGTAGGTGACATGGCGAGGAGACGAGGAAGTCCAGGCTAGGCCCGGAGGTATCAGAGCGCAGCCTGATACCTTGTAGCCTCTTATTAGCCCTTCAGAGCAGGGCCTATGCCCATGTTCCCTTGGAAGAAGCAAAAGAAATGCCGTCACCAATGATGAACAGGCGTGGAAAGTTGAGGTCTTAATGTGGACATATGTACTATAGTATATGTGCTGTTTGAAATCTGTTGATGTCTCTCAAACGTCGTGGAACAGCCACAGGGAGAAACCACCCCAGCAGTGCATGTGGTCTAGACCTCTCAAGCACCAAACACCTGCCTTTTGCTGGTGTTAAGCAGGACGACTACCTGCAGCATGAAAGCGAGCCCAGCCAAGAGCCACACCTGAAGAACCACAGATGCCATGGAGACAATCATCATGCAGCTCCGAGACCCATGAGGGACACAACACCCACCCCAGGCCCGCCACCACCCCCAGGACCCGTCCCGCCCCCCCCGGGTACACCACAGAGGCAGCGTACACAAAGACAGCGGACCCACCTGAAACGCACCTGCCACCCAGACCCAACGCCAGAGGAGGACATTGCCCACCACAGGCCCAAAAGGACAACCATCCCCCACATCCTGACCCACATCCCCCACCTGCTGACTGTCCCAACCCAGCGGACTACCAACATCCCTTCGCTGACAAAGCTGCCGGCTGCGCAACACATGCCGGCCTCTGGTACCATCCAACCCACAACTGCCAGAGTCGGAGGAGTCACACAGCCAGCCCCATACAAGGTCATCACACCTGTCCTGGATGCCAACAACAGCCTGGTACCCCAGCACCTCCGCTTCACCCACACTGCGCAGGAGCTGCTGGAAACCAAGCAAGGCCCCTACACCATAGCTGGATTCCCTCACGTTGCCAGGGCCAATCAACTGCACACATGTACCCCTCGTGCCCCCTGCCGACACTACACACAACTACCACAACAGAAAGCACACGCATATCATGAATGTGCAGGCAACAGTGGACTGCCCGGGACTCCTCAACAATGTCGTGGCCAACTCCCCAGGCCGAGTGCATGATTCTCACATCTCCGGGCAGTCCAGCATCACCCAGCGCTCCCAGGATGGCACCCATGGAAATGCAGTGCCCGTTGGTAAGTCCAAAATGAACACACCACACACCTCCAGCCCACAGTCATGCAACTCACGACACCGGCAATGGAAACGCAGCACAACTACATTCAACATGACACACAACATGCCAACCGACCAGACATGACAACACGACCCCATCAGGAACTTGGCCTTGCCATGCCCACAACCCAGCCATGGCATGGCACCACAGACACACAATAGCAGGATGTGATGAGAGGCATGGAGCAGGCATGTGCGAGAGTGGCAAGTGACTAAGGAATGTGAACCTACCCAATACCAGATGTGGCGTGGAGATGCTGGACAGACCACAGCGTGCAAATCACGGAAATGGCCATGTGGAGATCAACTGCTGGTGCATGGAGCGTAGTGGCCAGTGGACGCTACCATGTCCCCACAGGCTGTGGGGCAGAATGTGGAAATGTCGCACGTTACGTCCCCCCCTGCATGCGCGGGAGGAGTGGGTTGGATCTGCGTATGCCAGGCTGCGTAGGGGTGTGAACAAAAAGCCCGTCGCACTGGGCGTGGTTCTCATTCGGAATGGACAACGCGTCTGCCAGGGCGGCGCCTCTCAGCCCGCCACGAGTCCGGCACCGAGCACGGCAGAGCCTGCGTCCCTGTGCGCCTGCTGCACCCCGGGTCGCTGGGACCCAGACCCGTCATGCCTGCCCCAGCGCACCAGTGAGGCTCCGCTCACATGCCGACACCGGCGTGTGTCAAAGAGGGCCCACCACGTGCCGGTGCAAGCTCCGGGCCCCAGGCCCGCAACCTTTGCAGCCTCCACAGACCATCGCTGGCCTCCACGGCGCAGGCCCACATTACTCCTTTTATATTTACATACTCCACCTGTGTCCTCCTCGGCCCAGTGGGTCCCACATGTGGAACTGTGTCCTGAGTCATGAATGGCAGTGACCCCAAGTCCGTGGCAGCGGCCACAGCACCAGACTCTCTTCGATCAGTGAGGCATAATTCCATATCGCAAGCCGGCGACACGTGGTGCCACTAACCCTGTTCAACGCAAGCCGGCGACACGTAGTGCCACTAACCCTGTTCAATGCAAGCCGGCGACACATGGTGCCACCAACCCTGTTCAACGCAAGCCGGTGACACGTGGTGCCACTAACCCTGTTCAACGCAAGCCGGCGACACGTGGTGCCACCAACCCTGTTCAACGCAAGCCGGTGACACGTGGTGCCACTAACCCTGTTCAACACAAGTCTGCGTCCCGTGGTGCCACTGAACCTGAACTACGCAGGCATCCAACCTAAGCCGGCGACACTCGGTGAATGGCCCCTGCTGGCCGCTGCCTCAGGCCTACACTGCGGTCCAGTAGGCCACACATGTGGAACTGTGTCCTGGGTAAGATATGGAGGAGTCCACGCCATTGGACACACCTCATCGCAGGCGGCATCCCCTATCAGCACTGGTGCCACTAACTCTGTGCGCAATGACTCATGGGCACCCTCTGGTTGAACTTTGGTGTCGTCTGAGTCCATGGCCTGGGGGTTGTCTGCATCATCATCTGGCTGGGATGGACTTGGTGTCCGACATGTGTTTGCTCCACTCATCTCCACCATGGTGACTGTTTCAGCGTGGTTCTGCCCTCGGCATCATGCCCTGGGGGTCCACCGAGACACTCCGGGACAACCCTCCTAGTCATCTGCGGGAACCTGCTCTGCTCTCGTGACCCTGCCCCAGTGCACCGCAAGTCAGCGGCCCATGGCGGTAGGCCCGTGCAGGACGCTGTGCATCCGGGGCCACTAACTCTGTGCAGCTCAGGTCATGGGTCCTTTACGGTTGAATGGTTGTGTCCTTTACGATGTACACTGTTGTCGATTTCTGACTGCACCAGGCAGCCCTTGCCGGCTGGTGTGCACACACCCCACACATATCCAACACAGGTGTCACTAGATATGTGTGCCTGCTAATAAATGTGGCCGGGCGCACGTGCCCATAGCCATTCACACCATCTGAGCAAGTGTGTCTGTGTGGTCATTGTGTCAGCATGATGGGCACGGGCCCTGCTACATCACAGTGTGCTGTCTTCAGCGGCGGATACCATGTCACCTCAGCGTTGGCAGTGACCTTGGACATGTAGCTTCGCCCGCCCCCCCCCTGCATGCACAAGCGGCGTGTGCTGGTCCGGCGTACGTCAGGTCAGCGCAGGGGTGTGCTGAATCGGCAGGGGCAGCAGGGCGTGGCTCGGACCTGGCCTTGGGCAGGAAGTACGGTAAGTGTGTCTCTGTGTCGGGGTGTTGTCGCCACCAGGGCCACAGTAGTCGATGTTGCAATGTAGCATGCACCAGGAGGGCGGGCCCGCACGGACGGGGACATGTAGGAGCGCAAGACCGCTCGGGGTCTTGGCACATGCATGCCAAGTGTTATGTGTATCAGTCCTGCGGTTGCATGAGTCAGTTGCCTAGCCTCATTCGCAGCGTGATCATAGCCAGCCATGGACTGTACACTTGTGTCTGCCCTGTCCGGAGCATTGGCCTACACTCACTTGGCCGCACACCTTCAAAGGCCAGCATCACGTGTTGGTGGCATGCCGCTGGACATGCACGGACAGGCATTACAATGATGTGCCGTAGGAGAGCACATGATACAACCGCGCAGGGCACACAAGTGTGGGGGCTCGTGGGAGGGTGGAGCAGCTGTGAGGCAACATAACACACAGTGAGGCCGCACATGTGCCACGTGCTGGGCATATCATCCATGATTTCCAGGGTCGCAGACATCCCACCACACCCACGGCAGGCATCTGTACGTCTCCTGAATGCATGCAGATGGTGCAGTTACTGTAGGGATGAATGGTCCTTTGTCCGCACTATCTGGCGGTAGCATATCTGCAGCTCCTAGATGTGCCTTGCATGTGCCCAGCACCCCCTGACAGATAGGATAGCATTTCCAGCCGACTCCCACACTAGGCATTGCCAGACGTGAGGCCAACGTGTACACATCCCACACGCAGAAGTCCTTGGTCGTAGTTTTCGTGCGTGAAATGGCCTTCACTCGTACTCCCACCACACCCCAGGCCTGCACCGGTTGCACACAGACACTGCTCATTGCTCTGAGCTGTGGCGTTTCATCCACAGGACTGGCACAGGTCCTCACAGTGCCACTTCAAGCAGAGCCACTGACGCAATGGCAGACCATCCCGGACAAATGCTCTACTCCAGTCACGTGGACCTGTACCGTGCACGTCTGCTGCATGTACTGGGGGCACTGCCATTGGCAGTGCTGCGGATCAGTTACAGGCTGAGCTTCCGCATTGCCAACGTCACCTGCGTTCAGCCTGTGTTGCACTGTCGCTCGTGCATATTCGAGTGATCCATGGATGTCTGCCTCTCCAAAGTAACGGTAGCTGACCTGGATTTCGACGTGTGTGTGCGTCCCCTGTTGGACCACAACCAGGAGTGTAACCGTGATGCCCGTTTATGGCAAGCCTGGATGTTTGGCATGCATGCTGGGAACTGGACCTGGGAGATTGCAGGAGTCGTCGTGTGCAGTGACCAAATTGAGCCGCTCCCTGATTGGGCTTTCGTGCATATTGGGGCCAGGGGTTGGAGTGAGCACATCTGTCCGGGACAGCTGATGGGTTACGTCGCCGACATGTCAGATGTGGTGGACAACGATCTCGCATTGGAAATGTTGACCTACGCTGCTGCACTCATGTTCATGGACGAGTGACCAGGTACCTGCAGCCAGGACTGCATGTGACCCATTGCACATGTCCCGACGCCTGGTTGCATGTTGGGGATCTGGTCACATGTCCCTGGGAGACAATGTACATGGCTGCATTTGCCTGGACTCCTGATCCATGCGCGGACAACATACGCGGGTTGACAATGACTTGCGTTGGTGATGGACTCCCCCGGGGTGGACATGGGCGCTTTCCAATGTTCCTCATTGAGACATGCTGCTGCATTGGTCTGCATGTCGTGGCACTTCCCTTGGCCGTACTTTCACGCAATTGTTGATAAAGTTTCCGCACGTTCACTTGTCTCCAACTGTGTTGAGTGTTTATTTGTATGCCAAAGTGTGTTTGTCTCGGCCTATCTGGGTCACTGCCTTACATGCATTGCTGCCCCATCAGGGCTGTGGGTTGTACTTGTGCATTATCATGTCCCTGTTTCGTGGTTTGCCAGATGCGTATGGCTATTTACCGGCCACAAGCGGGTGCACTTGTCTCCTGTGTTCGGTTGTGCAGATGTTGGTGTTTGTTCCACATTGTGTTCGATGTTGGGGTGCTCTGCTTCCTATGTGTGTGTGCTGCATTGTGTGTGAGATGTCCCTTCAGCTCAGATTTGGCTCACCCTTCTCCCTTTCAGGCAGTGTGGTTTTCACTTCTGTGCTTGTTCAGTGGTGTGATATTGCCGACTTGTGTGACTTGTGCTCTTGGTTGGTGTTGTTCCTCTTGGGCATGGTTTGTCTGCAGTTGTGCTGTGCTTAATTGTGCATGTGTGGCATTGTGGCCATCTCCCACCATACCCCCAGTCCCTGGTGGTTCCTCTCCCATTTGCTGTTGTGTCTGTTGATTTTAAGCAGTTTCCGGGCCCCGAGTCCTGCCACCATCTCCAGGCTGATGTGGTGGACACCATTTCCTCCATGTCATCCAGCTCCAGGTGTGGCGCTGGACTCCCACCTCCGGTGTGCATTGCTGCCTTGTGGTTGTTGGTGTGTTTGTGCTTGTTTGTGCCTTTCGCATCATTCCAGCTGTTCTGGTTTTCTGCCATTGTCCTGCTCCACTCTTGGGCTGCATTCACCTTGTCCACGATGGCCTGCCATGTCTAATATTTTGTTGCCAATGGTGCTTGTGGGGTTGTGTGCTGGCTCCGACTGCCTCCATTGTGCTTCGCTGTTTTCTGTTTGGTTTGTCTTTCTTTTTCCTGCTTTTGTTGTGCTTATTCCCGCATGCCGTATATGTGTCGCGGGCCTTGCGCTGCTTATCGCTGCTTTCCTCCTCGCGAATGGGCTCACCGCATGTTTTTTGGTGTTGGGGTTTGTGTTTTTATCTCCGTCGAGGTGGTTGTATCGCGGACATTGGCCGCGGTTTCGGGAGACTATCGCCTGGTACCGCCGTGTTGTGAATTCCAGGTTAACACGGGGTTATTTTCCCATGATAGGCTGCGATGTGTAAAGTTGCGTTAACATTTTCTGGTGATATTTAGCACACGTTCTTGTGAATATCTCCCTGAGAGTGTGCTACACTACATCTCTCACCCCCTAATCACAACAAGGTTATGTCCAAACTAACGATTTGAACTTGTGTCTGGTTATTTCTACCAGGATTCTATAGAGGCATGTATCCTACTTTAGGGCACCTTCACCTTCAATTTAAATTAATGATCAAAATTTTTTTTTTACTTGTTCTCACTCACTGATTTGTCTTACCCCCGTGAATGTGTGTAACTGGTTCTAGGGTGTGTGTGTCACTCCAGTGATATTTCCTATGATGGATTTTTTTTTTTTGATAACTCAATTTTTCTCTCACATACTTCATTTCATTGGTGGACTTAGATCACCACTAAAGTCTTAAATATTGGTGTATGCACCAGTTAATGCGCTTCAACAGTGTTTTGCACTTACCACTAAATGAGGGCATTTCAGACTGTAATCAACATTCCTAAATCATAAATCACAGTACAATTGCACTTTTTGTTTAGCAAACACTTTTTCACAAAGCATTTCAAGTTTATATTGCAATTGTGTTTTATAGTATTTACAGCACTTAAAAATAAAATTCCTCGCTAAGTTTAACATGCAACCTGGAGGTGTTCCTTCTTCGCCACATAACTATAGCTATCAGAATTCAAATCTCATGAAAAGCAAAATTGCTAAAAGAATCACATTTTCTTGTCAATCTTTTATAGCCATGCCGTTTCAGATGCATTTTATGAACAAAAATAGGCTGTTACAAATAATGCGAGCCTGGCTTCATGCCTTATTCATTTTAGATCTTAAGATGCACATTTGGAATGGTTGCATTAGGAGATCTGTTTGCATAAAACAATTAGGCCAGATGAGTTCAGAAATAATGACGTCTAAGCACTCTGTTTATCAGCACTTTCCTTGCTCATCATGAGGATTTTTCCTCACCTGTCATGAGGTTCTTTTCTCATTGGAGATAATGGGGAAAAGGGAGCATAACAGGCAAGCAAAGCACTGATGAAAAGAGTCCTTAAGGAGTATTCTTAACCTGAGGGCTCTATTTAGATGCACTTACACACCTGTTCTGCAACCATTTGCCTGCACAACATAATACGAAAATGGTTTCAAAACAGGCTCCTGAGGCAGTGTTGAAAAGAGCTTGATTATGCTGTGATTCGACCTAGAATATTCCTTTTTATAGATATTGTAAATGAAAACATGGGTTCTCAGAATATTTTTTTTTTAACTATGCACGGAAATTAATAAAGAAAACATTCAGTATATGTGACAGAATGGTTTGAGTCTACCCCACTTAATTTGCTGGTTCTTAGTTCATGAAGGAAAGTGCCTCTTTTTGAATGGTTAGCCCCCACTTTTTGCCTGACGCCTGATGTGATTTCAAACTGTAAATGCACTGGGTACTGATAACCAGGTCCCCAGTGTCAGATCTGTTTCCCAAACACTGTATCATGATTGACAACTTCAGTTACCCCTGCAAGTCCCTAGTAGATGGCACCCCTGGCACCTAGTGCATGGGTACTGAAGAGGATCCTCTGGGGCTGCAGCACTAGTTGTGCCACCCCAGGGACCCCTAACCAAGGCTATGCACTCTGTCATTACAGGCTGCTTGTCTTGGTGCAGAAAAATCCAAAGAGTCAACATGGCACACAGCCCTGTGTGCCATGCCTCCCAAACAGTGAATAGGGCATAGGTAAATCACCCCTACTGCAGGCCTTTAGCCCTAAGGCAGGGTGCACTATATCCTATGTGAGGGCATATCAGCATGAGCAGATATGCCCCTACAATGTCTAGTGTATTCTGAGATGTTGTAAGTGCACAGGGAAGCCATGAAGAGTACATGGGCTGGATACTTGTCAACACAAGTTTCATAGCTCCATAACGGCTTCACTGATTTCTAAGATGTTTGGTATCAAACATCTTGTCTTACTAAACCCTCACTGATGCAAGTGTTGGATGTATTAATAAACTCACACAGGTGACCCTTTTAGAGGGTCCCATGAAAACCTACCAAGCTGTGGTGTGGTTTCTGACTTGTTTTTTTCAGTCTGCCACTACCAGACCTGCTTCTGACCTCATGGGGTAAGAGCCAGCACTCTCAGAGGAAAGAGACAAAGCCTGCTCTGGGTGGAGGTGCTCCACACCTTCTCCAGGACATGATGGCCTTCCTGAACGGGAAGTGTCAAGGACGATTCTGCCTTTGAAATCCAACCCCAGAACCTTGAGATAGTAGGGGAAGCCAAACCCCCTTTTCTGCTCCACTTTTGGTGGGAGGAAAGGCAGAAAATTAGTTAGATTAGAAGGAGGGTCCCCACTTAGCCTTCACCACGCCTAGGGCAGGACAGGCAATGTGAACCCCTCTCCTGAAATTCCACCATCTTGGGATGGTGAAGAAACAATCTATCAGGGCTAGGGTAGTACCTCTTCCCACAGGAAGGGGTCCCTAGAGGGTGTAGACACCCTAAAGGTAGGTAGCCCATTGGCTACTACCTGTCTCTCCTTCTAACGGCCCTAAACTCAATATTTAGGTGGCACCCCAAGACCTTAACATCAGATTCGACAGACAAGAGAAGACCAGGACAAACAGGACCTGCTGCATGAGAACTGAAGCCCTGTTTCAGAAGAAAAAGAAGTCAAGCCCTGCCTGCTGCTCCCAGAACTTGACAATCGTTGCTGCTGTGTCGTCCTGAAATCTGAAAGAACTATAAGAACCACGGAGCACATCCATCCTTCAAGAAATTGCCAAGAAGCTCCTTTGAAGTAAAGGTATCACTCCTCCGCACTCCGCAGGCAAGATCCTGTGTAGTCTGGTTTGTTGACTTGCTGCTCCCAATGACCCCGATGCAGCACTAAAGAAGAAAAGGAACAACAGCTCCGGAGAGTCAGATCTGTCTCCTCACCAAGTTGGGAGACATCAGGACCTACCAGAGCTGCGGCATACCAATACCCAGGGTACCGGACCCCCAATGGCAAACACCAAGAAGAGTCCACTCTGGACTCCCAAAGCACCTGAAGCAAGCACCCATTGGAAGGACGTTGAGACACTTGGAATCTGCTTCCTGAGTAGCCTAGCTGTCTAGAGATCACCTCTCAAAGTTGTCTGTTCCTGACCGTGAGGACCTCACAATGCCCGGCTGACCTGTTCACTCTGCACACGGCCCCACTGGCCCCGGCACCGACTGACCAGCTGGGCTCCCATGGTTCACAAGCCCTTGCAACCTCCTCCCTCAAAGGAGCCCCCTCGAACTCGCCTATAAGTCCACCTGTGCAGTGTATGTTCAAGTCGCCCCTTCGTCTTTGCGCACCAGTTTCCGAGACCCTCAGCACTATTCTCCCACCCAAACAGGTTCCCACTGGAACTTTTGACCTGGTCCTGACATTAACCTAAAACGAGAAGGTAAACTTCCTGAAAGCATTGTCTGATTTTCTATGCATTTTTCTGCTTTTGCCCCATTGCTTCCTATGGTGCGGAATTGTGCATAGAAGTGATACATTTTCTGAACTTTGAAAAATCGTAACTCTGAAAGTACTTTCCTTAGAACAGTGTTCTTGGTCTTAAAAAAACCATATAAAGCAATATTATTTTATACATTGGTCTTGGATTTATTCTTGAGTGTGTGTCTCATTTATTGCCTTTGTGGAGTGCAATAAATGATTAGCACTACCCTCTTATAAGCCTAACTGCTCGCCCACACTACCACAAAAAGAGCATTAGAATTATCTGCCTTTACCTCTGTGTACCATTTGGGGATTCTCTGGACTCTCTGCACAGTGCACTATATAGAGAGACAGCTTCCTACAGTCAATTTCTTTTAGGTTTCCTCTATTTCTATCTTCTTACACTTGCATTATGGCCACCACCCCAGACTGTCCCCGGCCGACTCTGCTCAACTAGATACCTTGCTCATTCACAGTATGTTTCCAAAACCTAGGCCTGATTTAGAGTTTGGTGGACCGGTTACTCCATCACAACCTTCTTATTACAAGTGCCAGAGGAATTCGGGTGAGACACTGCAGAGACACTGATACGATACTAAGCACCCCAAAATAATACAATGCTCTTTGACGCTCCTGTTGGTCTGTTGATCTCACTAGAAAGAAGTCATCCAAATATGTGTCATCAAATTCTGACAACTGAGTAAAATGGCATTGTAAAATTGTACAGAATTTCTCAAATAAAAAGAAAGTCTTGTCCACATAGATTTCTCTATCAAACTTTATACCCAGCAGTTCACAATCATCTGGGTTAAAAGGGAGTAATAGGAAAGCTGACTTAATAGCACTTCACCATACAACTCCCTTCATCAATTCAATAGCATAATCTACAGAAGCATAGTGTTCAACCATTAACTTCTCAGAAATGAAGTAATTTATACAAGCTCCTTCTGGCATGACAAATATTGACTCAAACTCAACTGGCACTTTTTCTTTATTTGGCACCACCCTAATTCGAAAAAATGTTTAAGTTCATCGTTGGCCAATCTTCAAATTGGCCTTCCATCCTTCCTTCCGCAACTTCTTTGTCCAATTTATCTTTCACCATCTTTTTATGTTATTTTGCTGATCACAAATTTCAACACAACTGCCATCCCCAGAGCCCTCATGAACAAGACAAAGCCTTCTGCAAAACCAACCACCAACTGTTTGGCAATCTCCAACAATGGGTAAAACTGCAACCAAAAGGTCACAACTTCACCTCTAACTGGTGTATGTACTTTTCCCAATCTGTCCTTGGCCCCTTCTACCTCACCCCTATGGTCCCTGATTCTGTCCCCCATGTGTTCTCTATACTGCCAAAGGTCCATGTAAAGAGCATGTTGGGAGTGGGTGTTTGGCCTCACATCTAGAGCACTCAAGCCTAAACCTGCAACACTCCATTTTGAAATAAACTCTGTTATGTGCCCAACGTGCCCCCCCCATGTCTACTTTGGCCTCCTGCAGCCCTTCCCATCTACTTCATGGTGGCACATTTCTAAAACAGGTGGTAGACTAATGGCAAGGCCACTAGCTGTATAGGTTATGGTCCCTGGCCTGGTGGGAGTCATCCATTCCAGCCAATTCTCCTCACTTGCCTTCTGCATCCTTGGCCTGGCAAGCTCTGACTTCCTCTTCATACCTGACAAGGCCCCCAGAATGCATCTATATATTCTAATAAAACAACACTGTACTCTGGTAACTTTTCATAATAAATACTGGTATAAATAAGAAAAGCACCAGTTTCTTTGTAACTGCCACTTTTAGACTACTGGATGGCTCCCATTCTTCCTCCTTTGACACTCTTTTTGCCATTACCTCCCTGTTTAATAATTTGAACACCTCCACATAGTTCCCTTTCCAAATTTTCTCTTTTATGTATACTATCAAATGTGCACTTAGCAGCTTTGTCACTCCCATATATATAAACATTTTTATGTTTTATCTCCTTGATCTCTTTTTTATCCTCAACAGACTTACCAATCTGTGACTTAGTTTCCACTTCCTCTGTGGAGATGCCTTTGTTCATGACATACTTTCCGTTCCTTTCCTCAATTCTCCCTCATAACAAACCTCCCGCCTTTCCCACCAACGCTGATAGGTCTTGACTGTGTCACCACAATATGGCTACATTTTGTTATAGTAGGGGCCCACCCTGAAGTTATTTGTCCTGGGGAACATTTTCACTGTCCTTGACTATTACACTGCAAAGAAAAAAACATCCACTAATGTCACACCTGTAAGACACCAACTGTGCAGCATTGTTATCGTCCCAGGCCTCCTCGGGCCCAATACTGCATCCGACCACCAATGCAATTCATCCTGTGCCACACTCTTAAATTTTTCTGCCTCATGGTCAACAATCTCTCCAACCTCTTTCTCATCATCCTTATAGTTAACCCATTTGCTCCACTCATAGTGGGCACTGTACTATCCCCAGCCCCATCCCAATATCTCACATACTATGGAATCTCTGAAACAGCTGTGCTCTAGAGAGAGAGGCTGCCCAAGACTCCCTTTCTCCACTTTCTGGACTGTCCCTCAATTTCAGGTCAGACGCACTGGACTGAACCTTCCCATTCACTTCAGGGTATGAGAGCCACAACACTTTCCCGGACCTTCTGCTGCAGAATATGGCCTCTTTCATCTTCTTCACTCTCCTTTCACTGACCCCAAACAATCGCCTGTCTGTCTACCTCTCATTTCACCTTTTTCTCCACCCATTTCCCTGACTCAGACCTACCTGCTATGCGCCCCTTCTGGCTGAATACTTTGCTTCTCATCCTCTTTTGCTGCCTGAATGTTCACACCCTTAACTCCCACCCTCCTTGTAATGTTAGTTCTGTGTCCTAACCCAAAGGTCTCCACTGCAACTTTGTCACTTGTGAGTATTTCAGTGAGGCACCCTCCATTGCTCTTGCACCCACTTCCTGAAGTCCACCTAGACTCCATTGATCCAAACCAACTTATTCACTACTAACCACCTAGCTACTCCCACTGCTATAACCCTCTCCAGCATCTCTCATGGCTGCAAACACCGTGGAGGTCCACCTAGCCTTGTTAACGCCTGAGGCCAGCAAGACATTCTCTGTGTCTGAAAACAATTCCTGACATTATCCTGCAGTTTTCAAAGTTCTTCCATATTTCCTTCCTGTTGCACCTGAAGCGCGCTCCTCGCACTCTTCCTGCACCTCGTTGTAGGACCGGGCCGCAACTGTGCAATGACCCACCTCAGTATCCCCAGCTACTTATTGGAACTGTAGCAACTTGACTGCTTCTTACTCAACAGGTAAAGCCAAGGCTCCCTGCTGCTTCATAGTCTTCCAAGCTGCTGCCCTAATTACTCTTTACGGAAGTTCTCAATGTATTAGCTGGGCAGCAGTTTCTTGTTCAAGATGCCCCTATTCGGCCCACACCCTCTGCACTTTAGGTCTTTGAGGGGAGGATGCCAGCACAGTGGTGAACACTCCCCGCCAACTGCTTTTCTGGTTGAGCACCCAGGCCTGCTCAAAGATGCTGGGCACCAGAAGGTCTTCCTTCCCAGCATCCCTGAGAACCAACAAGAGCACGACAACCGTGCTTGTCTTATCCTGCTCCATACATTAACATATGCTACTCGTGCAAGGAACCTACTCTACCTCACCAAACCTATAAAATCAACCCAGCTGCACTGCACTGTACCCTACTTACAACATCGCTAGCTAAGTCACTAATAAAAGCTGATACCTGCCTCTGAATTATCCCGTATTCACCTTAGGAGGGAAAGGAGCCAACAAACTGGAACTTAAGCTAAAAATTCCATAAATTCCTAAATCCTGACCCTGTCCTCCCAACTACCAACCCTAACCTCGCTGGGCCGTGGCCTCCACCACTCAATCAAAAAGCCATGGGGGAGACCTCCAAATCAACTCCCCCTTACACTCATAATGCATAAAGCAAACACAAGGAGACGATGGACGGAGCGCTGAAACCTTTCAGACACTCACCCCCAGTCACAGATCTGGGTTAAATCCATCATCATTCTTTAGCTCACTTCGCCACCCCAGTTCAGACCCAGCTATATGTAAATTAGTCTTAGCCCTGTGCCTCATGGGAACAGTCCAGTCCGAAGTGCCAAGCCAGGACTTCCCTGTACTGGAAACAAGCATCCAGGGACCGGTTTCGGGGTAACACCCATCATCAGCCGGCTAGCTTGAATCCAGTGGAAAAGTGAGCAAGTGACCTATGTCTGGGCATACCCTGCCAACCTAGGGTGAACAAAGCAAACACAAGGAGACAATGGACAGAGCGCTGAAATCCTTCAGACACTCACCCTCAGTCACAGATCTGGGCTAAATCCATCATCATTCTTTAGCTCACTTCACCACCTCAGTTCAGACCCAGCTATATGCAAATCAGTCTTGACCCTGTGCCTCATGGGAACAGCCCAGCCAGAACTGCCAAGCCAGGTCTTCCCTAGACCGGAAACAAGCATGCTGGGACCGGTTTCAGGGTAACACACTTCATCAGCCAGGCTAGTTTGAATCCAGTGGCAAAGTGAGCAATGGACCCACGTCTGGGCATACCCTGTCAACCTAGGGCGTACAAAGCAATGGGAAGAGTCCAGCCCGAACTCTCAATGCTTCTGGAGTGAAGCTATCCTGGCTGATGAGAGGTGAAACCCAGAAACCGGGCCTAGGATGCTTGTTTCCAGGCCAGAGAGGACCTGGCCTGGCAGTTTGGGCTGGACTGTTCCCATTGGGTGCAGGGTCAAGACTGATTTGCATATGTCTGGGTTCAAACTGGAATGGCATGGGGAGCAAAAAAACTATGGATTTAGGCCCATATCTGTGTACTGGAGTGAATGCATGACATTGTTCTGCATTCTGTCCATCAATTGTTCTTTTTGCATTTGTCACCGCGAGTGGGACGGGTATGCCCAGACGTGGGTCCCGTGCTCTCCATGCCACTGGAGTCAAGCTATCCTGGCTGATGAGGGGTGAAAAGTGAAACCGGTGCTAGGATTCTTGTTTCCAGTCCAGGGAGGACCTGACCTGGCAGTTCGGGCTGGACTGTTCCCATTGGGCGCAGGGTCAAGACTGATGTATATATGGCTTGGTTCAAACTGGAATTGCATGGGGAGCAAATAGCGATGGATTTAGGCCCAGATCTCTGTACTGAGGTGAATGTATGGCATTGTTCTGCTTTCTGTCCATCAATTGTTCTTTTTGCATTTGTCACCCCCAGTGGGACGGGTATGCCTGGACGTGGATCCCATGTTATCTATGCCAATGGAGTCAAACTATCCTGGCTGATGAGAGGTGAAACCCCGAAACTGGTCCTAGGATGCTTGTTTCCAGTCCTGGGAGGACCTGGCCTAGCAGTGTGGGCTGGACTGTTCCAATTGGGCGCAAGGTCAAGACTGATCTGCATATGGCTGGGTTCAAACTGGAATGGCACGGGGAGCAAAAAGAAAAAAACACAAAAATAACGATGGATATAGGCACAGATCTCTGTACTGGGGTGAATGTATGACATTGTTCTGTATTCTGTCCATCAATTGTTCTTTTTGCAGTTGTCACCCCGAGTGGGACGGGAATGCTCAGACATGGGTCCCGTGCTCTCCATGCCACTGGAGCCAAGCTATTCTGGCTGATGAAGGATGAAACCCCAAACAGGTCCTAGGATGCTTGTTTCCAGTCCAGGGAGGACCTGGCCTGCCAGTTCGGGCTGGACTGTGCCTATTGGGCACAGGGTCAAGACTAATTTGCATATGGCTGGTTTAAAACTAGAATGGCACGGGGAGCAAAAGAAAACGTACAAAAAACGATGGTTTTAGGCCCAGATCTCTGAACTGGGGTGAATGTATGACATTGTTCTGCATTCTGTCCATCAATTGTTCTTTTTGCAGTTGTCCCCCTGAGTGGGACGGGTATGCTCAGACGTGGGTCCCATGCTTTCCATGCCACTGGAGTCAAGCTATCCTGGCTGATGAGGGATGAAACTGCAAAACCGGTCCTAGGATGCTAGTTTCCAGTTCAGGGAGGACCTGGCCTGGCAGTTCGGGCTGGACTGTTCCTGTTGGGCGCAGGTTCAAGACTGATTTGCATATGGCTGGGTTCAAACTGGAATGGCATGGGAAGCAAACAAACTAAGGATTTAGGCCCAGATCTCTAGACTGGGGTGAATGTATGACAGTGTTCTGCATTCTATCCACCAATTGTTCTTTTCGCATTTGTCACCCAGAGTGGGACGGGTATCCCCAGACGTGGGTCCCGTGCTCTCCAAGCCACTGGAGTCAAGCTATCCTGGCTGATTAGGGGTGAAACCCCGAAACCAGTCCTAGGATGCTTGCTTCCAGTCCAGGGAAGACCTGACCTGGAAGTTCAGGCTGGACCGTTCCCATTGGGTGCAGGGTCAACACTGATTTGCAAATGGCTGGATTCAAACTGGAATGGCATGTTGAGCAAAAAAAACAATGGATTTAGGGCCAGATCTCTGTACCGGGGTGAATGTATGACATTATTCTGCATTCTGTCCATCAATTGATCTTGTTGCATTTGTCACCCTGAGTGGGACGGGTATGCCCAGACTTGGGTCCCGTGCTCTCTATGCAACTGGAGTCAAGCTATCCAGGCTGATGAGGGGTGAAACCCTGAAACGGTCCTAGGATGCTTGCTTCCAGTCCAGGGAGGACCTGGCCTGGCAGCTCGTGCTGGACTGTTCCCATTGAGTGCAGGGTCAAGGCTGATTTGCATATAGCTGGGTTCAAACTGGAATGGCATGGGGAGCAAAAAAACGATGGATTTAGGCCCAGATATCTCCACGGGGGTGAATGTATGACATTGTTCTACATTCTGTCCATCAGTTGTTCTTTTTGTATTTATCACCCCGATTGGGATGGGGATGCTCAGAAGTGGATCCCGTGCGCTTCATGCCACTGGAGTCAAGCTATCCTGGCTGATGAGGGGTGAAACCCCGAAACCTGTCCTAGGATTCTTGTTTCCAGTCCAGAAAGGACCTGGACTGGCAGTTTGGGCTGGAATGTTCCCATCGGGTGCCGGGTCAAGACTGATGTGCATATGGCTGGGTTCAAACTGGAATGGCATTGGGAGCAAAAAAACTATGGATTTAGGCCCAGATTTCTGTACTGGGGTTAATGTATGCCATTGTTCTGCATTCTGTCCATCAATTGCTCTTTTTACATTTGTCACCCAGAGAGGGACAGGTATGCCCAGACGTGGTTCCCGTGCTCTCCATGCCACTGGAGTCAAGCTACCCTGGCTGATGAGGGGTGAAACCCCAAAACCGGTCCTAGGATGCTTGTTTTCAGTCCAGGGAGGACCTGGCCTGGCAGTTCGGGCTGGACTGTTCCCATTGGGCGCCGGGTCATGACTGATTTGCATATGGCTGAATTCAAACTGGAATGGCATAGGGAGCAAAAAAACGATGGATTTAGGTCCCAGATCTCTGCACTGGGGTGAGTGTATGACATTGTTCTGCATTTTGTCCAACAATTGTTTTTTTGCATTTGCCACCCCTAATGGGACATTGGATCCCGTGCTCTCTATGCCACTGGAGTCAAGCTATCCTGGATGATGAGAGGTGAAACCCCAAAACCGGTCATAGGATGCTTCTTTCCAGTCCAGGGAGGACCTGGCCTGGCAGTGCGAGCTCAACTGTTCCCATTGGGCGCAGGGTCATGACTGATTTGCAAATGGCTATGTTCAAACTGGATTGGCATGGGGAGCAAAAAAACAATGGATTTAGGTCCCAGATCTCTGCACTGGGGTTAGTGTATGACATTATTCTGCATTGTGTCCATCAATTGTTCTTTTTGTATTTGTCACCCCAAATGGGCCGGGTATGCCCAGAAAAGGGTCCCGTGCTCTCCATGCCACTGGAGTCAAGCTATCCTGGCTGATGAGGGGTGAAAAGCAAAACCGGTCTTAGGATGCTTGTTTCCAGTCCAGGGAGGACCTGGCCTGGCAGTTTGGGCTGGACTGTTCCTATTGGGCGCAGGGTCTAGACCGATTTGCGTTTGGCTGGGTTCAACCTGGAATGGCACAGGGAGCAATAAAAACCACCAAAAAAACGATGGATTTAGGCCCTGATCTCTGTACTGGGGTGATTGTATGACATTGTTCTGCATTCTGTCCATCAATTGTTCTTTTTGCAGTTGTCACTCCGAGTGGGACGGGTATGCTCAGACATGGGTCGTGTGCTTTCCATGCCACTGGAGTCAAGCTATCCTGGCTGATGAGGGATGAAACCACGAAACTGGTCCTAGGATGCTTGTTTCCAGTCCAGGGAGGACCTGGCCTGGCAGTTCGGGCTGGACTGTTCCCATTGGGCGCAGGGTCAAGACCGATTTGCGTTTGGCTGGGTTCCAACTGGAATGGCACAGGGAGCAAATAAAATGCACAAAAAACGATGGATTTAGGCCCAGATCTCTGTACTGGGGTGAATGTATGACAGTGTTCTGCATTCTGTCCACCAATTGTTCTTTTCGCATTTGTCACCCCGAGTGGGACAGGTGTGCCTAGACGTGGGTCCCGTGCTCTCCATGCCACTGGAGTCAAGCTATCCTGGCTGATTAGGGTTGAAACCCCAAAATCGGTCCTAGGATTCTTGTTTCCAGTCCAGGTCGGACCTGGCCTGGCAGTTCGGGCTGGACTGTTCCCATTGGGCGCAGAGTCATGACTGATTTGCAGATTGCTGGGTTCAAACTGGAAGGCATGGGGAGCAAAAAAACGATGGATTTAAGCCCAGATCTCTGTACTGGGGTGAATGTATAACATTGTTCTGCATTCTGTCCATCAATGTATTTTTTTTTGCCTTTGTCACCATGAGTGGGACAGGTATGCCCAGACGTGAGTACCTTGCTCTCCATGCCACTGGATTCAAGCTATATTGGCTGATGAGTGGTGAAACCCCGAAACTGTACCTAGGATCCTTGTTTCCAGTCTAGGGAGGACCTGGCCTGGCAGTTTGGGCTGGACTGTTCCCATTGGGCGCAGGGTCAAAATGGATTTGCATATAGCTGGGTTCAAACTGAAATGGCATGGGGAGCAAAAATCAATGGATTTAGGCCCAGATCTCTGTACTGGGGTGAAGGTATGACATTGTTCTGCATTCTGTCCATCAATTGTTCTTTTTGTATTTGTCACCCCGATTGGGTTGGGTATGCCCAGAAGTGGGTCCCGTGCTCTCCATGCCACTGGAGTCAAGCTATCCTGGCTGATGAGGGGTGAAAAGCGAAACCGGTCCTAGGATTCTTGTTTCCAGTGCAGGGAGGACCTGGCCTTGCAGTTCGGGCTGAACTGTTCCCATTTGGCACAGGGTCAAGACTGATTTGCATATGGCTGCGTTCAAACTGGAATGGCATGGGGAGCAAATAAACAATGGATTTAGGTCCCAGATCTCTGCACTGGGGTGAATGTATGACATTGTTCTGCATTGTGTCCATCAATTGCTCTTTTTGCATTTGTCACCCCGAGTGGGACGTGTAAGCCCAGATGTGGGATTCATGCTCTCCATGCCACTGGAGTCAAGCTATCCTGCCTGATGAGGGGTGAAACCCCAAAACCGGTCCTAGGATGTTTGTTTCCAGTCCAGCGAGGACCTGACCTGGCAGTTCGGGCTGGACTGCTCCCATTGGGCGCAGGGTCAAGACTGATTTGCATATGGCTGGGTTCAAACTGGAATGGCAAGGGGAGCAAAAAAAACGATGGATTTAGGTCCAGATCTCTGTACTGGGGTGAATGTATGACATTGTTCTGCATTCAGTCCATCAATTGTTCTTTTTGCGTTTGTCACCCCAAGTGGGACGGGTATACCCAGACGTGGGTCTCGTGCTCTCCATGCCACTGGAGTCAAGCTATCCTGGCTAATGAGAGGTGAAACCCCGAAAACGGTCCTAGGATGCTTGTTTCCAGTCCAGCGAGGACCTGGCCTGGCAGTTCGGGCTGGACTGTTCCTATTGGGCGCAGGGTTAAGACGGATATGCATATGGCTGGGTTCAAAGTGGAATGGCATGGGGAGCAAAAAAATGATGGATTTAGGCCCAGATCTCTGTACCGGTGTGAATGTATGACATTGCTCTGCATTCTGTCCATCAATTGTTCTTTTTGCATTCGTCACCCCGAGTGGGCAGGGTATGCCCAGACGTGGGTCCCATGCTCTCCATGCCTCTGGAGTCAAGCTGTCCTGGCTGATGAGGGGTGAAACCCCGAAATCGGTCCTAGGATGCTTCTTTCCAGTCCAGGGAGGACTTGGCCTGGCAGTTCAGGCTGGACTGTTTCCATTGGGCGTAGGGTCAAGACTGATTTGCATATGGCTGCATTCAAACTGGAAGGGCATGGGGTGCAAATACACGATGGAATTAGGCCCAGATCTCTGTTCTGGAGTGAATGTATGACATTGTTCTGCATTCTGTCTTTCAATTGTTCTTTTTGCATTTGTCACCCCGAGTGGGACGGGTATGTCCAGACGTGGGTCCCATGCTCTCCATGCCACGGGTGTCAAGCTATGCTGGCTGATGAGGGGTGAAAAGCGAAACCGGTCCTAGGATTATTGTTTCTAGTCTAGGGAGGACCTGGCCTGGCAGTTCGGGCTGAACTGTTCCCATTGGGCGCAGGGTCAAGACTGATTTGCATGTGGCTGGGTTCGATCTGGAATGGCATGGGGAGCAAAAAACAATGGATTTTGGCCCAGATCTCTGTTCTGGAGTAAATGTATGACATTGTTCTGCAATCTGTCCATCAATTGTTCTTTTTTGCGTTTGTCACCCCGAGTGGGACGGGTATGCCCAGACTTGGGTCCATGCTCTCCATGCCACTGGAGTCAAGCTATCCTGGCTGATAAGGGGTCAAACCCCGAAACCAGTCCTAGGATGCTTGTTTCCTGTCCAGGGAGGACCTGGCCTGGCAGTTCGGGCTGGACTTTTCCCATTTGGCGCAGGGTCAAGACTGATTTGCATATGGCTGGGTTCAAACTGGAATGGCATGAGGAGGAAAAAAACGATGGATTTAGTCCCAGATCTCTATACTGGGGTGAATGTATGACATTGTTCTGCATTCTGTCCATCAATTGTTCTTTTTGCACTCATAATGCATAAGGCAGATGGGATAGCCATCACATTTGTGACAGAGTACCTGTCCGTCGAGCTCTAAATTTGGCTTTTAGTCCGCAGCTGGCCTGCTCCACTTTTTAATCAGCCTTTAACTTTGCTACAATCCAGTAAAATATGATTCTTCCTATGAACTAACGAGCTTTCTCTTTAGCCAGACATCCTCAAAAACAAAGAACACTTGACTGCACAGTCTGTAAACTGAATTGCTTCTACAACCTATATTTAATAGTTAATGTGGAAAAGAGTTCGAAATATTTACAATATTAGAATGTAATATATCTCAGAGCAGACGTGCTTGTGAAGAAAATTTCATAGCAATCTTGTTTTCTCCTGGTTATTCTTATAAGCATTAAGCCTACATCCTGGCTTCTGTAATCCTGCCTCATTCAAACACCATCCATAAGTATGTTTACTTTGTAGAATATCTCATATTTGAGAGACTTGTGTACAATAAAAATTGGCTCTATATATAGTGCCATGCTGCTCCTTGTAGCTACAGAAGAGCTGTATCTAATATTCAAAATAGAAATAAATAATAAAGTGATCACTATGGTGGCTCTATCTTGATTTGTTTTTGATCTGTTCAGATTTCCCTGAGTCTGACATAATACCAAGTAACATGACTGTTCTGAATTTCACTTACCCGGATGCCTTGAACGAAGTCATGTAGTTCTGAGTGCACCTAAGCATGGTCGGCTGAGCCCAAACCTTTGCCTGTTTCTCTCGCATTCAACATTTGAAGTATGGGCATGTCTTCTCAGAAATTAAGCACATGGATACCCAGGAAGATATATGAAAATTGTTTTGCGGTAAATATATCTGAAGAAAGAACTCTCCAGAAGGGTAAGCAATGATATTCTGTTTTACCTTAGAAATGGTAGTCAATTGGACTTGCCAATACAGATGAACTGGTAAAGGAAAATTAAGCTTTTATAATGCATGCTCAAAGTTTGCAAATATTTGGGGTTCTGTGGAAAAAGGCTTGGTCGTAAATCAGTTAGTGTTTTTTGCACTCTGACAGGTTTAGAACCTGTCCTTCATTCTGAAATACAACTGAAGTACTAATCAGTTTCATTGCACGCAATATACACATTGACAAAAAGGGCGCACAGAGTCCTGCCTCAATATATATGAAACAGATGGCAATCTGCAACATTGTGCAAATGTCTGTGAATGCAAGGATGGAGATCTGAGAAGGACAGTAGGTCTGAATCACTGCTTTTGCCAAACTATTATCAATGATTGTCTCAACAAAAGTCAGACTTATTGGGCTTGTCAGTGTTTGTTATTTTGCTAATTCACCCCCAAATTACCCAAGAGCCCAAAGAGGTCAATAAGGAAATACTTTACAATAGTTTAAGATGTATTGTTTTTATGCATATATAGGTACACTTTGATTAAAAACAATGTTTTTTTTTTTTTTTATAAACATAAACCCAGAAACGTTTATTGAAAACAGTAACTGTAATACAGGCCTGCACTGTTCAATTGTAGCAAAAAGAAGAGCAATATATCTAAGTAATTATGAACGCTAGGTTTCATTTAATCACCCTTGCTTCTTTAAAAAAACTCATTTTTCTGACTATAGAAATCAGAGCTCTGTTGGTAAGGCAAAGCTAATAAGGGGTGCAAAGTGCAGTTAGAATCTTCCAGCTTTCATAAATAAAATGTTGATTAAACGACAGACAGATTTTGGGGCATATTATCAAGAACGGCGATAAAATTATCGCCGCTTTAGCGGCAGAAAACTGCCGCTAAAGCGCTGATAATGGGCTTGATAATATGCCCTGGAGAATTTCAATAGAAGCCCATGTTCACACCAGAACATGGACTTCTACTGGAATTCTCAAGGGCATATTATCAAGCTCATTATCGCCGCTTTAGCGGCAGTTTTCTGCCGCTAAAGCGGCGATAATTTTAACGCCGTTTCTTGATAATATGCCCCTTTGTGCTCTGTTGTCTTTTTAGATGCACCAAGCAACACATCTGGAAATAGTTCAAATATAAAAAATGTTTTACCTCATAAAATGGTCCACCTAAATGTGACCTGTCACGAGATTCAATTTTGGGAGTGAAGTTCATGTGGAATTAAACATTTTAAAAAACACTTTAGGTCTGTAGTCTCAACATTCAGATTTCTTCTTTTTTTTTTTTTGTCCTCATCTCACCAATAAGCTTCTGCAGATCTTAGCGAAAGCCGTCATTACCAGCTGGGCGCCCTGCGGCTTGCTGCACTTGCTTAGGTCGGCCTGACCAGCCCCTTTTGATGAAGGCTTGGTGTAATCATTGGACCGGAGGAAACCAACCAGTACTATATTAATCTCAAGTCTCGGCCCCAACTCATTAGAGGCTGCCAGATGTTTATCGTACTTTCACCGGTTCCATTCTGATCTAAGCGAGCCATAGCAAACGTGGCTTTAAGCCAGTCCTCAAATTTCGGGGGCCGTGGATCTTTCCACTTCATGCAGATCTCTCTCCGGGCGAGTAGCACCAGATATAGCAACAACCCTCTATGTATCTGCGATAAATTCAAACTAGACAATCCATCCTCACCAAAGAATACTAGTGAAGCATTAACCTCGATGTTAACTTTAAAAATGCCACAAGCAGTATCTCCCACCCCCTTCCAAAAAGTTCTGAGTTCTGGACATTCATAGAAGATATGAATATCATTAGCGTTGGGAGTATTGCACCTGGGACATTTTGGAGTGGAAAGCGGGGCGAACTTAGCTATTTTGGCAGGTGTATAATAAAGTCTATTGATGACAAAAAAATGATTCTTCTTTAAGCTGGCCGGTTTGACATATTTATAAAGTAACTTCAGAGAGGGTTCGTACAGATCTGCAATGTTTGACTCAAAGGGGGATTGGTTCCAGACTGTGTTTTGAGGGGGAAGTTCCATATCTTCTGCGTCCAGGAGCCTCCTATACCAAGTGGATATCTCTTTCTTCCTTAGATGTACTGATTGGAGGGACTGCTCCATTTCCCAGTCTCCTCTTATGTCCCCCTTTTCTGCTTCAAACCAAGATACAAGTTGAATATACTTGAACCTGGAAAAACTAGTTCCAATCTTAGCCCTTAATACCTCTCAAGGGTGGATTCCTTCAGCCGCTAACAAGTCTGACCAGATGGTTATACCTGCTCTTTTAATTGGTACAGCCAAACTATCTTTAAGGCAAAGTGGGGTCCCTGGGGAGTCCCATATAGGTGCGAAATCTGAGTAATACCCAATCCCCCATCTGCATCTTACTTTGTACCAGGTTTCCAAGGCGGCCTTAAGAACCTTCAGGCGAACTCGCTTAAAGAACCTCGGGGCCCCAAACTTGTACAGAAAAAACCTTCTCCGCCGCCTCCACCCTCCGCCATAACCATTTCGCCCAACAGCCTCCCCCACGACGTCTCCTCTGGTTTTAAAAGTAGCATCCGAATGCCTTTAAATTGAAAAGCGACCGAGTACCAACCAATATCCGGAAGGGCCAGTCCCCCTTTAATGAGCATACGCCTCAGCTTCTTCCATGACAGCCTTGCTCCTTTATCTCCCCATATAAAGCTCCCAATCTTACTTTGGATCTTACAAATACTTTTGCTGGGAAAAACCAAGGGGACTGCATTGAACAAATAGGTCAGCTTGGGGAGGATAACCATTTTCACCAAGTTAACTTTCCCAAAGATTGTCAGGGGGAGGTTCCTCCATCTAGTGAAAAGACGATCTATTTCCTTAATGATTTTATTCAGATTAATCTGAGGGATTTTATCGAGCTCTTTAACAATATGGATGCCCAAATATTTTAGCTCTTTACTTATAGTGCCCTCCCATTGGTCTATATTCCAGCACATAACCTCTGTTTTAGAGGTATTGGCTAGATAGCCCGAGAGAGAGCCAAATTCTTCCAGAAGGGCTTCAACCCGTGGTATGACCGCCCCCGGGTTGCTGGTGTATAACAGCAAATCGTCGGCGTACAGGGCTAACTTACACTGATAGAGTTGAGATTTAAAAGGATGAATTAAGTCGTCCGATCTAATAGCCTGGGCTAGTGGCTCTATATAGATGTTAAACAACAAAGGGGAAATAGGACAGCCCTGTCTTGTTCCCCTCTGAATATTAAAGCTGGAAGTCAACATGCCATTCAGGAGGATCCTTGCAGAGGCTGCCTGGTAGCATTTCTGCAAGGTCTGAATAAAAATAGGGCCAAAACCCATTACACCGAGGACTTCTCAGAGATACACCCAACAGACTCTGTCGAATGCCTTGGCCGCATCCAGGGCCACTATGGCCAAGGGATCTGATCTTACTATGGCCAGGTCGATGTTGCCAATCAACAGTTGTGTCTGCTCCTGAATATATCTCCCTGGTATAAAGCCCTTCTGATCAATATTGACCAATTTAGGGACCAGTTTGGCCAATCTCCCCGCCAGAATACCCATAAAGATCTTATAATCGGCATTCAGCAGGGAGATTGGTCGATAGGAATCAGCTTTAAGAGGGTCCTTCCCTGGTTTCAGGATTAATACAATGGTTGCTTCCCTCCAAGACCTGGGAATCTGACCCGTCGGACTATACACTGAATTAAACAGGGTACAGAGTGCCGGGGCTAATTCGTCCGATAAAAGTTTATAGACTTCATTCGGGAGCGCATCCATACCCGCAGCTTTATTATTTTTACATTTATTTATTTGGTTTTTAATTTCTTCTAGGGTGATGGGAACATCTAGACTGTCTCTACTGTCATCCGATAAGGTTGACAGAGATTTCTCTCTCAGCCAACTTTGTATACTTTCAGGGGAAGGAACCAAATCCTCTTTATAGAGCTCCGAGAAGAGGGAGAGAAGGCAGGCTTGCATGTCCTCCAAACTACTTGAGTTTTCTCCGTGATTATTAATGATCAGTTCATTGATATTATTCTTTGAACGATCCACTCTAGCTTTCCATGCCAATAGAGCACCTGCCTTCTCCCCATACTCAAAATTTAGCAAATTTTTTGTGAGCCATTGGGCCTTGCACTTCTGATCCAATCTAGCCCTGTACTCCTGCCGGGCGCCTTCTAGTTCTTCTTGTACTTGTGGCAGCCTACCTAGACTCCTGTGGCTGAGTCGATTTCTCTCCGCCTCTAGCTGAAGGATTTTCCCCTCAATGGTGTGTAGCTCCCGGGCCTCGGCCCTGTTCTTCGAGCATATTAGACTATGTAGCCTCCCCCTCAGGTTGGCCTTAAAGGCGTCCCAGACAAAATCCATGGTCGTCGAACCGATATTTAATAAAAAATAGTCTAGAGAGGATAATTTAATGGCCTGGATAATCTCAGGGTCCGACAACATAGTTCTATTAAGCGTCCATCTGGGTTGTAATATATGTCTATTCCTTAAATAGGAGAATAACACCGGCGCATGGTCAGAAAGATGACTTGGTAATACCAAAATCGCTTTCAGACCATCCAGGCTAGACCTGTCAATTAAGATATAGTCGATCCTGGATGAGTGGCGATGCTTCTTACTATAAAACGTGAGCCCCTGAGAGTCCCCCTTCTTTACCCTCCAAGCATCCGCCAAGTCCAGGTCATGCAGCAGATTCTTCATAGCTTGACGGACTCGAGGGGCCCCTATGTAATGGCTCTGATTTGACCTGTCTTTAAGTGGATCAAGGAGGACATTAAAATCACCTCCAATAATCAGGGGGGGGCTGCAACTGTCAATTTAGATTGTAGCCTACATATATAAGTCGGGTCGTCCACATTAGAACCATAAAATGAGACACATGTTAACTCGAAACCTCCAAAATCCAACTGTGCCACTCTCCACCTCCCTGTCTGGTCGGTCAACACAGATTTAATAGAGCAAGAGGCCCCCTGCTTAACCAAAATTGCTATGCCTCTACTGTTAATTGTTTGCTGGGAGGAACAATAACATTTTATCCAGGGGATTCTGGAAAAATATTTTGCGGCACTCTGCAGAACTTAGGTGCGTCTCCTGAATGAGACAAATTTGGGCCGAAGAAAGTTCTAGATATTTCAGTACCAGCCTTTAAATATGCGGGGGCATCTCAATCCGTTCACGTTCCATGAGATGAAGTTTACCACACTATCCCTTAGGGGGGTTCCTGCCATCACCTTGTAAACACTCAGTACCTATCAGACAAACAATTCTTAGATTACAGATGAGGTATTTTTTTTAATTTTTACCCACTGCTCCCCACCCGGTGCATCCCACCCCTCTCCCCCCCTCTCCCTTGTGACCCCCTTGCCCATGAGGAACCCACCCATCCATTAGGCAATGCCTATTCGATCTCCACTCCCTCGGGCAATATAGAATAAACAACTACTAACTTTTAAGTCTGAGGTCTTGCTGGCTAGGGGTCCACAAAACTTCAACGCCCTCCCTCCCTACCCTCCATTTCTGATTTGATCTTAACAATTAAAGCATCCACCTCCTCAGTCGTACAAAGCTGATACATATGGTTATTCCACATAACACGTAATGACGCAGGGAACCTCAGCTGTGCCCTGGCCCCTAGACCATTTTACTCCTCTAACCTCTTCCCCAACTCCCACTGTTTTGCTGCCGTAATATGGGAGATATCAGATCTTATGGAGAAAGAGAAGGGATTTAGACCGGTGGATGTTATAGTGCCTTCCCTAAGAGCTGAGGTTAAAATTAGTTCCTTAACAGTGTATGACAAAAAGTTAACCAAAATCTTCCTGGGCTTTTGTTTAGCTAGGTTCCTCTTGAAAGGATCACAATGTACCCTTTGTATCTCGTGCGCAAGGTCTATACTAGGCGAGTTCTTCAAGACTGTTTCCTGTAGCAGAGATATCACAAAGCCTTTTATATCAGTCCCCTCAAGGGCTTCAGGCATGTTTAAAATTCTCAGGTTATTTTTCCTCGAATGGTTTTCCAACCGTTCAAGGTCGTCTTTTAGTTCTCTATTCTGGGCCGTTAACTTTGCCAAATCCACTGAGGTAGTATGCATAGCTTCCTTGATTTTAGGGATCTCCATCTCTATTGCGTCGGTTCTTAGTGTGACTTCCTCCAATTTCTGAGCCAAAACCTCGCAAGATGCTTGAATGGCAGCCTGATTCGCCTCTGAGACCGTGAATCTACTTGTCATCTCAGCCTGGTTCATCTCCGACACAGTGAACCTACTTGACAACTCGGCTTTAAGAGCCAGTAATATATCAGCCAGTGAATGAGTCAGAGGATCTGATGCTGCACAGTCATTGAGAACACTCGGCTGAGATTCCTGGTGGTCTTGAGAGGCCAAAACAGTAAATCTATTTGAAAGACTAACTTCCGGGTGGATGAAAGGAGGTGGACCCTCAGAGCTCTCGGCTAGAACCTTCGGGGAGTCTGATGGACTTGACCCCTTCATATTGCTTTGCAAGGTTGCCGGCATAACACTTGGCACTGGAATTGTCTCAACAGGGGGATTACTTATGGGGGTATCCAGGGGGTCCCCTAAATCCAACCTATGAGGGCTATGTGAGCTATGTGGACTATCTTGTTCAGTATCCTGTTCAACATCCTTTTTGGGGACGCGGGTAGTTGAAGAAGACATAACCTTATAGTATGTTTTCAGTGAGGGGGTTATTTTCGCTTTTAAAGGCAACGCTTTCTTGCCCCTACCACTACCCACCTCTTTTCCCTTGATGGCAGTTCCGAGTTCAGTATTCCCCCCTTTCCGCCTACTCTGTTTTGCTGACACTCTAACCCCTAAGACGGGGGAGAAACTCGGGAGGGAAAAATAGGTTGGGTAATGTCTATGTTAGAAGAGGAATGGGCTGCTCTGGCTCGCAGGGTATATCTGCTGACTTTTGGCGGTGAGATACCCACTTTCGAGCTTTCGCTTGTCTCCATGCAGTAAAAAAACTCTTCTCTCTCAGGAAGCCGGGAGATTACAAAAGTCCTCCTTTGATGAAACAGAGTGCCACTGCTGGTAGAACAATCTGAGGATAAAGCATGCCCCTCCTTACCTCTCTTCCAGTCAGCAACATTAGCCTCCTCGTTTGGGTTGGAACCCGAACACCCTACCTGAGGACCAGGCTCTATCACCCCTTCTGTTCCAGTCCTGAGGCTCGTGTAGGCGCCGGTGCTGGTGCTGACCCTGCCTCCGGTGATCCGGAGCAGGAAACAGGCGGTGTTGCGGCGCTGCCACTCACGCGCTGCACCTTTCCAACGCCAAGCCCCGAGCACCAACGAGCCGCCACAGAGGTCCGGAGCCATCAGCCACACTAAGCCTAGAGGGGGGGCTCTCCACACAAAACAACACATCGAGGTAGGATTAGGGGGGTGGAGGGGGGCACTCAACTCGGCATCAAAGCGGCAAGACCCCCGCCAGCTAGAACCGACAAAGAGCCCGAGGGAGCGGGACCGCGGCCGTTTAGCTAGCGGCTGCCATGTCAACATTCAGATTTCAGACCCGGCATGCCTAGCAGCAAAGGCAGGACTTCCTCTATAGTCTGTGGACTTTCGGGCAAGTCTGCAGACAATTTTCCAAGTTAAAGGGCTTACTGTCTGGGCCGTGACTTGGAGCCCGCGGAAGATGGCGGCGCCCGAGTGAGGCTCCTCGGTGTGGCGCGGACGGACTGCAGCAAAACTCCATTCCTGGAGACTTGGTAAGGCGTTCTCAGCAGCAGATGTCATCCTGACAACAAAAATACCTTCTGGTGCAATTTTTGCAGCTCCAAGACTTACTTTTGATAGTTCCAAGCTCCCACCTCGGCGCAACGATGATTGCGACCGCCATTTTGAATGCCTAACGCGGAGCTTCACTGATACAAATATTATCACTGGAGACCTTAAAAGGCTATGCGTGTTCCTGTTTATTATTGATCATGAAGCACTCATTATAATTCTCGTGCTTTGAGAGCTTCAAATGTGATGACCTTTTGATATTATAGATTACATTTAAAGGAGAATACTTTTTCCCTCAGAGAGTTGCTATCAGCGGCCGCCATTTTGATTTAAGATAATTTGTTGAGGCTCTGAAGCTTTCATGAAAATAAAGGCAGTCGCTTCTATGTGCTGATATTTTTACTGAGTGGTGCACTTTAACATCATATCCTGCTAGCATACCAATGTGATTTTCTATACATCCATCTGTATGAAGAGAAAAATACAGAGCTCCCCGACACAAGATGGATTTTATCTTCACCTTCATTGCGGGTTCCTTCTTTCTCAATTAATATCTACATTTCCTCATCCTATGGGAAGATTGAAAAAACTGGGACCACCTGCATCACGTTCTGCACTGTCTTTCATCAAAAATTCTAAGATTTTTACTGAATTCTCTAAAATGGAAGACTCTCTGGTATCTTTATCTAAAGGGTCTTCTTCTCCGAGCCCTATCCCTCAGCAGCAGGGAAACCAGCTACAAAACGCTTGAAGAAAGACCCTCCGTTCCCACCAAAATCCTCCTCTCCTGTATCCTTGGACTTGCTGTTGGAGGAGATACGTACTCTCCGTCCCTTTATGGAAGACACTAATAACAAATTGCAGACTCTCACAGGCAACTGGTCTAGGATGGATGAACAACTCATAGTAGTAGAGCAGAATATCTCTTCTTTTGCACCCACCTTCGCTAAAGTTAACGTACTGCAATCACAAGTTTCCTCACTTCAAAAACAGGTCGCAGACCTTGAAAATCGAAATAGAAGTAATACTCTTCGCATTTACGGTTTGCGGGAAGGTACGCAGGGCTCTGAACCCCTAATTTTCTCTAAATCTTTTCTCCCTAAGTTACTACTTTTACCAGAGGAAACTGTACTCAATATCCAACATGCCCACAGGTTTGGTTCACAGCTGGCTGGTGTGTCAAGCTCACAGAGACCGAGAGGAGTTATCCTATAATTCCTCGAATATACTGACTTGCTAAAAGTTCTCACTGCTGCCAAATCAAGTCAACGCATTGTGTGGTCAGGTTCTACTTGATTTTTCTCTCAAGATTACACCAAAGCTACTGCGATTAGTCGTAAGGAGTTCCTCAATATGATGCATGATCTACGTTCTTTGGGAGCCCGATATGGACTTTTTCATCCTTTCCTTTTCAAGGTTACCTACAAGAACAAAACCACAACATATGAGGATACAGCCAAGCCGCAGAGCTTCATTAACTCTTGCAAAACATACATTTAAACAAACATTTTTATTAATTATTTATAAAATTTGTTAGGGGTTAAAAAAATTTATTTTCTCTGCTCCCCCCTTTGGTGATTTTTAAATCACCACATAAAACCCAAGTTATACTTCTTTTTCAGGCAGCATATGTCTTTCATCCTTTTGCTTTTTGTTAGTTATACATCTGTTTCCATTTCATCTTGTCTTCTTGTCTCTTTATACATGCTTTCTTTCATTTTCTCTAACTCAATTTCACCCATTTCTCTCTCTCTCTCTTTCATTATTCTGTTATTTCTTTTTATCTTATTTTGTCTTACTTTTCTTTTTATACACGTTATTACAATTTTCAACACCATGGCTAACAATATTGCTACAGTTGCTATTATTATAACTTTCCCTATCATTAGACTACTCATTCTTGTTAACCAATTTGCTACTGAAGAAAACCCTCTACCAAGTTTTCCCAGGACACTTTCAACCTCCAGTGGAACTAGTTCTTTGTGCAAATTTGTAATATACTTTTGTATATTTTCACTTTTATCAGGAATGTAAGTGCAACAATGTTGGACTTTCAGCATTCCACAAACTCCACCCTCTTTTGCCAAAAGAATATCAAGGGCAAGCCGATTTTGCATCACCATAGCTCTCATGGCAACCATTTCGGTATTTACCATCAAGAACCCTCCCGCAGTATCTGTAGACAAACGATCTACTACTGTGGATAACTTCCGAATTTTAAATGCATTCAAAGATATTCCCACTGCTGGTATTAATGCTCCAAAAATATCACCTACAATTTCTGAAAAACTTTCCCTCTTTCTACGTGTAAAGCTATTAATCATCTTGTATGTTCCTTTTTCTTCTCTGTCCATATGAAAGATTTTTGGAAAGACCAGGCCTACATAACAAGTTCCATACCAATGGTCCGGTAACCTGTAATAAGCTCTATTCCCACAAATATAATAGATACCTGGAAATATTGGATCTTTTCCACCTTTGAATCCCCAACCTCCCAAAATTTGATAATTGTCATGGCAAATACTGGAACCTACAAAATAATTGTCATAGACTGTCTTATTTCTTCTAATACACAACTTTCCTGTTTGCGGCCAATCTAATGTCATTGCTGCATTTATCTTTTTCCCTTCATGATTTTCTTCCTCAAACGTCCATAGATGTGTTCCTTTCTCTTTTATTGCTTCTCTTTGAAATTTCATTCTCCTTTCTTCAACCATTTCTAAAAATACCTTTTCTTCTTTCTTTAACTCACAGGTAAGGTTGTTTTTAGCTATTTCTTCTAATGTTAAAATTTTATGCTCTAAAAAGAATTCTCCTAAAACCTTTGCTTGTTTTACTTTGTTAAGTTCTGGAACTACAGGAACATTCGCAAACATCTTATCTATATCAGTGTAATAAAACTCTAATCTACCTGTTTTATAAAATAAACTTGCTATGACACTACAGGTTATTCCATAAGTTAGAGGTAGGTGATGATAAGTCACACCTTCTGACACTGATGCAGGCAACTGCATACAAACATAACAATCTCTCACATCCATTGTCTCTACATATTCGTACAATAATTTTGTAAAAACATTTTTAGAAAAGTCTGTTACTGACTTATCCTTATGTAATTCTGCACTACTTCTTAAAATAACTGGTTCTTTAATATCAGTTTCTTTTTCTGGTTTAGTATCATTCTTTGCTTCTATTACAGCTATACTAATAGGAATTGTGATTGCTAAAACTATCCATACTGTCATTAATAATCCTGTACAAAAGCAGCACATTTTACACCATCTTTTTACAAACTCGCATTTATCTCTTCTATCTCTAGTATTTTCCATTTTGCTTTTATCTTTTGTTAAATCTCAGAAAATTGTGTCACTACACCTCAGAAATGACTTAGATGCCACTCTGCTTTCAAAAGTCTTTGCTTGGTACTTTCTTTTAATTCTTTCCAGAATTCTTTCATTGTCACATCCGGTGATTTGTCATATCCAGTAAAATTGTCACATCCGGCAGAAGCACTTTAAGTCTTCACTTCAGATTTGTTGCATCTCACCTTTACCCATTCGGTTTCTTAGTCTCGGGTTCTCGTGAGTGTTTCCTTCTTCTTTGTAATCTGTTAGAGCGATGTACAGCCACTCAGGTGACTTGTATTTCGAATTCACTTTCTTTGTTCTTTTAGACTTTTGCAGTCATTTTCCACTTGGCTTTTCTTGTTCCTTTTGACTTGTTATTTCATTCACCTGTTCAGCACTTTTTTCTCCTGTTCTGATTATTCTGTATCTCAATTTTCTTATATAGTTGCTGGGCCAATTGTCTCCTTTTCTTGGCCTTTTGGCTTCACCTTCTTTTTCTCCTCTTTCTGATTTCCAGTTTCTTTTTCTTGATTCAGTTCTTGTTTTTTCTTCTTCTCCGCTTTCTTCAGATTCTGTTTCAACTTTTTCACAATTGTCTCTTATTTTGAAACTTATGATCTCATCTTCTTTTACTAGTGGATCTGTCTTCTCCTTCTTGTGTTCCCTTATTACTGTCCCTCCTCGATGTTTTTCCGAATTGGTATTTAAATCACTCTCTGCTTCTAATTTTCCCTGTTCTTTTGTTTCACTATCTGTCCCTATTGCTCCTCGGGGTTCTTCTCGATTTTCTAACTTTTTATTTGTCTCTTTCCCTACTTTGTCTATTAATATTACTTTTGAAGGATTTCCACCATAACTTGTACTTGGTTGCTCATTTAGATCATTTTCTTGTTCATTCTCTTCTCTAATTGGTTTAAATCCCCAAGTTCTCCTTCGAAATTCTTCACAGTTTTCAACTGAATCATCAGATCCTGAACTCGTGTCAGATATTTCCAGATGTCGACTTACAGGTCGATCTTCAAGTTCTGGAATTTCCGTAGTTTTTCCTTCTTCTTCTTCTTCTTCCTCTTCCTCTTTAGAGGTGCTTGCAGTTGGGGTTTCCAGATGTCGACTTTCAGGTCGATCTTCAAGTTCTGGCACCCTTTCTCTTATTCTTTCTGTCCCAGTCGCTGAACTCTTATCCCACACTTCCAGACGTCGACTCACATGTCGATCTTTATGAAAACACAGTCGTAGCACACCCTTTTTAGTCACAAAGAATTTCACAAAAATATTTATCAAATAAATAAATGTCCTAGCAGCAGATATTGAAATCCTTAGGTCCACAGGCGAGTATATCCTATTCAGATCAAGTGTGAATTTTCAAATACCATCCACGGATCACATCCATTAAAAATGTTTTCATTTATTCATATACAGCAAATTCCCAGCAGTAATTGAAGCCAACACGTGTTTCGTCTGTACACATCAGTATTCAGACTTTTTCAAGGCAGAATGGCTGAAACGTAAATCAAAGTTCCACTGCGCAATGGGTCCTCCTTGTTAGTAGTGTTCAAGTATACACTGCCCAACTTAGGCCAGTAGTGCCCCCCGTAGTCTTGACAACAACGGTCCGTGTACTTCTACGTATCTCTGTGGGATACGTAGAAGTACACGGACCGGTGTATCGCTCTATTACTCTGGCGTGAGAGGGGACCGACGTATCAAGGTTTGGCCCGTATTGAGAAGAACTGTGTATTGTGCTCTACTGCCAGTGGGTCGTTATTGTCAAGACTACGGGGGGCACTACTGGCCTAAGTTGGGCAGTGGACCTAAGGATTTCAATATCTGCTGCTAGGACATTTATTTATTTGATAAATATTTTTGTGAAATTCCTTGTGACTAAAAAGGGTGTGCTACGACTGTGTTTTCATAAATGTCAATGTGCATGTTCTTGTAACTTGCCGACAGCACTGTTTGGTAGTAGGTGCTTTCAGTTATTTGAGCACCCCATGATTTTTACAGTATTGAACAAAATTTACGCTTATACTAGTTATTTACTATATTGTTGGTCTTTTTGATGTGCGGTGTTTTTCCTTTAGGGAGTGCTACTACCAATCACATGTCGATCTGCAGGTTCTTGAACTCTAATTGTGTGGCTGGCATGGACCCAGTTTTTCACTCCTGCACACTTGACTGCAGTTGTTGTCACTAGGATTACCTGTCGTGGCTCGTCCCAGCGAGGAACTAGACAGTTTCTTCTCCTGTGGATTTTTATGCGGACCCAGTCTCCTGGATTCAAGTCGTGGGCTGGTTTTCTTTCAAGAGTGGTCGCATCCGGTCCAACCTGATGAAACACAGAACGCACCACATCAGCCAGTCCTTTGCAATAATCCAGTACTAGATCATCAGTTATAGTCAATAACTTGTTGAAAGGTACTTGTGCTTGTCTCATTGCTCGTCCCATGATCACCTCATGAGGACTAAGTCCAGTTTTCTTTTCAGGAATGCTTCTGATGGTCATCAGGACAAGGGGCAGTGCATCGGGCCATTTGAGTCCTGTAGCTTGACACATTTTTCCTAACCTATTCTTAATTGTTCCATTAATTTGCTCTACTACCCCAGAAGCCTCTGGTCTGTATGCACAATGCAGTTTTTGTTTAATACTTAATGCTTCACAAATTAATTGAATCAACTCATTTTGAAAATGTGTCCCTCTATCTGTCTCAACCGTGACTGGAAAACCATACCTTGGAATGACCTCTCGCAGCATAAGTTTTGCTACCGTTATTCCATCATTCCTTCTAGTGGGGTATGCCTCCACCCAACGAGAAAACAAACAGACGACCACTAGAACATATTTTAGTCTGTTACAAGGGGGCATTTCGATGAAGTCTAATTGCATTCTAGTGAACGGACCTCCTTCTCGTCCTATTGTTCCTAGACTCACTATTGTCTTTCTTCCTGGATTAAACTGTTGACAAATAAGACATCTTTGACAAAGACTTTCAGCTATGGCTCTGAATTTTGGGTTATACCATGTTTGTCTAAAAAGTCTGATCATTGCATCTCTCCCAATATGAGCTTGTCCATGGTACATCCGTGCCATGTCTGCAATCATGCTATCAGGCATAACTGGTCTTTCATCTCTGTAAACCCACACACCATTATTTTCTTGTCTTCTACATCCTGCTTTTATCCAGTAATCTTTTTCCTCATCATTTGCAGCTTCCTGTAACTGTCTCACCTCATCCCATGTCTCGACAGTGTTAGTAAAAAGCAAAGGAGAAGAGATATGCTCCCTTTCGCAATTCTTGTTTAGGGATACCATGTTCTCTGCACAATATTTGGCTATCTCATCCGCATAATTATTACCAACAGCTATGTAATCTTCATTTTTCTTATGTGCTTTGCATTTTACTACAGCTATCTGCTTAGGCAGCTGTATCGCCTCAAGCAGTTTCTTAACAAAATCTCCATTTCTGATAGGTGTTCCTGCAGACGTCAAGAAACCTCTTTGTGACCAAATCTGACCGAAATCGTGCACTATACCGAAACCGTACTGGCTATCGGTCACGATCGTAACTCGCACATTTCTTCCCAACTTACATGCTTGAATCAAAGCAATCAGTTCTGCAACTTGGGCAGACCTTATTCCTTTCAGACAAGACGCTTCCATCACAGTTGCCACTATGCACACTGCGTAAGCTGCGCTTAAAACTCCTTCTTTCGTTCTCAAGCATGAGCCATCCACAAACATGACATAATCTGATTCCTTTAAAGGCTCATCTTTTATGTCAGCTCTTGGTTTTGTGCAATATTCCAGCACATTCAGACAATCATGATCTACTTCATCTTGTTCAATTATACTCTCTTCATCTGGCAATGATGTTGAAGGATTCACATTCATACATCTATCTATGGTCACATTTTCTGCACTCAAGATTACTTTTTCGTACTTAGTCAGCCGACTATGTGTCATGTACTGTGTTTTTGTTTTTGTCAAAAGAATCTCTACTGAATGGGGAACATATACTCTCAGTGGATACCCCATCACTATACCTTCACTCTGTTCCAGACTTACACAAGTAGCAGCAACAGCTTTCAGACATCCAGGCAACGCTTTTGCTATAGGATCTAAAACAGCGGAAAAATAAGCAATTGGTCTCTTCATTGTTCCATGTTTTTGTACCAATACTGAAAATGCACATCCATCTCTTTCACTGCAGTACAATTCAAAATCCTTTTCATAGTCAGGCATTCCTAAAGCAGGGGCCTCACACAATTTCTTTTTCAACTCTTTGAAAGATTTCATTTCTTCGTCATTCAACTCAAAAGGGTCTTTTACATCCTTCTTGGTCAGTTTTTGTAATGGTTTAGCAATCAAGGAAAAACCACTTATCCATTGTCGGCAATATCCAACCATTCCCAGAAACATTCTTACCTCTCTTTGCGTCATTGGTGCTCTCATTCCTTGAATCATTTTTACTCTTTCTGTCGCTATCTTTCGCACTCCTTTCTCAATTTTATGCCCTAAATATTGGACTTCTTTTGGCAAAACTGCAATTTCGAAGGGGACACTTTATGTCCTCTTTTCTCTAGATGGTTCAGTAAAGCAATTGTATCGCTTACACATGCTTCTTTTGTTTTCGATGCCACCAACAGGTCATCGATATACTGCACCATCACTGACTTTTCTGGCATTTTCAAATCTTCCAGGGACTTCTTTAAAATCTGATTAAAGATTGAGGGGCTTTCTGTATACCCCTGAGGAATTCGGCACCATGCCAAAATACGCTCTCCGAACCGGAACGCAAATAATGGCTGGCTATCTGGATGTAAAGGAATAGAGAAAAATGCGTGACACAAATCTATCACTGTGTACCACTCTGCTTCATGTGGAATTTGGTATAGAATTACTGCAGGGTTTGGCACTATTGGACAACAAGGCACAACTATTTTGTTGATCTTTCTCAAATCCTGTACTATTCTATATGTTCCGTTTGGCTTTTTCAGTCCCATAATAGGTGAATTACATGGACTGCTCATTATTTCTTTTAGAGTTCCCTGTTCGATCATCTTATTTATTACAGGAGTTATTCCTTCAATTATTTCTGGAGTCAATTTATACTGTGACGTATTTGGGTAAGTTGTTCCTTCTTTTACTGTTACTTTTACGGGATCTACTTCTTTCATTAATCCAATATCTTCTCCTGTAAAATCCCACACATTTTCTTTCACTGCATTTTTCAGTTCTTTTGGAAGTTTTTCTGCATCAAATGCAGGAAACAAACCATTCATTTCAGGTTCCTGATTCATCAATGTTACTTTATACAATACATCTTCATCTGGGGTCTGAAATCCAATTCCATCTGGTGTACAATAAATTGTGCAATTCATTTTGCACAAAAGGTCACGACCTAAGAGATTTACAGGAGTACAATCGCACACTACGAATCTATGCATTTTGCTAAAAGAACCAATTTTTACTTCCACTAATTCAGTAAGTGGTGTTTTAATCTGCTGATTTGCTACTCCTACTACTTGGATGTATTCACCTGAGAGAGGAAGGTTTGGAATTTCCACTGATCTAACAGTAGAACGGGTAGCTCCAGTATCGACAAGGAATGTTACATTTGCACCATTCACTTCTCCATCCACAAAGGGACCAGACTGATCTACCTCTAGAGTTGCGCCAAGTACGCACTCTTTTCCCTCTCCTAGGCACCGTCAGGAACTTTCATCCGCCTCATCCTCACTCTGTCGCAACCAATACTGAGAAATGTTAGCTGCTCGCGGCAACTGTGTTACCTGCTCTCCTCCGTAGAATCCTGTTTCTGTACTGTATCTTTGCTGGTTAACAGTGTTGGGAAGTGGTGGTTGTGCAACCTGACCTTGTTGAACAACTACCTCATTCTGCACCTGTGGAGTTAATGATTGATTTTCCGGATTAGGTTTAGGTGGGAACTTACACTCGTTTCTCCAATGCCCTAATTTTCCGCAATTATGACAGGGCCATTTCTTCTTTGCCTCCTCTAGACTCATTTGACCTTTCCCTTTACCTATGTTAGGTCGCGATTTATTCTGTCCTGTTTCATTCCCACTATTATTGTCCAATTGAGCTTCTTGCTTTTCTGCCACTTTCACCTGTGCCCACATTGCCTTCTCTTTCAATCTACGCTGTCTACTCTCAATATCATCACTACAATACTTAGCATACCTCAGTACCTCATCTACCGTGCCATTTTGCCAGTTAATCATATGTTGCTTAATCATTTCACTAATCTCTGGTTTCAGCCCAAACACAAATCTGTATATGAAATGACTCATATCTTTTTCACTCAACTCCTCATATCCACTATACTGTTTGAAAACCAACAACAACCTCTCATAATAGGCGTGTACAGACTCCTTACTTTCCTGTGTAGTTCTATCGATTTTTATCCAATCTGTTTCTTTAGGAGGAATCTTATTTTTCAAAAAGGTAATCACCTTATCGTACTTCCTCATCACCTCAGGACCTGGAGCTCCTGTCTTAGGATCTCTTAGATATTCTGTAGTTGGCCAGTCAACTGTAATTTTACACTCAGACCACAAATCAGTTGGCACCACTATGTCAAACAATCCATCTAAATCTATCCACAACACTTTTGAAACCTTCACAAACCTCTCCACTTGTCGGTACCATTCAACTGGTTTCTCTCTCAGCTTCGGGAATTCATTTGTAAATGACAGTATATCCTGTCTAGTCCAGGGAACATGCACATAACTGCCACCTGGAGTTTCTCTCATAGGGTATTCTCTTGCAACAGGTTCTTTTTCAGTTATCATAAAAGCCAAAGAAGCTTTGTCTGCAGTTTTCTCATTCTTTTTTGTCCATCTAACTTTCCATCTGTCCACATCACCCCATTTTCTCAGTAAAACAATTAACTCTTTTATCTGTGTCATCCTTCCTGCTGTGTTCAAGTTTTCAATATCTTTCTCACAAAAGTCTACTCTGTACGGTTTCTGCAATGTTTTCACTTTCTCAAAATCTATTCCAATTTCACTTGCTATTTCTTCTAGTTTGTCATGTAAATTTTTAGCTCTCCATGTAATACTTTTGCACAGAAACATAATTTCATCATCCTGGTAATTTTTTAGCTTTTCTGTACCAATCGTCCCTAAAATTAATTCTTCCATGTCAATCTTTAAACTAATTACATCTAATGGTTTTTCTTCTGGTTCTTTTATTTTAAATGCCTTCATCCATTCATTTAACTCATCAGGAGTCGGACCTATGGGTGTATTATTTAGTTCTATCCAATTACCACTCTTTTCAGGAGTCTCTGTTGCAGATTCTGTTACCATATGCATTTTTCTACCATTACACTCATTCACAGTCAAATTTGTAGGTGGACTTGGTCTGTAAGTACTAGCCAAATTACTTGTACTTGCACTTGGTTCCATCCTTTCTTTTTCTCTCTGAAATTGTGAACTCATAGGAATCACTAAGGACCGTTCATCAATTTTCTGATTCTCAAAAACTGGTATTACTGGACCTATTGTTACAGGTACAGTCACAGCTTCCATGTTTTTCGTTAATTCCCTAATTTTCTCAGTCAGTTCCTTTGTTGTCCTTGCTAATTCAGTTGCATTGTCACTTTCTACTCCTTCATTTTGTGAAGTTCTTATTTGATCTTGTGACCTATTTATTTCAATTCTTCTTCCCGGACTTTTATTTCGCACAGTCTCTATTAGCGGCGCATTTGGTGTCACCACTGTAGAACTCTGCTGATACGGAGGGGGATTTCTATTTAGAATATCTTCCAGCAATTCATCATCCGTTTCACTCTCATGCATATATTTTTCCCTCTCCATATGTTTCTTTTTCTCAGTACGTTTTCTCTTAGTCTCTTCCTCAACTGTAAAAGACGGAAACAAACCTCCTGTCATGTTAGCACATCTCCATCGTTTTATTCTATCCTCATGATTTATTCCCCACATTCTTCCAGGCATAAACTCATGATCTCTTAAACCTCTGAATCTCTCTCGCTCATACATCTCATCTTCCCATTCCGTCAATGCTTCAAACTGTGTCGGTCTAGGTCTAGGTTCTAAATTTGTCATCTTTTCTCGCAAATTTCGCAAAACCGCTACACTAAATGAACCATTCTCAGGGAACGCTAATGCACCGTCATTCTTCGTATACTTTGCCCAATTTTCTAACCATATGCATGTATGATATCCATATTTCAGCATCATATGTGAAGCTGCTGATTTCGGCGGAGGAATTACTTGTCCCTCTCTAGTCACAACCTTTTTGTCTTTCTTAAAGAAATTCTTAATTTTTGTCGTCCATGACGTTCTCTCCCTTTCATACTCGTAATACGGCATGTTTTCGATTGGTTTTTCTCTTCAAACCAGTACTGTTCCGTGTACGGAACTTCAACCAATCACAGCGCGACTCACACCAACACACCAATCAGAACAATTCCCTTCGTCCGCGGACCAACCAATCCTAGCGCGGCACTTTTCTACGTCACTCCTGTCTCTGTGTTCACGTGACTAGCGCACTATCCAATCCTAGCGCGGCACTGTCGATGTCACTCCTGCTCTTTTACCCCTCCTTTACAAACATTATCGGCAATTTTTTTCTTTTCACTGTTTCTTCGTTAGTTACAACAATTAAAACAATTCCATAGTCTGATTCGCTAAACCAAAGTGACAGCTTTGTCCTTTTACACAAGAATCCTGTATTTCCAGTAGGCAGCGCTTACCTCTACCCTACCACAGAATTATTAACTTTCGCCGATAAAGTAGCACTTCCCTCTACCTTACCCTTCTTTCAAGCAAACAATAAACCCGTTTCTCTGGGGATAAGACACATGTGGAGACTAGGCTCCTGAGAATTAAGGCCAGAGTTTCACAAGAAAACGTGATTTGCTATCTCAGTTACACACCTTTCGTTACAGAAATCCCTAACATAACACAACCTGTGTTATTACCAAAATTGAATTCAGACCATGTACCAAATTCCATGTGACTTCTCTTGCCACACGTGTTCCACTTCCTACATCCCAGAAGCGTGAAAACTCACATATAACATAACACGACTCAACATATAGTATTAGTCATCAAAAATAATCAATAATCAATAATCAATAATCACTAAACTAATCTATAGAAACCATAACTCTGCTACCAAGAAATCTGATGCAGCGGATACAATAACAACTATTTTCCTCCTAGGTCACTTATCGGTCATCCAGGGGCGACTTATATTTTCTCACATCCACATGACGATGGGGCCCATAACATCGCCTATCACACACATACACACACACACCTGGATTTCCTCTACACCTTTACAAAATTCTATTTTCCTAGGAGAGATAGGAGAACTAAATGAAAAACATCATTTATGTACCGCTGGAAGGAGCCGGGATACCTTATTACCTTAACCTATCGCTTTCTTAGTTATTTCTTAAGATATTCCTGCTCATTGTTTTGTCGATGGATCATCTAGTAAGAAATCAGTTTATAGTGATTAAGACCAGCTAAATCACAATAACCAATTACCAGTTTCACAATCATTTAGTAAAATAACCACTGAGTCGTTTGATTTAAGAATCTTACATTTTATATAATTTTAAAGGCATGAGAAAGAATTTAGACTTTTTATTCAATTATTCATTCATTATTAATTCAAATATTTATTAAGCAAAATCAATTTTATTGCAGAAAGGAAATTTTTGTCATGAAGCAAAACCCTAATTACCTGCCTACCTTCCTAATTTAGCCTAATGATTTCTAACCTAAGTTTAAGATTTAAAAATAACCTGATTCTCATACTCAACTGGAAAAATAAGACAGCAACAGAAACTTCAGCTCGTCAGCATCAGCTACCGCAACCCGTCTCATCTAACAGTCTTTCAGCATCTCCCGCTCAGTAAAATGGATCGATCTGGATCACCAAGCACTGGAAACCACCAACTCCAACACCGACTCTGACTGCGACTCCCCTCCCACTAAGAGTAGGCCTTCTTATACCCTAATTCTAACTTTGCTAACTAAATTGTTGCAACATTAATAACGCGCTTTTCTTTCATTGGTCCATTCATTTCATCTATTCATTCTTAATCAAGTTCTCCCGGATCCAGCTTGTTCTTTTGGAATGTATATGTTCATTTCCTTTCTCACAGTTCAAGACATGTTTCCATCCGCTTCGATCAGTACATTTGTAACTTCTTTCGATACATTCGAGAACTCTGCAGGCATTGTCCTTTCTCTTAAAACAGTTTCCCACGGTTCTTTGCTGATCACCCCGGCACACTATCAGTTCAATTAGGTCACATCAGCCTTGACCATTCTTGCATCTTAGCCTCTCAACACCGTCACGTGGTTAGCCTTTCTCCAACTTTTTCTCCCTTGTCACGCGTTTTCTCAGCACATGCGCACTCTAATAACCGGCAGCCATTTTATATCACCACTCGTTTATACTTAGAAGCACTATTTAGAAATAAACAAAACATAATTAAAATAGAGAAACATAGCCTTTTCGTTTCCCTCCCGTCATCTACGTACCCCAATTAGTTATTACCTAGCAGAAAGCAACATTTAAGCTGTTCCTTACTTACCATCACTATTGTTTTTGCAACGACACGTTTATATTCTATGAAGCACAAATCATGCATTTATTATTTATTTAGTACGCAATTATTTTATGTTATAATTAGACACACAGACATTCGTTAATAGATTATTCAGCATATATACTTGCGTGTTACCCTTCCCTCACGTACATTGTTGATTAATACATTTAAACAAACATTTTTATTAATTATTTATAAAATTTGTTAGGGGTTAAAATGTTTTATTTTCTATGCTCCATCAACTGTTACATGGTTTGTTTTTAGTTTCGTGTTGGCTTGTCTAGATTGGTGTCTTCTATTTTTTCTTCTGTTACCTCCATGTCTCTGAAAATTGTTTCCTGGAACGTCAGAGGTTTGAACTCTCCCATCAAAAGACAACGGGTTTTAACACACTTGGCTAAATTAGAGGCTGATATAGCCCTTATACAGGAATCTCATCTAACGGCAAACAAATATTTAAAGTTGAAGACAGGATGGGTGGGGGAGGTCTTTTTTTCACCAAGAGATGGTAAGCATAATGGGGTTTTAACTCTTTGTCATAAATCGCTTTCTGTTAAACTGCTTTCCAAAAGTTCTGATGATGAGGGAAGATGGTTGTATACAAAAATTTTGGTCGGGAATGCTCCGGTTTCTTTACTCAACATCTATGCTCCTACCATTGGGGATCCCTCTTTTTGGACATCCCTAGCTCAGCATATCTCACATTGCATTGAAGATAAGTGTATCCTCGTTGGTGATTGTAACCAAGTTGTTGATCCCTTCATTGATCGTAACTTGATGGTCTCCTTTGTTCGATATAAATCACATAAACTTTTTATTCAAACTCTTAAGCAGTGCAAGCTTGTCGATGCCTGGAGACTTTGCAACCCACCCACAAGAGAATATACTTACTATTCTCCGGCCCATCAAACTCAATCACGAATAGATTATTTCTTTATATCTCACAACATCTCCCAGTCCTTAAGAGATGCAGATATTGGCTCTATTCTAATATCCGATCATGCCCCAATTTCTATTCAATTAGACATCTTGCAGAAACCCAATATACCCAGGAAGTGGAGTTTTAATAATGCTGTTCTCTTAGATCCAAAGTTTACTTCCTTTTTGTTTCCTTTTTCAAGGAATATTTTCTGTTTAATCAAACTGATACCCTACCATTTTCTGTTATTTGGGATGCCTTTAAGGCAGCTGCTCAAGACATCATTATTGGCTTTGTCTCCAAAAAAACGGAAAACTTCACACAAAGTAACCAAAGAGCATTTAATTAAGATAAAGCGATTGGAGCATTCCTATTATTCTTCTAAATCAAAAGAATGTCTATCTGAACTTATAAGTGCCAAGTTTCAATTTAAACAAGAGTCGGCAGATAATGCCTCAACCTATTTGTTAAAATCTAGTGCAAAGTTTTATGGTGGTCAGAACAAAGCTGGGAAAATATTAGCTAATTATTTGAAAGTTAAACATAATAAGCTCAACATAGAGTCAATTATGGATGAACAACAAACGTTGAAATTTAAGGATGCTGATATTTTGAATGAATTCCTTACCTTTTACAAAACACTATACACATCAGATAATTCTCCATCAGAATTTCACATTTCTCAATTTTTTTCTATCATTCAACATTCCTCTGATTTTGGTTAGATCTCACCTCCTTAGAATCCGATTTATCACAAAAAGAACTCTTAGCTGCCCTGCAAAAAAGATAAAGCCCAGATGGCTTCACTGTTGAGTTTTTTTTGCATTTCGCACAGTTACTTCTGCCCAAGATGCACGACCTCTTAGACTCTTTTTTACATTCTGGCAAATCCTCTGGTTCTTTTGCAGACGCCCTAATTTTCCATATTCCTAAGGAAGGGAAGGATTTAAGATATGGCAAGAATTATAGACCCATTTCGCTAGTAAATATTGAATTTAAAATGTTCTCAAAGGCTTTGGACATGCGTTTGGAATCCCACTTACCCCAATTACTAGGCACAGAACAATCTGGTTTTGTTAAAGGCCGTCTCATCACAGATAACACCCGACTATTTCTCGACATATTATCCAAAACCTCACATCTACCTCAATCAATGGCAGCTATAGCCTTAGACGCGGAAAAAGCGTTTGATCGAGTTTAATGGCCCTATCTTTTTCGAATACTTAAATGTTTGGTTTTGGCCCAACAATTATTTTGTTAATTTCCATTCTTTACTCACAACCACGGGCAGCTGTGTGTGCAATTGGCAACAAACTTCCATCTAGGTAGAGGTGTTCGTCAGGGTTGCTCATTATCCCCTTCCTTTTTAATTTAGCCTTACAGCCTTTTTTGTCTAGAATTCGTTAAAACCAAGATATACATGGATTTGATTTCAAGGAGCAACAAATTAAATTTGCAGATTACGCTGACGACGTATTATTATTTATCCCACAACTAACCCTGGGCGAAGTGCTACGCTACGCTCGCGTAGTTTGCGAAGTTTGCGCTACTTCGCACAACGCGAATTGCACGTAGCACAGTGCAAACACGCGTAGCGTAGCGCCGCGGTCATTTTTTGCTTGCTCGCGGTCCTCAACGTCAAGTTGGCGACCGCGAGCAAGCAAAATGACATCCCGGCGAGACTTTTTCCTCGTTCGCGATCAGCAACATCAAGTTGCCGATCGCGAGCGTGGAAAATAAAACTCCCGGCGAGATTCTCAACGCGGGAGGTCAGGTTTCTCATTGTGAGTGGTCGCGTATGCTCGCGACCGCTCGCGATGAGAAACTACCAGTCCGCGTTGAGAAAGCTGCCGCTCGAGTAAAAATCTACTCGAGCGGCAGTAAAAGACAGCTCGCACTGTGCAAGTTGCCGTTTTCAATGATTGCACAGTGCGGACAAGCATCCGGCACTGTGCAATCATTGCGAACAGTGCACTACGCAGTTCGGGTAGTGCTACGCGAAGCTCGCGTAGTGCGAACTGCACTTTGCGTAGCTTCGCGAAGCACTACTTCGCGAACTACGCCCAGCCTTACCCACAACCCCAATCCTCTATCCCTGCTTTCTTACAGGATGTTGAATCCTTTGCCTCTGCATCGGGGTATAAACTGAACAAAGATAAATGTGAAATAATCCATTTAACTAAATATACTTTCAAAGAGGATTTTGTTGCTTCCAACTTTGATTGGAACCCTAATCACATAAAATATTTAGGTTTACATTTCACCCCTTCCTTCCCAGTAACACTTTCTTTATGTATGGATAATTGTATAGAAAGAATCTCCACATTGACTGCTAAGTGGCATCCCTTATACTTATCTTGGTGGGATCGCTTGGACACTATAAAGATGATGATAACACCCATAGTACTCTACACAATATCCAAAATACCAGTGCCCATTCCTTCAAAATTTTATAACAAGATGAACTTGGTGTTATCTTCATTTCTTTGGAACAAAAGGAAATCTTGCATTTCATTATCAAAATTGTCAAGACCGAAATCAGAGTGTGGCGTCAACTTTCCCGATTTTCCGTCCTAACAAAAATCGTTTTTACTCTGCCAATCTTCAAGATGGCTCTCTGAGTCACTTTTGGATTGTCCTCTGTGGGCGAAACTTGAACGTTCTTTTCTCAACCCGTACTCATTTCAAGAATATTTATCTTTCACCCGCAGACCTCAGTCTATATCTACCCCTATACTTAAATACACTTGCAAAAATCTAGATCCTAATCCCTCAACACTCCTTACAAATTTAGATTTTTTTCTTGGTTCCACACTATGGCATAACAAGATGTTACTGATACGTGGCAAGCCTTTGTACTGGAAGTCTTGGAGACAAAAGAGTTTAATGTGGGTGCATCAGCTTTTTGTACAAGATGGTCATGCCTTTTCTGGAAGCTAGCCGGCTCTTCAATCTTTCCACTTCCTTTCAGTCTAAATACAAACTTCTGCAGCAAACTCTCCAGACTGCTTACGCCCAACTTCTAACCCCTAACACCAACATCTTTTCTCCTGTGAATGGGCAACATGAGCTTCTTCGCACCTATCCCAAGGCCTCTGTTATTTATACATTTTTGTGCTCCTCGCACAACGTTAGAGAAAAAACTAAAGTAGAGCTCTCCTGGGAACAGGATTTAGAGGTGTGTTGGTCTACATCCTTATCGAATAATAAATGGACTAAAATCAGGAAATCCTCTAGAGCAGCAAACACCACGCAAACACAATCTTTTTATTTATAACAGACTACTGCTATGCCCGGTAACCTTAAACAAAAGACATACTGGCATTCCTGATACTTGCTGGACGTGCTCCTCCCCATTTGCTGATTTAAACCACTTACTTTTCACATGCTTCAATTCTGGAAGAGCGTTTGGTCTCAAATTAACGTAATCTTTGGTTCCAGAATCCCTTTCTCCAACACTCATTTATTTCTAGGGAGTTTCTCTCCAGCTTTAGTTAGTTGCAATTTCAATACAAAGATTATAGACCTTTTGTTGGCAGTTACTTTCCAGCAAATAACCAAAATTGGAAAGATTTCACCAAATTATCCTATTAAGCTTGGTGGTATGCCATCTTTTATAACCACAGACTAGATACAGCATTTGTACACCCTATTCATAAGGCCTCGAAACGTTTAATTTTATGGTCACCTGTCCCATCATTCATAGATGCTAGCGCCAAGCGCTCCTTTTTCCTAACCCCTATTCAACAAGAAGTTTCTCAACCTCCTTGACTTTCCACATGTTAACTATATATCAACCTGTTCATATTAATATCATTAATGTATTTTCTGTATGACATGTATTATCTCGTGGTATACACCAATTTAACCCTTCATTTGTTTTTTTTATAATATCATCCCTCAAGCCATGCCAGTCTAATATCTACACCTTATAATTTTGTTTCCTATGTTCTAACTTAATTTTTGTAATTATCCATTGTCTGACTATAATATGTACCTTTATAATAAATTTCTTCCATAAACTTACTTTTAAACAAAAAAAAAAAAGAGCTTACTGTCCTTTGTATTGACTGAAAATTCAGGTAAACTCACACTGCTTCAAACACTGCCTGTCCCATAACAACAGGTAGCAAAATATACCACTTTATGATGAGTAGGAGGCCTGATTAGTGAGAATCTGGAGTGACTACTCTTTTTCAGATCTGAACAGTGGCAGCCAATGCACAGTAAGAAACTGGAGGACCATCTTCTGCATCAACTGCTGTGTCTGCTGAGAAACAAGTGATCTACACTGGGGTGAAAGTGAAACCTGTGAAGAGCACCAAGGATTCCGTCATGTGGGAGTTTTCAGCAATCATCAAGGTGACAAGAAACCGTTGGAGAGGAGAGTCAACTTCCTTCTTTGTAACCAGAAGCTTAGCCTGGGACAGCGAACTTTGGAACTTTGACAATGAGAAGACACCTTAATTCAAAGTATTTGGCGCAAAAGGAAGAGATCACAACAATTTAAGCAGAGGAGGGTGATACTCTGTCAAGCGTTCCTGAAGAGCTGCTACAGGAAAGGGAGCAGGATACAAATCAGCACCTTGAAAAAAAAACAGTAATAACACGAAAAACACCACACTAAGCCCCAAAAAACTCCAAAAACACAAAATCCTCCAAAACTAAAATAAATAAGATTTCTTATTAGAACCACAAAAAAATCAATGAAAGAGCTTGTCAAATTCATTACAGTAAGGATTGGTCATCACACCTGAATATGTGCTTGAAAAATACTCTGAAATTCACTTAAAACCACATTTAAAATGAGGTTATGGTAACAAAGCAAAAGAAAGTCCACTAAAATTTGTCATACTCAAGAACTTGGACAACAGCCATCATTAGAAATGGTATTACTGGTTAGCTAAGGTATGCACCCAGGCCAGGCAAGAACCACCACTCTAGTAAAGGTCAGCTAGATACACACTAAAAGATAACCTATGCTCACCCTCTGGTAGCTTGACACAGAGGAGTCAGGCTTATCTAAAGAGGCAATTTGTAAAGCATTTGTGCAACACACAAACACACAGTAACACAATGAATACACCACAAAGAGACTCCACACAAGTTTAGACTAACAGAGAATATTTATCCGAGTAAAACAAGATCAAAACAACAAAGTCCAGGTATGAATTTTTAAAGATTAAATGCAAACATATTGCTTAGAAGTCACTAGCGGTCAAAAGATTACTTGAGGTCACAAAGGACCAGTGCAAATCCAAAGGTCAGGTTGACCGTGATGCAGGGCAGGCTGACTACAGGACCCATGCAGGGCCCGCTGAGAAAGTACCTTGAATTTAGCAAAGTGTTGACACTGAGGGCATGATGCGTTGATCTATTCCACCCAGTCATCGTAGTACATCGCTGAGAAGGCAATGCGTCATTGTCAAGTTGCACACAGCGTCGTCATTGGGCTGCGCAGGCTGTAGAACAGCTGTCATCGAACAGCCTCTGCGTCAGCGCTGAAGGGCCAAGCGTTGGTTCCGATCGGCGCAAAGGTGACAATGTATCAGTTTTAAAGGGAAACAGCTGCAGAACTCACTTCTGAGGTCCAGAACTTGGAGAGGGCACCACAGGCAAGGGTAGGACTCACAAAAGGCAGACTCCAGCAGCACCAGCAGAATTGCAGAAAGTCTTTTGTGTCCCTGAGACTTTAGTAAACAGGAGACAAGCCAGTAAGCCCTTGGAGATCACTTGGGGGGAAGGCAGCGTCCAGCTCTCCTTCAGTAGAGTCAGGGAGCAACTGGCAGCCGGGCAACAAGCAGAAAAGCAGTCCTTCTTGAAAAGCAGTCCAGTTGATTCCTTTAAGCAGCACAGCAGTCCTTCTGACAGAGGTTCATTTCAAGATCCAGCAGTGTCTGATTTTAGGGGGTCAGAGACCCATTACTTATACCCCAAAGTGCCTTTCTTGGGGTATAAGTACCGATCAGGTGCCAATTTCTATCAGGCTACAACATAATAGAGCTCTGATTTTAGGAAGATGATCAAAACCTGGCTGTTCCCCACTATGTCTGTCTAATCTCTGCCTACCACATACCAGTCACCACCCCCATTGCAGTTCAGCGCCAAGACGCCTCAGCAATAGTTGCGCTTTATAAATGCTTTCATTCATTCATTCATTCGTTGATGTAGGGTTGACTTCAAAGCAGCTCTCTGAAGTGCACAAGGAACCCTTTCAACCCAGTCCTGTCTGCCAGGCTATTTGTGGGGGGTAAATCAGTCCTTTGTGGGAGGACAGGACACTAACTATTGAAGTATATGTGCCAGCCCCCTCCCATTACTCCCTGCCCAGGAAGACACATCAGAATGCAGATGAATGCAGATGAATGCTCAGAATTCAGAAGAACCTCACCTTCCTGAGTTTGTGGCTGTCTAGATGGAATGTACAAACTCTAGCTTTCACTCAACCCAGACATGTATTGGAGATAAGATGTAAGGCAGAAAGACCAGTAAGTGCAGAGAAATGTCCACTTTCTAAAAGTGCCATTTCTGAAACATTAATGTCAAATCCCACTTCACCAGTAAGGAGGATTTATCATTACCATTCCAAACATGAAAAAGTTACTCCTCTCTGAACAGAAATTACAGCTTTTAAATATATTAAGGCATTCCCAATGCTGGCCTCTGAGATGGGTAGGCTTCACAGTAGTGAAAAACGAATTGGGGTATAGGTCACTTCCAGGACATGTAAAGTGTAAAAGTACATGTCCTTCCTTTTACGTTATATAGCACCCTTCCCCTAGGGTTACTTAGTGCCTACCTTAAGGGGAATGTTTATGTGATAAAAGGGGTGTTTATGGCTTGGAAAGTTATTTTAAATGCCAAGTAAAAGTGGCAGTAAACTGCATAAACAGGCACTAAAGTGGCAGGCCTGCGACAGGATTCAAAGGCTACTTATGTAGGTGGCACAATGAGTGCTGCAGGCCAACTAGTAGCATTCGAAGTACAGGATCTAGGTATATGGTATACCACTTTAGAATGGACTTACCAGCACAACAAATATTCAAATCAGGTATACACCAATGCCATCATGTTTAGGGGAGAAGCACATGCACTTTAGCATTGATTGGCAGTGGTGAAGTGCTCAGAGTCCTAAGGCCAACAAAAAAAACAGCAAAAGTCAAAATGTTTGGGGAAATACCACCCTAAGGATGACAAGTCTAACACATGTCCCCTCTAGCTGAAAGTGGGGAGATCTACCCAGCCTCTAGGCAGTTCTCATCACTAAGTTGGATAAAACCTGGAAATACCATCAGCATTGGTGTGATCTACTCCTGGTCTGTGTTCCACCCTGAAGTCAATACCCTATAGCAAAATGGGAACCTCAACAATTTTGGATTCTCACCCCTCATTTGCGTGCGCCGCCTAAGGGGTATGTGGTCTGTCTGAATCAGGAAGTGAGTGTCAAACAGGTGTGGCCTCAAACTCTTCAGTGCACAGACCACAGAAAAAGCTACTCTCTCAATAGCACTCCATCTCTGTTCCCTGGGGATAACCTCCTGGAGATGAAGGCTGCAGGTTGGTCTAGGTACTCCTCATTACATTTGATAGTACTGCCCCTATGCCATGCCTTAAGGCATCTGTCTGGACTATAAAATCCTGGGAGAAATCAGGGGCATTGAGCACAGGAGCTGTGCACATGGCTTGCTTCAGGGAGTTAAATGGAGGTTGGCATGCCTCTGTCAAAATCACATTTCTTGACTGCTTCTTGGAAGTCAGCTTAGTCAAGGGGGCAACAATGGTGCCATATCCCTTGAAGAACCTCCTATAGTATTCAGTGAGCCTCAAGAATGCTCTGGCCTCAGTCTGGCTTTTGGGTGACAGCTAGACCATGATGGTTTCTATCTTGGCCTGAAGGGTTTGCACCCTCCCCCTGCCCACAAGGTGTCCCAAGTACACCACAGACCCCTGCTCTATCTGGCACTTACTTGCCTTGATAGTCAGGCCTGCTTGTTGCAGGGCCAGAAGCACTTCCTGGAGGTGAAAATGGTGGTCCTTTCAGCTGTACTCAAAACAGCAATATCATCCAGATATGCAGCAGAAAAGGCCTCTACAACAGCAAGGACCTGGTTCGCCAGCCTTTGGAAGGTGGCAGGGACATTCTTTAATCCAGAGGGAATCGCCCTAAACTAGTAGTGGCTCTCTTGATTGGAGAAGGCTGACCTCTCTTTTGCTCCCTCTGATAAGGAGATCTGTCAGTACCCTGATGGAAGATCAAAGGTACTAAAGTACTGGGAAGCCCCTAACCTATCAATGACCTCATCTGCCTTGAGGATGGGATGAGCATCAGTCTTGGTTACTGAATCTAGCCCTCTGTAATCCACACAGAACCTCAGTTTAGGTGTGGGGCCCGCTGGGGCAGCTTTTGGTATCTACTGAAGGGTTCTATCACCCCCAACTCCCGCATTTTTGATACTTCAGCCTTAATGCTGGACCTCACCTTATGTAACATCATGTAAGATTTTTTTTTAACAGGAACGTTGTCCCCTGTGTCCACATCATGGATGCACAAGTGGGTAGTCCCAGGGATAAGGGAGAGTAGAGAAGAGCATTGCCCCAACACTTGGTGGCAGTCTCTCTGTTGTTCAAAAGTTAGAAAGGGGGAAACGATTACTCCTTCCGCAGACCCATCTTTCTCCTTGGAGCCCAAGAGGTCAGGGAGAGTGTTAGAAATGGGGGTCTCTAGTTGGCAGAGGTAGGTACCTTTGTCCAAGTAGGGGCCCTTCTTCCTAGTCAGGGTAAGGGGGATACACTTCTAAAATAACCCCTGCTCACCCCCTTGGTAGCTTGGCACGAGCAGACAGGCTTATCTCAGAGGCAGTGTGTAAAGCATTTGGGAACATATACAGTAATACAGTGAAAACACTACAAATGGACACCACACCAGTTTAGAAAAATAAGTAATCTTTATCTAAACCAAACAAGACCAAAACGACAAAAATCCAAAATACAGTAATAAAAATATGACTTTCAAATGGTAGAAATAGTTCAGTTCAAATTGCAGATGCGACACTTTTCGCACAAAGTACCTTGGATGCATCCTGCACACAAACAAAAAGGGTCGCAGGAAAGGTGATGAGTCGGTTCCTTAAATGCAGGGAAGGTGATGCGTCAGATCCTTGCTTCGGGGGAGGTGATGCGTGGGTTCCTTACTGCTGCGCGGGGGAAATCATGCGTCCGTTCCTTACCGGAGAGGAGGTGATGCGTCAGTTTCTTACTGTGTCCCCCAACGATGCGACAGACCTGGCGCCTTGATGCGATGTAACGATCTGGGATGATACGTGGGTTCTTGCAGCCGCACAGCAGGGCTTGCGTCTGAATTGGTGCGGTAATCGCGGACTTCGGGGATCGGTGCACCTGATGCGACGTACGGCGATTTCTTGAGCCGCGGCAGGCGCTGCTTCGGTTTCCTCAGCGATGCGTCGGAAAAAGGTATGGATGCGTCACGCTTCTCATCATTGCATTACTTTTCCAGCTTCCCTACAGCCACAACAACCTCCAGAGGCCCAGAACAGCTACATGCACCTCTTAGCAGGTCAGAACTCCCAGCAAGGACGCTCAGGGGAGCTGGGGGTGAAGTCTTTGTGTCCCTGAGACTTCAGAACAGGAGGCAAGCTCAACTTCAAGCCCTTGGAGATCTTCCTCAAGCAGGGGACATAGCACACAGCAAAGTCCTTGTCCTTTTCTTGGCAGAAACAGCTACTACAGGCCAACTCCAGACAGCACACAGCAAAGGGGCAGTACTTCTCCTCAGTTTGTAAAGCTCTTCTCCTTGACAAAGGTTCCTTTTGAATTCCAGAAGTGATCAAAAAGTCTGAGGTCTAGGCCCCTCTTTATATAATACAAAATCCTTTGTTCTCTGTGGCAGAGACACTCTTTGCCCAGCCAAAACCAGTTCTGTCCTCTCTGGTGCAGCTTCCTGGCAGGAGGTGGAGACAGCATAGTCCTTGGCAGACCAGGTCCATTCAGGTGTGAAAGAAATCTCCTCCCCCTACTCTGAATGCAGCCCAGGTCTATTCATCCCAGCCCTGACTCGCCCTGGAAAGGCAAGACACACCTCAACCCCCCAAGTGGCTGTTTGAACAGAATGCATATCCCCAGCCCCTGTCACTCCAAAGCCAGACAGTCAATACACAACCTAGCAGAAGCACACTAGATGATTAGGCAAGAAAATACCTATTTTCTAAAAGTGGTATTTTCAAACCCAGAATGTAAAAATCACCCTCTCTAAAAAATGCACCTTCACATTCTGAGTTCAGGCATATCAAACTTTATTTTCCTATCTTGTTCCCATGGGCAGTAATTCTCAAAAGATGTTATAAGCAAACTCACCATTCTATCTTATGGGGACAGATAGCCTTACAATAGTAAAAAACAAAACAAAACAGTATTTCACTATCAGGACATGCCACACACATCAGGGCATGTCCTACCTTTCACATACACTGCACCCTGCCCACAGGGGCACCTTGAGCCTACCTTAGCGGTGACTTATATGTAAGAAAAGGGAAGGTTAGGGCCTGCAAGTGGGTGCACTTGCCAAGTCGACATGGCAGTATCAAACTGCGCACAGACACCGCAGTGGCAAGTCTAAGTTACATTTACAGGCTGCTTATGTGGGTGGCACAATCAGTGCTGCAGGCCCAATAGCAGTATTTGATTTACAGGCCCTGGGCACACATTGCACTGTACTATGGACTTACTAGTAAATCAAATATGGCAATCATGGAATCACCAATCTATAACAACAATTTACAAAGGGAGCACTTGCACTTTGGCACTGAGCAGCAGTGGCAAGGTGCCCAAAGCATCTAGACTAGCAAAACGAAGTCCAACACACAGGAGGTAAAGGCAAAAAAATACAGAGGAAACCCACGCCAATGATGCCAGGTCTAACAGAGAAGTTCACTCTTATCTTCCTATTCTCCATCAGTCACCAACAGCATGATGAGCTCAGAGCTCTCAAAGTGGGGTTTGAGGTGATTTACATGCAGCACCCTGTGGGGTTGCCTTGGGGTCTTGAGGTTCACCAGGTATGTGGCCTCACCCTTCATTTCAATCACCTCATATTGTCCATTCCAGTGATCCTGGAGGGCCCTGGGCTCTACCGGCTCCATCACCCACACTTTTTTACCAGGTTTAAATTCCACTGTGGTAGAATTTTTGTCATACCACTCCTTCATGACTTCCTGGCTGGCTTCAAGATAACTGGATGCTTGCTTCCATAACTTAGCTATCTGGCTTCTGGAGGCCAGCATGTAGCTCACTACATCCTGGGGTACCGTCCTGGGAGCCTTCTCTCAACCTTCATTCACCAGACTCTTACTGGGTACCCACACAACAGCTCAAATGGACTGAAATCCACTTTTCTCTGTGGCACCTCCCGGTAAGCAAACAACAGGCATATTAAGAGGATATCCTACTTTTTCCTCAGGGCCTCAGTCAGGCCTCTGATTATCCTTTCAGGGTCTTGTTGAACCTCTCAACAAGCCCATTGATTTGTGGATGGTAAGGGGTGGATAAACCGTTTGTTATCCCACACTCCTTCCCTACTGACTGCATATAAGTAGACATGAAGTTTGTGACCCTGTCAGACGCAACTTCCTTGGGGAAAACCACTTGGGTTAAAATACCAATCAGGGCCTTTGCCACTGGGGGTGCAGTACTAGTCATCAGAGGGATTTCCTCTGGGTACCTTGTGGCATGATCTACCAGAACCAGGATTAACCTGTTGCCTGATGCAGTTTGGAGATCTATAGGCCCTACAGTGTCGATGCCTACCCTCTCAAAGGGGGTGCTAATGACAGGTCGTGGGTTAAGGGGCGCTTTCAGTCTCTGCCCTGTCTTCTCACTAGCCTGGAAGTTCATAGAAGTCCTACATAACACATCTGATGAATTCTTGATCCTAGGCCAATAGAAGTTGGGGATGAGCATTGCAAAGGTCTTGTCTTGGCCTAGGTGTCCTGCCAGGGGAACCTTGTGAGCCAACTCCAGTAGGAAAGCCCTGTAGCATTGGAGGACCTCCACGGCTCTTGATTTTTCAAGCCTAAGAGCCTTAGGCTCCCTGTACAGGAGGTTGTCCTCCCAGTAATGAGGTGACTACTAGAGGCATCACCTGCTGCATAGCCTGTTGCTTCATGCCTACAAAGGTTGGGCACCCCCTCTGTGCCATACAGAACTCCTACTTGGTGAGACCTCCTTCCACATGCCATCTAGAAAGCTCAGGCAGTTCACCAATGGAAGCAATGTCCTCCTCAGTGGACTCCGGGGCAGACACCATAGGTGCCCCATCCATCTCACTTGAGGTACATTCAGAGGCTGGTTTACCACATCCTCTCCCTTTACCCTTCTTAGCAGCTGGCTGGGCCATTTTTCAAGGCTCCAGCCCTTCTTGACTCCCTTCACGGTCAGCCATATACCTTGTCAGGGCACATATCTACTCAGGTAACCCTAACATCTCCACATGACCCTTGAGCCCCACTTCCTTCTAGGTAGTGTGCTCTAGTTTGTTACCTAACAAACAGTCCACAGGCATGGCATGGCAGGGCTCACTGCAACTTTCAGAAGACCTAAAACCCCTCCTCACTCAAATGGAACCAGGGCCACAGGATAGTGACCCTCTTTGTTGTAAGCTACCACAACCTGGTGGAATGCATTAGGAATTACCTGCTCTGGAGAAACCAGCTGACTCCTTACCATCTTCATTCTGGCTCCTGTAGCCTTTAGAGCCTCCACACCTTGCCCCTTGATGGTGACCCATTACCTATACTTTGTAGCATTTGAAGGCACATGGATCTTAGGAACCATCTCACTGTCACCCAGAGACACTAGGGTAACCTGTGTAAACTTCCCACCATTATATGGGACAAACTCTTCCCCCAGCACTATATTAGCCACACATGGCACCTTTTGTCCAGTGGGAGGTGGTGCTCTTTTTGGACACTTGGGGTCCCCTGTCCACAGTTGTAGCACTCATAGCACTTTATGGGCTGATGACCTTTGTCAGGGTAAGTTTTCTTCTGGTGGCCAGATTGGGAATGTGAACCAGATCTTTTACCCTGTGAAGTTTTTTGTTGTTGAAAACTCAGTCTTTTTTATCTCCCTCCTTCTTCTGGGTGGGACCCTGACCACCCTTTTGGGAGTCCCCCGGATACCTTTTTGGGCACTGGTGCTGACCCAAACGTCCACCTCCTCAGCAAGGTTCCTTAACGGAGAGGAGGTGATGCGTCAGTTTCTTACTGTGTCCCCCAATGATGGGACAGACCTGGCACCATGATGCGATGTAACGATCTGGGATGATACGTGGGTTCTTGCAGCCGCACAGCAGGGCTTGCGTCTGAATCGGTGCAGTGATCTCGGACTTCGGAGATCGGTGCACCTGATGCGGCGTGCGGCTATTTCTTGAGCCATGGCAGGCGCTGCGTCGGTTTCCTCAGCGATGCATCAGAAACAGGTATGGATGAGTTGCGCTTCTCGTCATTGCATTACTTTTCCAGCTCCCAACAGCCATAACAACTTCCAGAGGCCCAGAACAGCTACATGCACCTCTTGGCAGGCCAGAACTCCCAGCAAGGAAGTTCAGGGGAGCTGGGGGTGAAGTCTTTATGTCCCTGAGACTTCAGAACAGGAGGCAAGCTCAACTTCAAGCCCTTGGAGATCTTCCTCAAGCGGGGGAAACAGCACACAGCAAAGTCCTTGTCTTTCCTTGGCAGAAAGAGCCACTACAGGCCAACTCCAGACAGCACACAGCAAAGGGACAGTACTTCTCCTCAGTTTCTAAAGCTCTTCTCCTTAACAAAGGCTCCTCTTGAATACAAAAAGTGATCAAAAAGTCTGAGGTCTAGGCCCCTCTTTTTATAATACAAAATCCTTTGTTCTCTGTGGCAGAGACGCTCTTTGCCCAGCCAAAACCAGTTCTGTCTTCTCTGATGTAGCTTCCTGGCAGGAGGTGGAGACAGCATTGTCCTTGGCAGACCAGGTCCATTCAGGTGTGAAAGAAATCTCCTTCCCCTACTCTGAATGCAGCCCAGGTCTATTCATCCCAGCCCTGACTCGCCCTGGAAAGGCAAGACACACAACAACCCCCCAAGTGGCAGTCTGAATAGAATGCACATCCCCAGCCCCTGCCACTCCAAAGCCAGACAGTCAATACACAACCTAGCAGAAGCACACTAGATGGTTAGGCAAGAAAATACCTGTTTTCTAAAAGTGGTATTTTCAAACCCAGAATGTAAAAATCACCCTCTCTAAAAGATGCACCTTAACATTCTGAGTTCAGGCATATCAAACTTTATTTTCCCATCTTGTTCCCATGGGCAGTAATGCTCAAAAGATGTTATAAGCAAACTCCTCATTCTATCCTATGGGGACATAAAGCCTTACAATAGTGAAAAATGAAATTGGCAGTATTTCACTATCAGGACATGCCACACACATCAGGGCATGTCCTACCTTTCACATACACTGCACCCTGCCCACAGGGGCACCTTGAGCCTACCTTAGCGGTGACTTATATGTAAGAAAAGGGAAGGTTAGGGTCTGGCAAGTGGGTGCACTTGCCAAGTCGACATGGCATTATCAAACTGCGCACAGACACCACAGCGGCAGGTCTAAGTTACATTTACAGGCTGCTTATGTGGGTGGCACAATCAGTGCTGCAGGCCCACTAGCAGCATTTGATTTATAAGCCCTGGGCACACACACTGCACTGGTCTATGGACTTACTAGTAAATCAAATATGGCAATCATGGAATCACCAATCTATAACAACAATTTACAAAGGGAGCACTTGCACTTTGGCACTGAGCAGCAGTGGCAAGGTGCCCAAAGCATCTAGACTAGCAAAACAAAGTCCAACACACAGGAGGTAAAGGCAAAAAAATACAGAGGAAACCCACGCCAATGATGCCAGGTCTAACAGAGAAGTTCACTCTTCTCTTCCTATTCTCCATCAGTCACCAACAGCATGATGAGCTCAGAGCTCTCAAAGGGGGGTTTGAGGTGATTTACATGCAGCACCCTGTGTGGGGTTGCCTTGTGGTCTTGAGGTTCACCAGGTATGTGGCCTCACCCTTCCTTTCAATCACCTCATATGGTCCATTCCAGTGATCATGGAGGGCCCTGGGCTCTACCGGCTCCATCACCCACACTTTTTTACCAGGTTTAAATTCCACTGTGGTAGATGTTTTGACATACCACTCCTTCATGACTTCCTGGCTGGCTTCAAGATAACTGGACGCTTGCTTCCATAACTTAGCCATCTGGCTTCTCGAGGCCAGCATGTAGCTCACTACATCCTGTGGTACCTTCCTGGGAGCTTGTTCTCAACCTTCATTCACCAGACTCTTACTGGGTACCCACAAACAGCTCAAATGGACTGAAACCCACTCTTCTCTGTGGCACCTCCCGGTAAGCAAACAACAGGCATATTAAGAGGATATCCCACTTTTTCCTCAGGGCCTCAGGCAGGCCTCTGATTATTCTTTCCGGGTCTTGTTGAACTTCTCAACAAGCCCATTGATTTGTGGATGGTAAGGGGTGGAGAAACCGTTTGTTATCCCACACTCCTTCCCTATTGACTGCATATAAGCAGACATGAAGTTTGTGACCCTGTCAGATGCAGCTTCCTTGGGGAAAACCACTTGGGTTAAAATCCCCATTAGGGCCTTTGCCACTAGAGGTGCAGGAGTAGTCATCAGAGGGATTTCCTCTGGGTACCTAGTGGCATGATCTAGCAGAACCAGGATAAACCTTTTGCCTAATGCAGTTTGGAGATCTATAGGCCCTACAGTGTCGATGCCTACCCTCTCAAAGGGGGTGCTAACGACAGTTTGTGGGTTAAGGGGCGCTTTTTGCCTCTGCCCTGCCTTCCCACTAGCCTGGAAGTTCATAGAAGTCCTACAGAACACATCAGATGAATTCTTGATCCTAGGCCAATAGAAGTTGGGGATAAGCATTGCAAAGGTCTTGTCTTGGCCTAGGTGTCCTGCCAGGGGAACCTTGTGAGCCAACTCCAGTAGTAAAGCCCTGTAGCATTGGAGGACCTCCAGGGCTCTTGATTTTCCAAGCCTAAGAGCCTTAGGCTCCCTGTACAGTAGGTTGTCCTTCCAGTTAATGAGGTGACTACCAGAGGCATCACCTGCTGCATAGCCTGTTGCTTCATGCCCACAAAGGTTGGGCACCCCCTCTGTGCCATACAGAACTCCTACTTGGTGAGACCTCCTTCCACATGCCATCTAACAAGCTCAGGAAGTTCACCAATGGAAGCAATGTCCTCCTCAGTGGACTCCGGGGCAGACACCACAGGTGCCCATCCATCTCACTTGAGGTACTTTCAGGGGCTGGTTTACCACATCCTCTCCCTTTCCTCTTCTTAGCAGCTGGCTGGGCCATTTTTCTAGGCTTCAGCCCTTCTTGACTCTTTTCACGGGCAGCCATATATCTTGTCGGGGCACATATCTACTCAGGTAACCCTAACATCTCCACATGAGCCTTGAGCTCCACTTCCTTCTAGGTAGTGTGCTCTAATTTGTTACCTAACAAACAGTCCACAGGCATGGCAGGGCTCACTACAACTTTCAGAAGACCTAAAACCCCTCCTCACTCAAATGAAACCAGGGCCACAGGATAGTGACCCTCTTTGTTGTAAGCTACCACAACCTGGTGGAAAGCATTAGGAATTACCTGCTCTGGGGAAACCAGCTGACTCTTTACCATCTTCATTCTGGCTCCTGTAGCCTTCAGAGCCTCCACACCTTGCCCCTTGATGGTGACCCATCACCTATACTTTGTAGTATTTGATGGCACATGGATCTTAGGAACCATCTCGCTGTCACCCAGGGACACTAGGGTAACCCCTGTAAACTTCCCACCATTATCCGGGACAAACTCCTCCCCCAGCACTATATTAGCCACACCTGGCACCTTTTGCCCAGTGGGAGGTGGTGCTCTTTTTGGACACTTGGGGTCCCCTGTGTAGTGTCCACAGTTGTAGCACTCATAGCACTTTATGGGCTGATGACCTTTGTCAGGGTAAGTTTTCTTCTGGTGGCCAGATTGGGAATGTGAACCAGACCTTTTACCCTGTGAGGTATTTTTTTGTTGAAAACTCAGTCTTTTTTATCTCCCCCTCCTTCTTCTGGGTGGGACCCTGACCACCCTTTTGGGAGTCCCCCCGGATATCTTTTTGGACACTGGTGCTGACCCAAACGTCCACCTCCTCAGCAAGCTTCCTGACATCAGGAAGCTTGCTACCAACCAGGTGTTGGCGCAACTCTGGAAAACAAGTATCAAGAATGTGCTCCTTCAAAAACAGGTTGTGCAATCCTTCATAATCATTAACTTTGCTACCCCTCACCTAGCCCTTCAATCCATTACCAGCATAATCTAGAAAATCCACTCTGGTTTGTGTAGAGAGCTTGCGACTAGCCCTGAATCTTTGTCGGTACCTCTCAGGTATCAACCCAAACTTGCTGACTAAACCCAGTCCTGTTTGCCAGGGTAACCCTGGGGGTGTAAATCGGTGCTTTGTTTGTGGACACAGACTATTCAGATAAGAGTGCGAGCCTCCTCTTTCACTTCCTGCCTAAGAAGGCTATCAGAATGCAGATGAAGTGCTCAGTCACACCCAGTCCTTCAAGTATTCGTTGCTGTTTAGAGGAAATACACAAAATGTAGCTGTCACCCAGCCCAGACGTGTATTGGAGTCAGGCTGTCAGGCACAAAGAGCAGTAAGTCCAGAGAAATATCCACTTTCTAAAAGTAGCTTTTCTAAAACAGTAATGCTAAATCTCACTTCACCAGTAAGGAGGATCTATCATTAACATTACAAACATATCAAAAATTAAAATGCTACTCCTCTCTGATCAGGATTTACAGCTTAAAAGTATATTATGGAATTCCCAATTCTGGCCTATGAGAGGGGTAGGTCTCACAGTAGTGAAAAATGCAATAGGCTGTTTGTCACTACCAGGACATGCAAAATATAAAGGTACATGCCCTATCTTTTACTTGCATAGCACCCTGCCCTTAGGGTTTCTAAGGGCCTACCTTAGGGGTGAATTATATGTAATAAAAGGGGAGTTTAAGGCTTGGCAAGAAGTTTTAAATGCCAAGTTGAAATGGCAGTAAACTGCACACACAGGCAGTGCAATGGCAGGCCTGAGACAGATTTGAAAGACTACTTCTGTGGGTGGCACAATGAGTGCTGCAGGCCCACTAGTAGCATTCGAAGTACAGGCCATGGGTACATGGTAGACAACTTTACAAGGGACAACTAGTACGAAAAATATGCCAATCAGGTATACACCAATGGCATCATGTTTACGGGAGAAGCAAATGCACTTTAGCACTGGTTAGCAGTGGTAAAGTGCTCAGACTCCTAAGGCCAACAAAAAGAAAGAGCAAAATTGAGAGGCAAAAGGCAAAACGTTTGGGGAAAGATGACCCTAAGGATGACAGATCTAAGAGTTCATAAACTAGCAGGGACAACAAACTGTGTGAAGCACGCCGAACCAAGAGGTAATTGAAAATACCACTTTAAGAAGCAACCTATTGACTGCTGAGATCTGCATTATCATCATAACAGCGGTCTTGACTGGGAAAAGAAAGGAACAGTAGACTTGCCATAGTTTGTTTACCCATGCAAAATTTGAGCTGCAAAGTCCTAAAAATGATTTGTTTCATCTCACTGTGAAAGGAACAGACTGTTTGTACTATAATGGGTGAAGGACAATAAAAGCGAGGCACCTTCAATATACATGATATAAAATCCTAGAGAATATCAATGGTTTTAATTTGATTATTGGTCCTGAATAAGATGGGATAAAGGTCAACGAGCCACCAAAATGCTGCGTCGACACAATAACTTTTTTTGTATTTTGATTGCATAGAGTTGTTTTTTGTATTATTTTTGGACCAAATGTTTTTGATGATGTATCTGGTCCAATGGATGATAAACTATATTAACAAATTTCACTAGTATTTTATGCGTATTTTGTTAAATATTTATGAGATTCTAAATATTGTGGTTGGAGCATAATTGGTTATATTTTGACATTGAAGTTATATCTTTTGTTCTTGTGTTGACAATTTAGCATCCAGACAGCAAAAATGTAAGTCCAGGAGAAAAAAACGTTTCTTTTGGTTTTGCTGAACCGTATCCCCTGTGCCTTTACAAAAGGAGTTACTCTCTAAATTGTTGATGATTACACTACATAGGTTGCTTCTGTTAACAAAGAGAAATGTTTTAGTTATTGTTGGTTAACTAATTTTGTTGTTTTCCCTTTTTTATAGTCATTACTAAAACATTTTTTAAATTAATCTTAGCATTTAAGTTTTAATTGTTTTGTTACACTTACATTTCTTTTTGATTTCATTATATTTTAATTTTCTAACAGATTAGAGCTTGGATTTCTTTGTGCATTGATTAAAATTGTTTTTGACAGCTTAGTACTTGTGTTTTGGAGATATATGTTTTAAATATGTCTTATTCATTTCTGTACATACTAAAATATATAAATCATTTTTTTTAGATGAGTTTAAGTTGTGTTGTAATTTGGGACTTTATTTTTGCTTGTACGGGCTAGATTGCTGTAAAATGTGGCCGCTTTTCATGCTGTACCAGGCAGAGTGACGGTTTCCAACATTGGTGGCTTTACCTGTGGAAGTTAGTTGAACATTTTTGTGTCTTTTTAATACTATTAGCAGTGGCGGCTCACAGAGAGAGTGCTGCGGGGTGGTGGGGCAGGACGGGGGTGGGGCACGGTGGGGGGTAGTGGACTCAGACATACGACGGAACGGAGTAAACTAAGTAAATAAATAAATAAAACTATTTACCTTGCGAGCGCTGCATTGCCAACTCGCGATGCAGCGCGCGCAAGGAAATAGTTTTATTTATTTATTTACTTAGTTTACTCCGTTCCGTCGTATGTCTGAGTCCACTACCCCCCCACCCTACCCCTCCCCGCCCCGTCCCACCGCGCGCAGCACTCCTTCTGCGAGCCGCCACTGATTATTAGAAAAGTGTTTCTATTTGTTTACTGTTTTTTTGTTTTAATTTAATTGGTTATTGATTTCATAGTGTAATTTTTTTAAGTTATATGGATAATGTTCATGATGTTTTATTCTGCTATTTGTGTATGTGTCATTTATATTTATCTATTTATAGTTATTTAAAGAATTAAGTATATTTATATATTTTCTAAATGATTTTGAGTGATATTTTGGTTCACATTATTTTTGCTTTCATGGTTTGGGTCATTTTCTTAAATTTTATTGTAATCTCGATATTTCTGATTTTTTTGTTTGTGATGTTTGGATTTTTGGATACAGTGATATTTTTGTAGTTGATATTTATGTTTTGTATGTCTTATGTTTAGGATGGTGATATCTGTGTTTTTCTTAAAATATTTTGGTTTTTCAATATTATTTACATTGATATTATATTATAGAAACTCATTAAAGCTGTAATGTAAAGTTTATGGCTGAAATAAGTTGAACCAGACTTCTTTAGGATTCAGGAAAAGGTTTATTCGAAACTTCGTAACTTCGTCCACCCGCCACACGGAGCGTCCTCTCGGCCAGCTGTCCGGATAGCAACTGACTCCTGCCATCCGAACCCTGTACCGACGTACGCTCCATGTCCGAGTGCTGAACAGCATTCAAACGAACACTACTACAATTAATATACGATATAAGTATCGCGCGCTGACCACGTGGAAAACGCCATCAGCGCGCGATGTACAATGGCATGGAAATACAGTGTAACACATACTACATCACCTTCCCCCTTAAAAGAAAACAAAGTAAGCAACTAACCAAATAATGAATTGATATGAGATGAACAGGTTCAATACCTAATAAAATTGTCAAATCTTTTGGAACGTTTATACTGCGCCCCTGGAAGAGCTCATGCCCCCTTACTGTTGGCTGGTTGAACAGAAATGTTGCCCCCAACCTGGTTTGCACCTGTGGCTTGGGCTGGAAAGACATGATCGCAAGAACTAGCAGATTCCTTAGAAACTAACCAGTGCTCCCAATCAAGTCCATCCACGAAATTTCTCTGTCTTCCTTGTAATATTCTGGCCTGTTCAGTAGAAATTTTGACTAATTGTCTTTTGTTCCACCATCCTTTTGTTCCAACAAAAGCAGCTCCCTTGCTAACCTTGCATACCTGCTCAGGCGTCAGAAACTTCGACTCCCCTTTCTGACCCTGTCAGGTCTCCTGATTAGTACCCAATCACCAACACAAACATCCTCGCCATCTAAATGGCACCTCTTGTCAAACTTTTCTTTCATCCGTAATTGTTTGGCGTGAACTCTATTACAAATGTCTTTGTAATCAACCATAGGTTCTGTAGACATGTCCTTCAACCAAGATGGGAACAGTGAAGTATGAGCCTCTCTACCCCTTAACAATGTAAAAGGAGGTATCCCAGTCGTACAGTGAGGGGATGTGTTATAACTCCAGATCTTTTGTACAATAAATTCGCCTACATCCAACCCTGAAGCTAACGCGGTCTGAATACCTTCTTTCACCACTTTGTTACCCCTTTAGACTAAACCGTTAGACGTGGGAGAGTATAAAGCTACCTTGAGATGTTTAATGTCTAACTTTTTCAGAAACGTGCACATCCTTTCTGAAACCAAATGCGTGCCGTTGTCAGTCACGATGCTTTTGGGGGCACCCTCCAATGCGAATATTTTGTTTAAAAATGAAATGGTTGATCCAGTATCAGGGGATTCTACGAAATCGTGGTACATCCATTTTGAAAAATAATCGACTGCCAGAATGGCATATTTCTTATCTTGACCAAGTGTTGAGTAAGGCCCTGAGAAATCTAAACCAATCTTTTCCCATGGCACTTTAGGGAACTCTGTAGGGTGCAAAGGCGTCTTTAAGGTCCGCCAGTGCTTATCCGATAGAAGACATTCGGGGCATCTATCAACAACACTCTTAACTTGTGAATCCAAAGACGGCCACCAGTAATGCTGTTTAATTTTCATAATGGTCTTAGTGGATCCCAGATGTCCCAAGTGAGCCTTGTTAATGATAGAAGGCCGAACCCCTGCCGGGGGAACAAACTTATCACCCCTTCGAACAATGCCATTTTCAACGGATAGTTCGTCCGACACCTGAGCGAAAATACGTAAATCACTGCTCAAACATCTAGATTCCGGCCAAACGCCAGTTGAATAATCAACTACTTTTTTAAAATTGCATCGTTCTCGTAAGCTGTTTTCCAATCGCCCTCAGACAACACAGAATTGTACTCATGTACTGCGTCTACTAATGCCACACATTCAATATCCTCCAATAGGGAGTCTTCTTCATCGTCCCTGTCCATAAGTAACCTGGACAAACAGTCCGCCCGGAAATTCCTTCCACCCTGTATGTGTTTCACCACAAAGTTATATTCTTGTAGCTTTGAAACAATCCTCATTAACCTGGCAGACATATTGGAAGTATTAATTTTGTTAAATATGTATACCAAAGGTTTATGGTCCGTTATCAACTCAAATTTGCGCCCCCAGATGTACATCTTAAACTTCTGAACAGCCCACGCGCACGCAAGAGCTTCACGCTCAATTGTGCTGTACTGCTGTTCAAACTGTTTAAGTGCTCTGGACGCGAACGCTACAGTGAGTTCCCGACCATCCACTCTTTGGCTTAAAACAGCCCCAAGCCCAAAAATACTTGCATCGACAGTTATCAGTGACATACAGTCGTCTCTAAAAGCATGAAGTGCTTGAGCAGAAACAATTAACATTTTTACATTCTTAAATGCTGTTTCTAAATCGTCAGACCATTTGAAACTATGACCCTTCCTAAGTAATACTCGTAAGGGTTCCACAGCTTGTGCATAACATGGTACGAACCTTGCATAATATTCTGCTAGGCCTAAGAAAGAGCGTAAAGCGTCTTTATCCTTAGGTGCCATAGCATCTTCAATAGCCCTGATCACTGAAAATTTTGGTTTAATCCCTTGACAAGATACAGTATGGCCCAAGTATTCCAACTCTTGAACTGCGAATTTACATTTATCAGCTCTCACTGTCATTTCTTTAGATCTTAAAATCGTTAGAACACGTTTAAGAATGTCGTTGTGCTCCTCAAATGATTTAGCATAAATAAGGATGTCGTCCAAATAAGCTTGGACGCCCTTGATGTCATGAAACAGTGAGTCCATTAACTTTTGGAATACACTCCCAGCTGATGCTAAACCGAAAGGGAGACGAAGAAATTTGTACGCCCCGAAAGGAGTGACAAATGTTGTCAATTCTTGGGACTCCTTAGAGAGTGATACTTGGTGATATGCCGATCTCAGGTCGATCAACGAAAACCACTTAGCGCCACCCAAGTTTGCTAATAGCTCATGGATTCTGGGTAGTGGGTGGCAATCCACCAATATGTTCTTATTCAGCGAGCGCAAGTCCGCGCAAAGTCTGACCTCTCCGGACTTTTTCCGCGCGACCACGATGGGTGCCACCCATTGAGAAGAATCCGTGGTTTCAATGACGCCCTGATCACTCAAATCTTTTAACGTGAGCTTTAGTTCCTCTCTGACGCTCATAGGAACTGAACGTACCTTATGTGCAACAGGGTGTGCACCAGGGGCTAATCTGATATGATGCTCCACACCTTTAACCCGACCCACCTGATTGCTAAATACAGGTTTAAATTCTGAAATTATCTCGTCTAACATTTCAACATTCATGTCAGAATCAGAACAATTAATATTACATATCGGTAGCTCACCCACTTTGATTGGGTTTTCGTCACCTGGAACTAAGTACAGACCCATGCGAGCTAAATCTTTCCACCCAATAATATTTTTCCCTTTTTCTGCTACATAAACTTTTGTTGTAGTTTCTCTGCCAAGGCATTGCACCACACCTAGGAAATACCCAATCATATTAATGTCTTTCTCCCCGAAGGCTTTTGGGTAGACATCAGAATGTATTAATTGTTTACTCTTCCAAAGATCGTAGAATGTAGTATCTCTCAGGATGGTAATCGGCGAACCAGAGTCTGCCATGACTTGTAGACTAATGCTATCAATTGATGCCTGACACAAAGGGCCCTTTATGGAAATAGCATCACCTTCACAGTCTAAAGTCACGATGATATTATTAAGAGAGTCGGAACATGAATCTATCTCAGAATCAATGTAGCGAATGTTGATAGGTTTCCTAACATTCCTGCACACCCCCTGAAAATGGCCTATTTTTTTACATACGGTACAACGTTTGTTGATAGCAGGGCAACCTGGGTAGTTCCCAATATGGTTCTTTGAACCGCACCTGTAACAGAAAAGAGGTTGTCTCTTTTGAGGAAATTTAGTCGGTTTACCCTTCACATGTACCGCAGACAATGAGATATCGTGAACGGGATCAGATTGAGTGACGGAATTAACTCCCAGTTTATTATCCTCCTGCATAGCCTTACTGGAAATAGCGGAACGTTCAATACTCAAGGCTAAGTCGATCACTTCAGATAATGGTGGGTTTTTGCAACTCAGTATTCTTTCTTTGATCTTTCTGGATGCACAATTAAACACAAACTGATCTCTGATATAATTATCTGTTAAAGGGCCAAATCCGCATGTAATAGCCAATACGCGGAGTGCTGAGATGTATTCCTCCACTTTTTCCTCATCTTTTTGTTTCCTTTTATAAAAGTTGTGGCACTCTAACATGATATTCGGCTCGTCCGAAAACTGTTTCTTAAGGCGTGCTATTGCTTCCAGGTATGCGTTCCACTGGCTGTCACCAGAGTGGGAGGCTGGAGGTGGTATTGGAACCACGCTGTCAAAAATTCTCTGGGCGGCCTGACCCAGGCAACCAAACAATAATGCGAATTTACGAGCAGCAGAATAGTCCACTGCGTCTATAGCGACTAAATGGTTTTCAAAAGTCTAAACCACTCAGTCCAGATAATAGGCGGGCTGCCTGGTTTGCTTAAGAAAGGGGGCTGTGTGATATGACTGATATTGGTAGCCATGGATTATAGGTTAATAGGCAATAACTTACAACTCGTTGTTAGAGAGTTAGAGAGTTCCAAAATGAAGAGAAGCGTGCGCGTCGCTGAAGTATAGCTTTACGCGCTGTAAAATGAAGAAAAACGTGCGCGTCGCCGAAGTACAGCTTTACGCGCTGAAATAGTGTTGTCTCCACAGCATGTTTCCACACTAGTTAAGCAAAAGAGATGACGTGTGTGTCGTCGCTGAATTAAGGTGACAATACACTTCCGGACTGCCGTCGATCAATTTCTGTAAATAACGTGTGGAAGTGAAACTGACAACACGCCAGGTTTCAGAGGTTGAGTTTTAATATTTGTAATTGACGTGCGTGTCGTCGGTAGTGAAACTGGCAACACGCAATGCTTCAGGGGCTGCGTTTAAATATTTGTAATTGACGTGCGTGTCGTCGGGAAACTGACAACACGCAAAGTTTCACTAAATGCGCTTGAATATTTGGAATTGACGAGCGTGACGTCGGGAGCGAAACTGACAACACGCTTATTCTTTTTTTTTTTTTTTAATGTACTGTCAAAGCGCGGCGAGTTGCGTGCACACACGGCCCAATCCAAAATGGCGCCGCGTAAATAACGTGATGACGTTCGGTGCACTAATTAAGTGGTGGCTCGAGCGGGAGTTCGCTTGGTGGTGATAGCGTGAGGGGTGCCGATTTGAACTCTGCTTGCGCTCCGTGAGGGAGAGTAAATGTTCACATACCTCGTTTCCGACTGGGGTCGTGGACCTACTGGTAAGGGTAGATGAACAGCCTTCCGGTTCGCGATGCCGATGGTTCAGAAGACGTTGGAAGTAGGCACGAAGTCGGCACAGGTAGGAACGGATGCGTGGGTGTGCGGGTGGACAGGTTCCCAATCGTCGCCAGATGAAATAAGTTGAACCAGACTTCTTTAGGATTCAGGAAAAGGTTTATTCGAAACTTCGTAACTTCGTCCACCCGCCACACGGAGCGTCCTCTCGGCCAGCTGTCCGGATAGCAACTGACTCCTGCCATCCGAACCCTGTACCGACGTACGCTCCATGTCCGAGTGCTGAACAGCATTCAAACGAACACTACTACAATTAATATACGATATAAGTATCGCGCGCTGACCACGTGGAAAACGCCATCAGCGCGCGATGTACAATGGCATGGAAATACAGTGTAACACATACTACAATGGCACAATGTAAGAATCCTCAAAATGCTGTGAGTTGACTGACATGCCACCGACGCAATGCTTAATGATATTAAAGTAGGAAAGACAGACTGAAGAACACTGACCTGAAGTCCACTCACTTTCTGTACTTCATTTTGTATCTTTTTTTTAAGAACTGCTGACATGACTTTTGCTGCAGACAGCTCAAGCTGTAAGTAGCTAGACTATAGCGAGATTTAAAAACGGGTTCTGAGATTAAGCAGTCACTGGGTTGTGCTCTCCACCAGCTCTCATACAATTACAATTAATTTCTTTTGACAAATGTTTGTAATCAGTTTGAGTGGGTGTTAAAAACATTTGCATTGTCTTTTACTGATCACTCCTCTTAACACCTGTGGCAACATCAATTAACCAGAACACAAAGACTTAATAAGTGTTATTTTTTAAAACAATTATGGCAAACTGTGCAGTGTTTGCTGCAGATACCTTTTACCACTCAGGCTCTGATTACAAGTGTGGATTTCACCTGCAGCGGCAGCTCCACATGTAATCCTACCATTCACTATCATGAGTGGATTTGTATCGTTATGAGTCCAGAATTATTGGGTTGGCAAATTCCAGATCTGGTAATCCTACATCCGCAAACTCCAGAGATGATAATTCTAGGCCCAACACACAAGGGCCTGGATTTATAATTATTTCATGCAATGCTGTGCAGCAAGTGAAGTTGCTGCACTATGTTGAGTGAAAGGGAGACAGCAGAGCTGTACCATATTTTCAAAGACATAGTGCTGCTCTGCTCCCTCCCCATGCTGGTGCACTTTTGGCTTCTTAGTGCCAACTCCGGCACCCTCTCGACAGAATGCAAGGGTGCCAGTGTTATGGTCAGGATAGTTTTTGTGCAGGAAAGGGTGCCTTCCTGCACAACAAATATCCTTTGATGTTTTTTTCCTCTTTCCATTTGTGCTGCTCAATGAAGCACAATGCAAAGAGGAAATTACAGGCAGAAAAAATATATTTCGCCTTCTGATGCCAGCCTCAATCAGGTGCACTAGTTTGGAGCAACCATATGTCTACAATTCTTTATAAGTATGGAATTTTGTCAAAATCCATGGGTGAATGTATGGGAACGCCCATGCGTCACCCTTGGCATGCCTTCCTGAAGCAAAGTAAGTTAAAGCAGTGCAATGAGCTGCATTGTGTTTTTTTGTTCTTTACACCATCAATGGAAATCAATCCTTGCATTACTATCAAAAATGGATTTTTGCGGTGGGTCTGCATCAAAAAAGTGATGCATACCTGGTGCAAAATCTTTTAAAATCTTCACTTGTGAATCTGAGCCTAGATGCACTCCAGTCCCTGTCAGACCCATGTACCAAACCATTGAAGCAAACAACACTCCCCCCAAGCAGGCCAAGGTTTTCCCTTGATCCCTCATCCCAATCGGATCCCCTGCCAAAACACCAAGACTGGGTCACACTTGGCCACATCCAAAACCCCATGCCAGAGCCTGCAGCCTGGGGAGGGCAGGGCCCTCCCACACCAACACCATCACAGAGGGATCAGGCTAAGCTACCTGAAAGAAAGGTCCTAGAGTTTCTTCTACCCAGGGCCACCCCACAGGATGAAGGTGAGCTCTGTTCCAATGGCAGAGTCCAGGGCTGTGTGCACCCTTCTCACACCCATGCAGCGAGCAACAAGTAGAGAGCAGACAATGCCCCTCAAGCTACTTGAGTCATAACAGCCCTGTGCTCCCCACCCCCGAAAGCCCACTCTCTCCACTGGTCTCTACTGGCCCTGGCGCTACAATTTTCCACCAGCTCGGATAAGGCAGAAAATGACAGCAGGTTTGTCCCCAGTGTTGTGGATAAGCACACAGGGAATGGTCCAGTATTCCAGGGTCCATGTAGTTATTCTCCTTTCCAGGGAGAAAGCTTATAATTCTCAAAATGTAATTCATGAATACTGGCCACAAATAAGTAAGACCATTGCTATTCACAAACCAGACGTCTAAATTTACTACAGCCAAAAAGGTCCCAAAACAAAAGTACATGTATTAAAGCCAAGTCTTGGAGTAAGTCAAGAACCACAGATGGTCATGGATAAATGTTTGTTTTTAGTGTTAAAAATTTAGATTACATTACAACTTCAGTGTTTAATACTTTTAAAACTTAATAAATAAGTTATTGTTTTAAAAAAAAAAATTAAACTGCACATTTTTTTAAATGAAAAATGATTTTGAATTAATCAAAAAACATCTAACTCTAAATTACATTTACTAAACATTAGTTAAATATTAATATACAGTGAGAGATTTTGTTTTAATATATTTAGAGGTGTAATAGTGCAGTATATTTTATTTGATTGGTTACTGTGCTGTGAAATGTAATTCTGTTAGTTCTATGTTAATAATAATTATTTTACATTCATTTACAATTTTATTCTTTACATTCAAACTTTTTGTAATGCTTTTAAAGGTTCAACAAACATTATTATTTTTCCCTATACTTTACCATAAGAAGATCCCCACCACTAAGACGGAGAGCTCTGCCTTCGCGTACAAATTTATTAATAGTAACTTTACACTCATAAATTCAGTCTTCGGTGTCTCCACCCACTGACTTCATGGAGTGGAGACAACTAAATCTGCACTTAGGCATAAATTAACACTCAGAAATCGTGAGTAGCAAAATGTGTATACTTACACTCAGGTGCAGTGGTAGAAGTACACACGAGTAAAATGACCTGTGTGAATTGGGCCCTATTTGATGACACAAGCCAGTCTAAGGCAAACTCTATGTGATGTGGCCCATGGTTTTTATAGTCTATATGAGAGAGAGCATTCTGTTTACACATAAATCACACATTATTTGAGGTATGTTTAAAAAAAGATGTATATCACGCATGTGTAGGTTACAACTTTGTTCCAGGCACCTACTTTTGTTGTGAGAATGACGTCCAGTTTACCTTGCAAAGCAACACCAGTTTTATTACTCCACATCGATGAAATAACTATGGTGCTTTATCCTGGCTATAACGAAAATACTTTCACAGCCTTTCTATTGTAATTTCTGGGAAACATAAAGCTACAGCTGGCTGCACTTTCTTTCCTTAGGATTTAATAATAGAATTAATTGCTGAGCTGAAAGCCTGTAGCCCCTTTTCTGCTGTACAATGCCCTCAGCAATCACCATGAATATAGAATACAATTCATGCCAATTATAATTCAATAGAATAAAGTTGAACACCAACATTGGGATTTTAGTTTAATACAACTACTGACTCTTATTATGCACTGGAAGATGAAGTAGCAGAAAGATATGCAGTGTACCACTTCAACCTTTGAAATGTTCTTGTCCTTTCATTTTCGATATTTGTGCATCAATCAGTACTTAGACAATTCTTTACGAGTTCACGAATCTAGAAGGTTACCACTATATTTCCAAACTTGCTGAGATCTGCTAGCTTTTACGCTTTATGCCTGAAAGTGCCTTATAGCAGCACGCCCAGGAAAATTCTCTTCTCTTTATTGATTATTTCGGAAATGAACGAAGAGAACTTTTGCTGACTGTCTCAAGAAGTAACTGGAATACTCAGATGAGTAGAAATAATACAGCTATTTCAGGTATTTGTTTTTCCTGTATATTTATTTTTTAAAGGGGGTATGTATAGAGTGGGAATCTACCCAAAAAGGTAGTGGATAGCTATCCATAGCAAGAAGACATGTTGCCAGCAAATGAGGATATAGAGGCATGCGTTTCAATGTACAGTGTGGATTCAGAACAATAAGTTGAACACTAAGGTGAAAATACATAGGCCTATAGTATCGCCATGTGGGGAGGGAAGGGAAACAGTCTAGAATGAGGTGAACGATTGTGAAAAGGTGGAGCCTTTCCTAAATTCCACCAATGACGGTAAAAGACCTGGCTTTATGATAATGACATTTGTAAATTAATTTTGATATTATAGTATTTATTTAGTACTCAATAAATTTATAGGTATATAAAATATTGAAAACGGATATGAAAAATAATAAATTAGTAATATGAGTACATTGTTGGACCTGTCCCTTTTTGCAGGGTCACCACCCAAATGTTTGCCTTCTGTTGCTGAGCTCATTTTTGTTGGCATTTGGACTCTGTGTACCTCTTCCCTGCTAACTAGTGGTAAAGTGCTGGTGCTCTCACTTTAAAACATGATACAATTGGCATCTACCTGATTGGTACATTTAATTTATTTGTAAGCCCCTAGTAAAGTGGTACTGCGTGTACCCAGGCAGGGACATCTTAAGGATTTTGCGGCCCTAGGCCAAACGTTTTTTGGGGGCCCCTGTTTGGAACAGCTTTGAATTTCTCATCTAATTTCAGCTCCTTTGTGCCCTCTGTGGTCAGGTCACTGACAGTGCACGTGCACACGTCCAAATTCTAAATGTGTTTACATCTAATATTCATGGATAGTGAAGTGTGATTTCAATATTGTACCACAGCAGATGCTCACTATTATTTCTGCAAATCCTCTCTGACACCTTCACATTTCTCATGTGTGGTCCTGCTTTCATCTAAAAGAACTTTTTTATGAATGTTGCATGAAACATAAACATAACATTTGTCTGCAAAATGTCTGTTATAGACTCACACATCACGCATCAAAATGAATTAAAGGATAATATGGTTAAGAATTATTCAAGTTCATCAGGGCAAGACTCTCTGCAGAACAGAGCTGGCTCTATCGGGGGCCAGTTGAAAAGCTGGGGCCCTGGGCCAAAGCCCACTTTGCCCATGCCTAAAAATGCCTCTGTACCCAGGGCCTGTAAATTAAATGCTATGGGCAGCAGCACTCATTGTGCCACACCCTAAAGAAGCCTTTTAAAATATGTCTCAACCCAGCCACTGCAGCCTATAGTACAGTTTTAAGCTGCCATTTTGGCCTGACAAAATACACCTGCTTGCCAGGCATAAACCGTCCTTTTTAATATTTATTAGTCACCTCTAAGGTAGTCCCTAAGATTCATAGGGCAGGGTGCATGGTATTTAAAACGTAGGGCATGTCTACTTAAGGTTACATGTTCTAGCAGTGAAAGACTACTAAAGTCATTTTTCACTGAAGTAAGGCATATCTCTCCCCTTGACTAACACTGGGTTGTCTTCTTATATTTAATAAGTGCTAACTTTAAATTGGGAGAAGATAGAGATATGAAATTTACACTGTGAGAAGTTGGCCTGGTATATGCTGTTCACTAGTTAAAGTGGACAACTTGCACCAGTACAATTCGACTCTTATGGTAGGTAGGTTTAAGACAACCTTTATAGAAAGCTATCCTAGTGGTAGCTGTGGAGAGCAGCCTTCAGGCTAAGTCTTGGAGGAATGTAAAGCAGCTTGTTTTACCACACAATCTCTTGATGTGCAGGTGCATTTTTCAATCCAAAGGGCATCACTACAAAGTGGTAGTGCCCACCAGGGGTCGAAAATGCTGTTTTGGCTTTTGCATCATCAGCTAATCTGATCTGCCAGTAGCCAGCTGTTAGGTCAAATGTACTTAGATACTTGGCTGAGGCCAAAGTATCAATCAGCTCATCTGCCCTTGGTATGGGATAGGCATCAGTCCTGGTGACTGCATTGAGGCCTCTGTAGTCTACACAAAACCTCATTTCTTTCTTACCACCCTGGGTATGAGGTTTGGGCACTAGGACTACTGGCTAGCCCAAGGGCTATCTGAAGGCTCAATCACACCTAACTCCAACATTTTCTGGACTTCAGTCCTGATACAGTCCCTGACATGGTCAGGTTGCCTGTAGATTTTACTCTTGACAGGCAGACTGTCTCCAGTGTCCACTTCATGGGTGCACCAGGTAGTCTGACTAGGGGTCAGGCTAAACATATGTCTGTACTGTTGCAGAACCTGTCTTCACTCAGTTTGCTGATGGTCAGTGAGGCTGCTTGCCAAAGCAACACCATCTACTGACCCATCATCAGGGTTCTGTGAGAGCAGGTCAGGGAGAGGGTCACTCTCCTCCTCCTGGTCCTCATCAGTTGCCATGAGCAAGTCCGTTGTCAGCCCTGTCAACATATGGCTTTAATCTGTTGACATGGAGCACCCTCAGGGGGCTCCTGGGAGTTCCAAGATTCACCAGATAGGTGACTTCTCCCTTTTGCTCAACTATTGTATGGGGGCCACTCCACTTGTCTTGGAGGGCTGCTGGGGCCACAGGCTCCAACACCCACACTTTCTGTCCTGGCTGGTACACAGTCAGCACAGCCTTTGGTCATGCCAAGCTTTTGTAATTCTTGGCTGACCTCCAGGTTTTTGGTTGCCTTGTTCATGTATTCGGCCATCCTGGAGCGGAGACCAAGTACATAGTCCATCACATCCTGTTTGGGGGGCTTGAGAGGTAACTCCCAGCCCTCTTTTACCAAACATAATGGACCTCTTACAGGATGCCCAAACAGAAGCTCAAATGGGCTGTAACCAACCCCCTTCTGTGGAACCTCTCTGTATGCAAACAACAGGCAGGGAAGAAGAAGGTCCCATTTCCGCCTAAGCTTCTCTGGGAGACCTTTAATCCTTCCCTTCAGGGTTTTGTTGAACCGTTCAACCAAACCATTGCATTGTGGGTGATAGGGGGTGGTGAACTTATAAGTCACACCACACTCCTTCCACATTGCTTTCAAATATCCTGACATGAAGTTGGTACCTCTGTCAGAGATGACCTCCTTTGGGAAACCCACTCTGGAGAAAACTCCAATGAGGGCTCTTGCCACCACAGGGGCTGTGGTGGTCCTCAGGGGAATTGCCTCTGTGTACCTGGTGGCATGATCCACTACCACCAGGATAAATCTGTGCCCAGATGCAGTTTGAGGGTCAAGGGGACCAACAATGTCAATCCCTACCCTTTCAAAGGGTACCCCCACCACAGGTAGTGGTATCAGGGGGCCTTTGGGGTGCCACCTGCCTTGCCACTGGCTTGGCATGTGACACAGGAGCGACAAAACTCCTTTGTGTCCTCTGACATATGTGGCCAATGAAAATGTGGAACAAGCCTGTCCCAGGTCTTGTTTTGGCCCAAGTGACCTGCTAAAGGGATGTCATGTGCTAGGGTCAAGAGGAACCCCTAAACTTCTGAGGTATTACCAACCTCCTGGTGGCTCCAGGGGCTGGATCTCTACCCTCAGAATATAGGAGTCCCTCATCCCAATAAACTTTATGGGACCCACTAGCACTCCCAGCAGCCTCAGCAGCAGCCTGCTGTCTGAGGGGTTCAAGAGAGGGGCAGCACTGTTGCTCCTTACTCAGATCTTCCCTAGAAGGGCCCCCTGCCCCCAAGAACTCAACCTGTTCAGGCTCAAGTTCCTCTGGGGCAGTTCCTTCTTCAGGGTCTGCTCCTCCTCCCTTAAGAGGGGAATCAATGATCTGAGACAGAGGGGAAGGCACTGCCTTAACCCTACTGCTCCTCTTCTTGGGAAGCATCTGGTCCATTGTTTCAGGATCCAGAGCTGGTTCAGTGTCATGTATTTTGGCCTGTGACCTGGTCACAGCAAATACCTCTGCAGGGATGCCCAACATCTCAGCATGAGTCCATAACTCTACTTCAGACCAGGCTGAAGTCTCTAGATCATTGCCCAATAGACATTCTACAGGGAGGTCTGCACTGACTACAACCTTCTTGAGGCCAGTTACCCCTTCCCAGGAGAAATTCACAACTTCCAGACTATGGTTGGTCCTGACATTGCTTGCATTGGTCACCTGGTACATTTCGCCCAGGATGATCTGTCCAGGGTCCACAAGATCCTCTGCCACCATGGTGATACTAGCACCTGTGTCCCTAAATGCCAAAGCCTGTTTGCCATTTATTATAGGCTGCTGTTTGTATTTGCCCAGATTACTGGGGCTCACCATGAAGGACATGTCAATGTCTCCATTACAAATCAGCATTGCCTGAGTGGGTACTCTGACTAGGTCAGAGTCCACTTCAGAACCCAGGGTCAACCCTACTACACCCTTCTTCTGAGTACCACCTCCACCAGTAGCTGAACTAGGGGGAACAGTTGCCTTAGGGGCAGGAGTGGTGGTGGTTTGGTCTTTGGACTTGTTACAATCAGAAGTCCAGTGCCCTTTCTGTTTACAGAATTTGCACCAGGGCTTCTTTTGGCCTTTTCCCTGGTTGGATTGTGACTCCCCACCAGATGCAGATTTTTGGGGCCCTTGTGAAGACTTCTGGTCATTTGACTTATCCCCACTTTTCTCAGAGCCCTTAGAATCCTGCTTCTTGGTGTCACCCCCTTGGTTCTGGGTTTTCTGCCTCACCCTGGTTCTGACCCACTTGTATGCCTTCTTTCCCAATTCTTGGGAGAGGTCAGATCTGAGTCCACCAGGTATTGATGCAACAACTGGTTCTTGCAATTATTAAGGATCTGTTCTCTCATCATTAGATTATACAATCCCTTGAAATCAGTAACCCTACTGCCAACCAGCCAACCCTCCAGAGCCTTGGTTGCACAATCTACAAAGTCAGTCCAGTCCTGAGTCTGTGCCTTCTGGGTGTCTCTGAACTTCAACCTGTACTGCTCAGTGGTTAAGCCAAACCCATCTATCAGTGCACTCTTCAGGACTTCATAGTCATCAGCATCCTCTTCTCTAACAGTGAGGAGCTTGTCTCTACCTTTATCTGAAAAGGAGAGCCACAAGATTGCTGCCCACTGCTTTTGGGGGACCTGTTGTACTCTACAGGCCCTTTCCATAGCAGTTATCCACTTATGGATATCATCCCCACTCTGGTAGGGAGGAACAACCTTGCTCAGGTTCCTATGGTCTGGAATATATTGTCCGCCTCTAGGGACACTGTTGCTGCCACCAGGGGGTTCTAACCCCTCTTTTATAGAAGCTCTCTGGAGCTCAAAGGCTTCTCTATCTAATGCCAACTGCTTGGTTTTGAGGGCAAATCTTGCTTCCTCATACTGCAGCAGTTTGCACAGTCTTTCAGAGGAGGTCTCTCTTCTTGGGAAGTAGGAGTTCCTCTGCTGGACAAATTCTCTGCCAGAGTGATAGGAGCGGTCAGAGTCCCTAGAAAGGGACCTATGCCTCTCCTCCACTGTGTCAGTTCTCTTAGGGAGAATTCCTCTGTCCTTTTCAGACCCCTTGGGGCCTGGCCCTACAATCACAGAGTCTTGGTCAACTTGATGTTCATCATCTGACCCAGACTCTGTAATTGACCCAACCCCTGATTCAGACCCATTAGCTCCTAGAGCTAATCTAAGATCATCTGCTGTCAGCAGATCTATCAGGTATAGTGTGGAGGGACTCTGTCCTATCTTCAGGTGCCTCTCAGCACACCTGGCTTTCAAGTCAAAGAAAGTCATGTCCTTATACTGAAGCTGGGTGGATCCACTGGGTCCATCCCTTAAGGACATTCTAGTGTTGTGCAGTGTTGTACTACCTACACTAGTTTGTGGCCTACTGATCCTAGCTTGAGCTGTAGAAAGGGTGTGCTATCCCTTGGCACACAGCTCCAAGTTCAGTAGAACTTATTGATACTAAGCTTGACTTTATATGTACCTTGAGTACCTATATTGGTTTTCAGTTAGTAATTCAAATAGAGATTTTCTGGTAAAACAATAGCAAGCTGGAATCCCACACGCTGCCACCAATGTGAGAAGTTGGCCTGGTATATGCTGTTCACTAGTTAAAGTGGACACCTTGCACCAGTACAATTCGACTCTTATGGTAGGTAGGTTTAAGACAACCTTTATAGAAAGCTATCCTAGTGGTAGCTGTGGAGAGCAGCCTTCAGGCTAAGTCTTGGAGGAATGTAAAGCAGCTTGTTTTACCACACAATCTCTTGAATCACCAAATGAAGAGACACCACACAGGTATATATATCAAATATATATGTATTTATTACTAAACAACTCTCTACTAATCTCTTTATGAGATTAGAAGTCAGGAACATATGTACAAGTCAATGTTTTATCAAAATAAGTTAGCACAAGTAAATATCACAATCTTATCTTGGCTAGACCGTGGTCTAGAGCACATAGAATCGAGGGACCCCAAAGAACCACCACAGGTAGTTGTAGGAGACCCACAGGGGACGGACGCGGTGTTCAGACACTGGTGCGAGTCCTGTACGAGTCTATGCGTTTGAACGCGATTGAGTTATCAATGTTACAGGTCCCTGGCGTGTTCGAGGCGAACACACCGATCGGTCAGTACGAGTCGAAGGACGCGGATACTGATAGAGTTACAAGGGAGTTGAACGCGATGTGTCTAACACAGGCGCGAGTCCTGTACGAGCCAGTGCGAGAATCGCACAGGGAAAATAGGAGTTTTAGGGCACTTCTAGGGTAGCTACAAGCAAGCCACTTACAGGGTAAGTAGTTCTAGGGCCCACACCCACAGGAGCACTGTAGTGCTGAAGTTACCTCACCCAGGGGGGCCGGGTGCATAGGTGTCCTTTGGTGTCGGGTCGCGGCGTCGTTTTCAATGGGAGCCAGTGAAGACTTGCTGCTTGCGACGACAGAAGAAGTGTCCGTTGGAATCCAAGCCTGGATTCGGAAGGAGGAAGACCTGAAAGCAGAGGGGACAGTGTTCACAGTCACTTGGCAGTGACTCTGGGCAAGGAAGATGAATGCCCACCGTCGTCGACAGCTTCGGGTCGTTCACGGGTGTCTTGACTCTTCGACCACGTGGTCCAGGCAGCGTTGATGATGACCAGGAGCTGGATTCGGTGTGTCCCATGACGTCTGCAGCTTACTGAGGTGTCAGCGACTCGATTGGAGCCAACAAGCCTTAAGAGCAGCAAGTCTTGTGGAAATCGTAAAAAGTCAATGGTGCAGACCAGCAAGGTCTGGGGGACTTACCCAGCGAGGGTATGTCAGGGCCGGCCTGGAGCAACCAAGGGAGCCCTTTGGTTTTGTTGAAAAGTCTTCTGGGGACCCACAAGCCGGCTGGCAAGGGATCACGAAGACTCCTCGGGAGGATTCACTCAACAAGGGCTCACGGTCACTCGGGACTGTGTAGGCCTCTGATTTTGGGAGGGATCTCTGCCAGAGGCTGGGATCACACGTGGTCTAAAACACAAGTTCGTAGAACATTGTGAAGGGGTTGCACTCAACAATAGTGCACGTTACCCAGGGACTGCGGTTCCTCGTCACTCGTGGGGTCCACTTGCCTCAGCTTCGCTGGGGACTCACGATGGCCTTGGAGAAGTCAGCAAATCCTCTTCCTGGGCTGCAGGGACTTCGGGCTCTGGCGGGAGCGGTGTAGTTTGCGACCGTCGTTTGTTTTTGGTGCCTGCCAAGCAGGGGAGTCACTCCTTGACTCCAAGGGAGATTCTTCAGTCTTCCAGAGGTAGTGGAACGTCGAAGGTCCAGGATTCTTCTTGAGAGCGTCGTCCAGGGGTATCCAGTGTGCTATGCACAGGTTCCCTCTATTATACTAAAAAGAAGGGAGGGACTAGCTCTATGACCCCACCTATGGGAGGGTCAGGGGAGTGGGTGGCTACACCCACTTCCCTTTGTCCAGTTTCGTGCCAGAGCAGAGGCAGGTAGCCCCTGAGCTGGTTTGAACTGGCATATGCACAGAGGAGCCTTCTGCTCCCCCAGTGCAGGACTTCAAAGCACTCTAGGAGTGCACCCACCCAGCCCAATACACTAAACCCTGTCTGGAAGGTGGTCACACCCTCCTGTGACAGGATACCTATTGTTGGGCTTCCTCCACTGCGAGTTTCGGTCATCAGCAGGAGAGCAGCCCAGTGTCTGTGACTGGTGGCATCCATTTTGTGATGCCAGGGCTCTTCAGGATTCTACCGCGTTTCCACAGTAGGTACATGTCTATCCCTCTAGAAGGGTGGAATGCTACCCCCGCCACCAGAACTGGCGGGGGGGGGTAGTATTCCAAGATGTTTGACACCAAACACGCCATGTTTCCGTGAGGCCATCCCAAAGTTAGCATTTAACGCGAGGTTATAATGCGCTTAAGAGTATATGGTCAGGCTGCACTACAAACAGCATCAGAGAGGGGTCTCCGAATGCTGCAGAGGGGCTCTCCTCATGCAGGGGCACCCTCTCACATAGGAACCAAGCACTCTGCCTTCAGGATTGATAAGGCCTGCCATAGGAGTGACTTATAGGTTTATATGTGTGTATCTAGGTAGTGATATAGGTAGCCTATATCACAGTAAGGGGTGCATGCACCACCTTACCCAGGCTCCAGTAGCAGACCTGTGGTGTCAGATTTAGCCTGCTTCCCAGGGGTGGCATAATACATGCTTCAGCCCCTGGTAGGCTTGTGAAGTACCTATGCCCTTGGCACCTAAGGTACCATATACTAGGGACTCATAAGGTACCACAGTATCCAATCACTAGTGCACCTAGAGTGCACTCCAAGTCGTTTAGAGAGAACAGAGAGGCTGGGGCCCTGATTGGCAGGGTCCCAGCCTGACTATAGCCAGAAACCAGTGTAAACATCAGAAAAAAGTGGGGGCAACATAAGAGGCAGATCCTACTCTCCTACATACACTCAAATGAGTTGTAAGATATAATCCTCTTTAATGGTAAAGTCAGATTTTAAGTCACAAATCTGAAAATGCCACTTTTGGAAAGTTGGCATTTTCTTGACCTAACAATTTGTGGCTCCTACTAGTTGTCTGTTCACATGACGGTGATTGGCTCTGCTGTTGGGGTTTGTGTATTGTTTCCAGACAGTAACACCAAGGGGGTGTAGGTGCCGAGAGGATGGGCCATCCTGGCAGGATGACTGGGAGGGGCTGTACCCATCCTCACTTACACTTCAAAGAGCTTTACTTCCTACCCACACAAATGAATCCTACACCAGTCCTGCCTGCCTTTTGTCACCCCCCCCAGACAGTTTGGAAAACCCTGCCACCTGCGACGACTGCCAACGCGAAGCTCCTGTGGGACCTGGTCTTCCCGTTATAACACTGCCAGTGATGTCCGGCAATGCCAGAGGTGCACTTCACACTACAGCAACAACAGTCCACAATGACTGTCCACGAATCCCGACTGACTGTTCGTGCTACAGCAACGACCATCCTTATCACTGGCCTGCTCTTCGCGCTACATTGATGATCATCTGTGACTCTCAGCCTGCTCCTTGCAGCCTCTTCCACCGCAAACGGAACCCTTGGTGCGGGACATAGAAAGTAACTTTTTCAACTGGACTAATCTGGCCCCTGTATCCATCCTGCACTCCATTGTAGTCATCCCGAACTTGGGACTTTCCCCCAGTCTAATGTGACCAGATGACTGCGAGTGGTGTATGTGCTTTTCTGCACTATTTTCACATCAAATCTTGAAATTTAGTATCTCTGGTCTTAATGATTGGATTGTTGTGATTCTGGCATCATTTCATTTATTAAAATTTACCCGATTTGTTTAAATTGTTTTGGGATTTTTCTTGCATTGTGTTTTCAATTTATTACTGTTTGTGTGCTACATAAACACTTTACACATTGCCTCTAAGTTAACTCTGACTGTTTTTGTGCCAAGCTACCAGAGGGTGAAGCACAGGTTAATTTGGTGGCTTTTGTGGTTCACCCCGTCAACGATTGTGGAGCTCACAAAATGGCAGTCGTATTGTTTCTGCATTTCGAACCTGCAACCCAAAATTTGGCATAATCCTGAAAAGGCACTTGATATCTGAAGTGCTCCCATACCCATGACCAGCCTGAGGGACTGGGCTCAGGCATGGATTGGCTTGATCGGCCGATCGCGCCAGTGGTGGACCCCAAAGAGGCCAAGGCTGAGGTGTGGGCCGTGTCATGGTGGTGCATGGGTCCAGTCCCCAAGAGATGCTCACTGGAGGAGCTTGCCCCACGGAGGTGGTCACTGCCATAGCCTGGGATGTGGTGGCTTGGACCTGGAGATGACCATCTCGCATCGGGGTCCCTGCCAAGAAAGAATGTGAGCAGTGCACCAGGGCCGTGGGAACTGGTGTCAGTGAGTGCCCAGTGCTCCACACTCTTCACAGCCCTGTGGGTCCTGCCCCACAGGCCATAGAGGTTATAGAATCAGGCCTGGTGTGCCCTCTAGGGGTGACCACCAGGTGGTGGGAGGTTCAGGGGGAGCACCGCTGATCAGTGGAGGAACCAACAGGGCTGGGCACCAGTTACCCATGCGGGGAGGAGGAGCTTGGGTGCACCAGTTTCTTGGCTGGAGACTGCTGATGAGGTGCCTCTGTGAAAGGTGTCAGAGGATGCTGGCCCATAGAGGAACAGTGTGATCAGGTTGGTGTCTGAGGGTTGGGGTCCAGAAGCAACCTTAGACTGAAATTTAGATTTTCTTGCTACTGGGTGGGGCGGCCTTATTGTCTTGAAATCAATGGACACTGCTGGACTACTTCTGGGTTGCTTGTGCTGCCCGGATTCAGGGTCTGGTGAGCTTGATTGATCTGCCTCTTTTGGGACACTCCCGGCTCACTGGTGTACAGTGCCCCGACTGCTACCCGTAAACTCCAGCTCCTCAACAACTGATGATGATGAAAGACAAGGCCACAGCCCCGTCGAAGCAGGCCACACTTGACAGATTTGCTATAGTGATGGAACAGGTAGCCAGTGCTGGTGACTTAGAATCCATGGAGGCCTCATGATTCAGTGCTCCCAGTGAGGACCACAGCACTGGCGACTCCACCAACATGATCCTGAAGATGATTACGGAAGCTAGAAAGGCCCTGGAATCTCAGATTCGGGCAGTGGGGTTTGATGTGACTCTATTATAGCAGAATCTATGATAGGCAGTTGACAGCGTCACAGAAGCTGAGGAGCGCACTTCATTCCTAGCAGATGACCTGAAAGGCATGCAATCTGAACTGAATAAGCTTAAGAAGCCTAATTCAGAGCTCTGTGACCAAGCAGAAGATGCAGAGGGGCAATCCCGCCACAACAACGTCAGGCTTATGGGCTTTCAAAAGGAAGTGAAGGGGAGAATCCGGCCCACTTCTTGGAACAGTGGCTGAAACAAAAACTGCACACTGCATGGTTCTTCACATGCTTTATTATCAAAAGGGCTCATCAGGCATTGGGTCCTGTTCACCATGCATGATAATTGCCCATCTCCTCAATTATAGAGACTGGGACATGGTGCTGCGATCGGCACTGTTGACAGGAGTACTCAGGCGCAAAGCTAATAAATGTCCTGATTTTACCTGACTATACTCAAATAGTACAGCATCAGCGATGAGGCTTTGAACAGGAGAAACAAAAACTCAGAGCTATGAGCCTGCAATATATGTTGTTATTCCCAGCGAAACTAAAGGTCCATTTAATGACAAGGCTCATTTATTCGGATCTCTGGAGCAGGCTTGGGCTGCGGTGGAGGAACGGCCAATGCTCCCTGGTGGACCAGTGTCAAAGACATGAGCCTCTAGGCCATTGACTGATTTGAAGGAACAGTGTAGATGAACATGATGCCAGTCCTTCCAGAAGAAGCTGAGGAAGATAGAGCAACATGTAGAAGGGGCAGAGGGCCATGGCCCCCAGAGAGAACATCACACCTGAAGACGGGGGGATAGGTGAGGAGACATAACTTTGAGCTTTCCGTGGCTGGCCTAGATGCCTATTGTGGTTAGAGGGGTATAGTGGGGGTATCTATCCCTTGGTGCTTGCACCTTGATCCAACAGCAAGTCACTAAACTGAAGCCAATGGAGTGGACCAAAGCATACAACAACTGTCTGCTTCCTCTTGTGGGGACTGAAATCTAGGGCCCCAGGTGTGATAGTATGGGCTGGGAAAGTGTTGTATTCCTTACTATTTATGGGTATTAGACATTGCATGTGGTTCATTTCTAAGTGGCCTACACCTTTACTAGGGGCTGCACGAGACACAAGTGTGTGACCCTATAACTGTGAGCGTGCTATGTTACTTCCCTTGAGTTAGTTGCTGTTATTTAGGGAAATGCTGTGGTTACATTGGGCGACAGATGCTTCTGGGGTAGAAGTATCGGGTGGAGGTGGCGTTGAGGGATGCAGGTCTTGTTTTTATTATTTTACTGCTTGTTTAATTCTTGTTGCACATCAGACAGCAGGGCCGATAGTTTCTCAAGCACTTAGTGTCCAGAATGGTTGATGAGATGGCGGGAGCTAGTGGGGGGGATTTTGTATAATGTACTGGATCACAAACGGCCTCAATATTTTCATCAAATGAGGGGCGGTCATCTTTTATGTGAAGCATCATGCCGCTGACATCCTCCTCCTCAAAGAAACTTACAAATTGTGTGGATTTGTTTGCTCAGATACGGTTACACCTAAATGTATCACTCTGGTTTGACTAGGGGGTTTAGCGGAGTGTCAATTCTACTACATAAGGCATTCCCCATCATAGTTTAGCACATGACCTAGGCCGATTTGTCATAAGCTTGGGTCTATTAGAAGGATACCCATGGTCAATTGTAAGTTCTGATGCCCCTCTTGCTTTGACTAAGGCTATACTGTGTGCTTTGGCCCTGCTTTAAGCAGATACTCTGTCAGGAATGACAATAGTAGAAGGGGCCTTTAATGCGTCACTAGACACTAGCTATCCCTTAACGACCTTACTGGCTCCCAATCTTATGAAATCCACTTCCACAATGGTTTTCATTGACAACTGGTGCATCTACCACAAGTGAACAAAGCAATTTACATACTATTCCCCCATACACATGACGTGGCCATTTTTCCTAGTGGTCTCTCAGATCACTCTTCTGTACAGATAAGTATTCAGCACAGATGACAAGGAAGGCCAGGGATATGATGATAAAATGTCTGGTGGTTGCTAGATGACAACCTCTCAGAATACTTGAAGGAAAAGATAAGTGAATATTTTAAGATCAATGAACACTCCCTCTTTTCTGCAACAACTGTCTGGGACGCTTTTAAGGCAGTGATCCACAGCCAGACCATGTGCCAAATTGGTGTTAGTCTGGTAAACCTCAAGACATCAGATGGAGGGCACTCGATCCACCAGGATAGAACTGCTTTAAAACAGAAGTGCTTTGACACTGTATGGACAGGTTGGTTATATTAACAGAGTAGGCTATATGAACAAGGAGATAAGGTGGGGAAAATGTTATAATGGCTGGTGAATAAAGACTATATATCGAGGATTGTCCCCTGTATTTGAGATGGAGTTGGCAACTTGCACACAACCCAACCGAAACAGTAGGGACAACTGCCACCTACTTTATGTGTGCGCTCTGACCCCTCTGACCGAGGCTCAGCACCCAATTATCAGGGGCCTCCCCATACATAGATTGTAGAAGGAAAGTAGATATGACCTTGACCTCCTCATCACTGAAGAGGAGAAAAGAAGGCTTATTGCAACTATGGCCTCAGGGAAGACCCCGCGCTTCAATGACTTCCTTGCGACACCTAATTTAAAAACACTGTTCAATGAGGCATATGAGCAATCAATGCTGTGATATGACTTACGAGGGGTGATTATATCAGTTCTACCTTACCCACTAAAACCTCCAGAACTCTGTGCCGATTACCGCCCAATGTCCTTAATTAATTTCGAAGCCAAAATGAATCCTGGCTTGGAGACTGCACAAAGTCAAATGTTCTGTGATCCATTAGTATCAAAATCGATTCATGCCAAATAGGAGTACCCGCCAGTGCTTATGGTGCAAAACATCATCCTGTTTAGAGCTCAATGATTGAGGGGTTACGCCCTGTACTCCTTACATTCAGAAAAGCCCTTCGACACAGTCCATCGGCCATTCATGCAATAGATGTTACCTAAAATGAATTTTGGGCCTTGTTTTGTTCACTTTGTAGGCACCCTCTATACCATGTAATGGGCACAGGTGAGGGTCAATGGAACACTATTAGCCCTTTTTCCAATAGAAAAAGGTACTAGTCATGGATGCCTTATTTCACCCCCTAGTAATCCCTATTATTGTAGAACCATTAGCTGAATGGATCCACATGGATGCGTTGATCACAGGTCTGGGTTGAAACGATGGCCATGAGGACAGAATATCATTATATGCAGATGATATGTCCCTCTATATTCAGAACCCAGATACCTTGTTGCCAAGGTTTATGTAAATCCTTGATATTTATGGGGACACCTCAGGACAACGGGTGAACTGAACAAAATCAATTTACATTCTTGTTGTAGGAGATACGTTGTCCAGCCTGGCTGTCCCGCAAGTAGAGACCATTTAAGGTATTTTGACATTCTGGGCCCGATTCACAGAACTAACTTAAGACAAAATCCTAAACTTACTACCATTTTGGTATTCACAGACGGCACTTACTCATTTTGGTATTCACGGAAGGCACTTACTTACTCATTTTGAGTAAGTTACTCAAAATGAGTAAGTTACTCAACATGAGTAAGTTACTCATTTTGGTATTCACAGAAGGCACTTACTCATCAATGAGTAAGTGCCTTCTGTGAATACCAAAATGAGTAAGTTACTCAAAATGAGTAAGTTACTCAAAATGAGTAAGTAAGTGCCTTCTGTGAATACCAAAATGAGTAAGTGCCTTTTGTGAATACCAAAATGAGTAAGTGCCTTCTGTGAATACCAAAATGGTAGTAAGTTTAGGATTTTGTCTTAAGTTAGTTCTGTGAATCGGGCCCGAAGTAACTAGCTTGCTCACAGAATAGAAGTTGGGAACTGAATATTGCTCCCAAAATAGCAATCATGAAATGTGAGGTTTGATCCTGGACATAGCTACCCTTTTCACTGTTGGGACAGAGAGCCTTTTTCAAAATGATAACTCTGCCCCACCTTCTCTTTATTTTTAAAAATTACCCACATATACTTCCAACTGTTTTTTTTTGTTTTTTTCACTGAGATCCAATTCGTTATCCATAGCAAGGTATGGGCAGGGACGGTTCTGTGGGTTTCATTTGGGTTTACTACTGGGCCTCACAGATGATTTCAATTAATGATTGGCTGCATGGAGACAGAAATGACCCCCTAGAGAAGTGGGAACATCCCTGCATTGAGCAGCATGGCCTCCTCCATACTGAAATCCATCAAGTGCCATGGTATCCTCAAGGCAGACACACCACTGTGGCATGGTAAATGGGCTCCTGCTGATGAGACGCCTTCAGGAATTTGTGCAGCGGGATCTGATTGGTATCTCGACGCTTGCGGATGCATGGATGCATGACCCTCTATAATCCTTTGCAGGCCCGAAAGCAGAGTTCGCACTACATAACTCATGGGGATAGATGTGGGTGATTCGAGATAGCAATTCTCTGGAACACAAACTAATGTTGAATAAGTTGGAAAAGAAGGGTATCTCATGAGTTTACCTAGCACTGATAAAGGCACTTTAACCTTTTTTCTTTTTTGACTAAATAAAATATATGTATATATGCTTTCACAGAAAAAAGCAAAGGTTAAAGAGATGTTATAGTTAGGTGAAAATGTCAGTTAAAACATACTATTTTAAACAAACAAAAACCCCTAAAATTCACTAGTTATACTTATCTTAAGTAACTATAACTGAGCAATGCACAGTGTTGTCATCAATTATGTCATTTCAGATGTTGCAGTGATGTTATCAATGATATCATAGAACATGTCATAAGTGATGTAATATGTGAGGTCATAAGCAATGCATAGTGAGTGCATGAGTTATTGTTACTTTAGGGCCTGATTTATTGCGTCTGCGGTGAGAAATATCTATATACTTTTAACCTTAATTTCTCTGAAACTACTGAATGAAATTTCAGCAAATCACAAAAAGCACGGTTTCTAGACCAAGATTTAGCTTTCTGCCGCATTTGGTGTAATAGTGTTCCGCCTTTTTGGCTGTAGCTGTGTCTAATTTTCCTGCGAAAGATGGATGGGGAAAACACATTTTGTGACCCCGCTTTCTCTCAACCCTTCAATGATGGATCACACCAAAAGTTTCCAGATAGGAGCTAAAGGGGAAGGACATGTTTTTGGACGGTTTCGCGAAGATTCGTTAAACAGCGCTAAAGTTACAAGAAAACAAAAAAATGCTTTTCCTTTAGAAATGTGGTTATCTATCTATCTATCTATCTATCTATCTATCTATCTATCTATCTATCTTTTCACTGAAATAAACAAAGGTTAAAGTGACATAGTTAGCTGAACATTTCAGTGACAAAGTAACGTTTTAAACTAAAAAAACATTTACTAGTTATAGCGACCCTCACCATGCACAGTCTTGTCATCAATGATGTCATTTCAGATGTTCCTAATGATGTTAGTTTAATTTTATTGTCTGATTAATAAAAAACATCACAATGTATATAAAAACATTAATACAGCATTTACACAACAACACATTGGTCGTAATCAAAAATAAAATATAGTAGTTGGCTAAAAACCATTTGTAATTCGATAAAAATTAAACTCTAAAACATTGTCTATCATTGTGCAAAGGGAGGTGCAAGGTAATGCTAGAGTGCTTCAATGATTATAATACATACTGAAACAGTCTCTATTGTTGTGCCAAATTGGTACAAAGTAAAGCTAAAGTGCTTTAATGATAGCAATCCATACTAAAATATTAGACAATGGATGGGCTTTGCATGTTCCATTCAATATCACTGCTATTCGTTACAAATTACTAAATTACTAAAATGGAGAAAAAGTCAGAACACCGTGGCCTCAGCCACGTGTGTTCCGACTACGCAAGCGGTACCACGCTTGCCTTAACCATGCATATGCCTTAACCACTCATATGCGTGGTCAAGACAGTGCCCGGTCTAGCTGCTGGCTTCTGCTCGGCTGAACTCGGAAGCATGAAGACTTCTGCTGAGGAAGCAGAGGAGGGAGTGAGGTAAGTGGGTGGGGCCCGGTTTTGGGTGGGGCTGGGGCTGCGTTTTTGGTATGAGGGGTAGTTTGTATATGTTGGGAGTAGTTTTCAGGGTTGGGGGTCGGGGGAGCTTTCAGGGCTGGTGGGTCGGGGTAGTTTACAGGGCTGGGGGTGGTCAGGGTAGTTTTCAGGGCTGTGGGTTGGGGTCGTTTTCAGGACTGGGGTCTGGGCAGGAGGGGTCTAGGTAGTTTTTAGGGCAGGGGGTCGGGTCGTTTTTTTGTTAGAGGTTAGGGTGCTAGGCCTAAGGGCAGTGGAAGGGATTTGGGTAGTTTTAGGGACAGTGCAGGGATGTGAGGGAGCCAGGGGAAGGTTTTGGACCTCAGGACAGGGGGGCAGGTAGGGGGCATGTAGTTTAGGGTGGGAGAGGGGGTCGGAGTCGTGGCAAACTTAGCCACGCATCCCCCTTTACCAATCAAGCCTTTATAAAGGTATGCGTGGTAAAGGAATGCTGGTTAAGATGCATTTGTGGTATGGGCTGCGTGTTACAGGCAAGCATGGTTTAGCCAATGCGTGCCTCAATCATACAACCACTAAAATGTCATACAATTGATCGACTTTGCCTCTTCCACTCAATACTGCCACTATTTGTTACCGTTTTTCAAATTACAGGTTTGTACATAATTCAACAATACCTAAAATTTGTCAGATCGTTCTAAATAAAACGAATACATTTTGATACATTATGAGTAGCACTAATAACGTGATTTACCTCTAGACCATGGTAGTCTATAAATATTTTGAAACTGATTTCAACATATTATCCAGCAAAAGCAAGAACTTGTTAAAACGACAAATCAGAGGGATTGATCTACCAGATAAGCAAACTATAATGGCATGTTCTCACACCAGATTCATTAAACAATGGTTTCAACAACGTTTGTTGTTCTTGGAGTAGACACAGACTATGGGGCATATTCTCAAGGACTTATCGCCGATTTATCTGCACTTTAGCGCCGCAAAAGTGGCGATAGATCTATCGCCCTATTCTCAAGCTGGTGCAAACTGCCGATATCGCCAGTTTCCCAGCGATAACTGCCGCAAAAAACAACGCCACGGATGAGAGCGACAATTAACGCTAATGATATGCAGAGTAGGCGTTCCCGTGCAAAAACACACAAAAACACCACTTCACGATATTCTCAACGACCAGCCCGATCTGTGATGCGACCCAAAAACAGGCGATAAGGCGCGTTAGCAGCAGGGATTTAACACCTGCCTTTAACTGGTGTAAAGCAGGACGACAACCTGCAGCATGAAAGGGAGCCCAGCCCAAAGCCACATCTGAAGACCAACACATGTCATGGAGCTACTGACCATGCAGCTCGGAGACCCAAGAGGGCCACAACACCCACTGCCACCAACCCCAGGCCCCCCCCCGGACTACCACCGAGGCAGCGCAGAACAAGACCACTGACCTTCCCAAACGGCATGGCCCCACAGCCACACAATTGCAGAATGTGGGGTGAGGTGGGAACCAAGTATGTGTGAAGGAGGCAAGTCACCCATGAATAAGAATGTGCACAATGCCAAGTGTGGCGGTGATGTGCTGGACAGACTACAGTATGAAAAGTACAGACATGTCCATGTGAACATATATTGCTGGTGTTTGTAGTGTTGTGGACAGTGGACGCAACCAAGTTACCTCAGGTAGTGGGGAAGACCCCAGTCATGTATCCGTGTCGTCCCCCCCTGTAAGCGTAAGCAGAGTGGGCTGGGCCAGTGTACGCCAGGCCAGCGTAGGAGTGCGAATAAATAGGCCGGGGCTCTGGGTGTTGTTCACTTCCTGGATGGCCAACGCGTCTGCCAGGGAGGCACCCCTCACCCTGCCACGAGTCTGCTGCCATTACCGCCAGCCTCCTCAGCCGATCGCTGGCGTCCGCTACACAGGCCCCCAGCGCACACAGTGGCACAGCACCGCGGAGTTATGTGTGTGCTGACTACTGTCTGCGGCCTACACTGCGGTCAGCAGGGCACTCAAATCAAATCCAATCCTGACCTGCGAGGACACGCCATCATCTCTGGCTGCACACCCGCTGAGCGCTTCAGGTGCCACCAACTCAGTGCACCACAAGTCATCATCACGTGGCTGTGGGCCCTTTCTGACCGCTGCCTATGGCCTACACTGCAGTCAGCAGGGCTCACAATTCAAATTGAGACTTGATTTATTAATGGCGCAGTCCAGTAGGCAACAGACATTGCTATCAGTGCGGCCCGCCTGGACGATGCATCAACTCTGGCTGTGCAACCGCTGAGCGCTTCAGGTGCCACCAACTCAGTGCACCACAAGTCACGGACCCTTTATGATTGAATCTGTGTGTGTAATATGAAGATATATGAAAATTAAAGTTGTGCTGTTCCTGAATGATCTAGATTATAGCAGTATACAAGGGACAGTAGGCTACAGTGTCAAAGGAGATGGGAATCCATTTCTTTGGAATGTAATGCCCTCACACACCCAGTTGGGTGTCATGCTTCATCATCGGGCTGCTCCTCGTCTGGCCGGCGCTGCAATGCCTGACGGGCTCCCGATGAGGGGCACTTTGGCGGAGATCTTTTTCAAAATAGCCGTTTGGTGCCGTGGGTGTGAGAGATTTAGTGAGTGTAGATGAATAAGTGGTGTGTGATGTTTATGTGAGTTAAAACAGGGTTGGGAGTACCTGCAAAAATATCTTTAATTGTGGGGTCTCCTACCCTGATTAAAATAAAGAGGAAAGGCGCAATGCTAAGTTAATGTCTTAGGTGTGGCGCTCTTCCGTGTGGTTGGTCAACATGTTTCTTTGCAATTCTACAAGTCTAGAGGCGATTCGTCAGGACCTAAAGTTTAAAAACTATCTACACTAAGGTGGACCGGAAAACAAAAATAAATTAATGTTTGGGATTTAAGCCACCATGACTTACTCTGTCTAATGGCTGGTAGTTCAGTTTCTACCTATTATGGAGAGAAAATCACATATTAATGTATGATGTCAAACCAATATCACAAGTATCAAACACTACTGTCCTATTCCCTGTGTGTCTAAATCACAGCACACATTGGTGAGGTGTTACAGGCATCTAAACTCCAGGTGCCAAATATTGAAGTGGTTACATTATTGCTCATGTGTGTAGTGACCACATCCGTGTATTAAAAACCAAAAAATGCAAAAAGAGCACAAGACTCACCCTAATTGGGATATACTACTGCTTCATCAACCCCGGCAGTTCAAGATATGAGGAACTTCCCCATTTACTAAAGGGGTATGCAGATAAAAAGGAACAGTTAAAAGCTGCCAACTTGCGAAGTTAATAGCGTTTTAAGTGAATAAACTAAAGGATTGTATATGTGGGCCTCCTTTGTACATATAGTGACATACTCCTACATCACGCTATCTGCACAACATTAAGGGGTAGTTCATTAACATTGCCCACATCATTAAAAAGTAATCCCAGCTATGGTGGAACAATACAGGCTTTATATTTGTTACTGAAGTTGGGATAAAGAAACAAAAAAAAAAAAGGTAAAGTAGGTTGGGAAAGTGCATCTACATAGTTGAACGTTTTAAACTGGCTGGGAAACCCTTTAACAGGGGTTGGGAGTGTGGAACATTTAGCAGACCATAAAGGTTAACATAGTACTCACGTTTGCGAAGTACGCAAATGTGTCCAAGGACCTACCCACTGCTGCCGGGACCGGGAGGTGTGGTGTAGTCAAAAGGCCCGGTTTAAATACCCACTGCTCCTCCTCGTTAACTCCTGATTGCTACCAGCTGTTGCTGGACCGCTCGCGTGAGTGAGGACAGTCATTGTGCTGTTCTCTATACTGCGGGCGCCATCTTGGAGTGGATACCCTGACTTGAGCTGCCAGTCAGTTTCTACATTTGAAGGCTATGGAAACAACCCTGATCAGGTACTGGGTTTTGGAGGTTGTGGGATTAATAAAGCACTCGACGGCCCGGGCATCCATCTTATTTAAAATAGAAGGTATATACATGGTGAGCGGACGTTAGGCTACTAAAGATATATATTGCTCTGCCCCGCACTGTGTGAAATGCAGATAGGAGAGTAACCTAATAAGTTATGTGTCGAGTTTAAGAGTAATCTTGGTTGGCAACCATTGTGAGATTCGCGCGTCCTCCATTCATGGTAAAGAGAAGCAAAGGAGGATGGGGGCCATTTTGTAATCTTTGGGAAGTTTGTGGTCCATTTTGGAATGGAGTAGAAGTCACCATAAGGCTTCATTATCATCTCTAGCAAAGTATCCCCAATATGTAATATCACATCAATGTGAATCTTAGTGTACTGGGTCTAATGAAGGGCAATAGGTGTCAGTGATGCAGTGATAAGATGCTATTCTAAGGGAGTTTTTAAGTGCGTAAAGCGCTCCAAGTCATGTCCCCATTCAGTCCTTGTCTGTCAGAAGGCAGACGATGCACCCATCTTTGTTCTTTGTAAAACAAAGCTTCTTTGCTGATTTTAGTAAATGTTTCAAGAATCACCCAACGAAAAGAGTCAGGTGAATGTTGGGTGTTAAAAAAGTGTGTGCACATTTTGGTATTCACTTTATGACACCGGAAATTACTACGATGTTCCGTGATTCTCACTTTGACCGGACGTGTAGTCATTCCTATGTATCTGAGATTGCAGGGACACGTAATCATATAAATGCAATTTGTCGTATTACAATTTGTGTGTTTACGCAATTCCCATGTGAAGGTTGCATTGAAGATGATATTCTTAGTCACAGATGTGAGGGCGCAGACTGTGCAAGTGCTGCACGGGTAGTGACCCTGAACAGGCGGAAGGTCCCACAACTGTCTTTGTGTGTTAACCGTTCGTGTCTGAGGCCTGGTATGGATCAGTATGTCTTTCAGATTCTTTGATCGTCTGAAGGCAAATCGTGGTTGTTCAAGGGTCATGCTCCCAGTATTTAATATACCCCAATGTTTCCTGATGACATTTTTTATCCTATTGGAGGCTGGAGTATATGTTGTTACACATGTCAACATCTCTGTTTCTGCTTTTTGTCTGGGTTCTAATAGAGCCTCCCTGTTATTGTTTCTTGCGCGTTTTTTTGAAAGGGCAATACTGCGTGCAGGATATTTACGTTGTGCAAGACTTTTTGCCAATGTTTCTACTTCTGTTTTATAGTCCTCCAGTTGGCTACAATTTCTGCGGAGTCTCAGAAACTGTCCCACAGGCAGATTCTCTTTAAGGGCACGCGGATGGCAACTACTAAACAGTAGAAGGCTGTTGCGATCCGTTGGCTTCCTATATATTGTTGTGCTCAAGGTACCATTGTCTAGCCTTATCAAGAGATCAAGGAACGGAATTTGGTTGTCTAACATGGAGCTTGTGAATTTGAGGTATGGATTCAAAGTATTAATCCACACGCAGAAATCATTACATGTCTCCACATTGCCTTGCCAGAAGATGATTACATCATCTATAAACCTCTTCCAGAGGCATAGATTTTCCTGGTAAGGGTTGGAGTCGTTTAAAATGAATTCCTCTTCAAAAGAGGCCATGTACAAACAAGCTGCACTAGGGGCCATGGTGCTCCCCATGGAAGTTCCCTGGATCTGATGGTATAATTGACCTTTGAATTCAAATTTTTTTTTTTACAAAGATCACTGTTCTAGTTGTTGCCAGCACCAACCACTCCCTGAGTGCTGGCTTACACTCACCCCACACCCATCCAGCACAGGCGTCACTGGACATGTGACCCTGGCAATAAAAAGTGGCTGGGCGCATGTGCCCGTAGCCAGTTCCACTATCTATCTAAGTGTGTCCTTGTGGTCATTCTGTATGCATGATGTACCAGGGCCCTACCACCTTACCTTGTGCTGTGGACTGCGGACGCAACCATGTCACCTCAGGCAGTGTCTAAGACCTTGGACACATAGCTCTGTCCCGCCCCCTGTAAGCGTAAGCAGAGTGGGCTGGGCCGGCGTACGCCAGGCCAGCGTAGGGGTGTGAAGGATTTTCCTGGGCGTGGTTCAGTTCTGGCCTGGACAAGGAAGTAACTAATGAGTGTGTCACTGTTGTAGTGTCGGCGCCACCCAGCCCGCAATCGACAATGTTGCAAAGTAGCATGCACCCAGAGGGCGGGCTCGCACGAACAGAGAAATGAAGGAGCGCAAGACCGCTGGGGGTCTTGGCTCATACATGCCAAGTGTTGTGTGTATCTGTATTGCCGCAGCATGAGCCAAATAGCCTTAATCGCAGCGCGAGTTCAACCAGGCATGAACTCCACATCTGTGTCCGCCCTATCCTTCCCACAGGCCTACACTCACGTGGCTGCCCACCTTCAACGGCCAACATCACAGTGTCGTTGTCAGGCTTGTGGACATGCGCAGACAGGCATGACAATGGTGTGCCATAGGAGTGCAAGTGATGCAACCGCGCAGCGCACACAAGTAAATAGGCTCGGGGGGAGGGAGGAGCAGCTGTGAGGCAACATAACACACAGTGATGCCGCTCATTTGCCACATGCAAGACATGTCAAACATGAATCCCAAAGTCGCACACATCCCACCCCACCCCCAACAAGCCACTTCACATTTCCTGAATGCAAGCAGATGAGAAACTAGCATTAGGGATGAAAGCTCCTTTGTCTGAACTATCAGGCAGAAGCACATCGGCACCTCCGACCTCGGATTTGCATGTGCCCAGCACCCCCTGACAGATACTATAGCAGCTGATGACGACTCCCACACTACGCACAGCCCAACGAAAGACCAACGTATACACACCCCACACACAGAAGTCCTTGCTCGAAGTTATCTTGCATGGAATGGCCTTCACACTTACACCCACACCATCCCAGGCGTACAACCGTTGCACACTAAAACAACTCATTGATCCGAGCTGTGGCATTTCATCCACAGAACTGGCGCAGGTCAGAACAGTGCCGCTTCAACCAGAGCCACTAACGCAATTGCAGAACATCCCGGACACATGCACAACCCCTTTCAGGTGGAACTGTACAGTGCACGTATGCTGCGTTTACTGGGGGCACTGCCATTGGCAGTGCTGCGGATCAGTTACCGGCTAAGCTTCCGCCTTGCCAACGTCACCTGCGTTCAGCCTGTGTTGCATTGTCGATTGTGCATATTCGAGTGGTCCATGGATATCTGCCTGTCCAACAGGACGGTGGCTGAACTGGATTTTGACATGTGTGTGCGCCCCTGTTGGCCCACGACCAGGAGTGTTACTGTGATACCCGTTTATGGGATGCCTTGATATTTGGCATACATGCTGGCAGCTGGACCTCGGAGATTGCACAACTCCTCGTGTGCAGTGACCACATTGAACCGCTCCCCTATTGGGCTGTAGTGCTAATTGGTGAAAGGGGGTAGACGCAGCACATCTGTCCGGACCTGCTAATGGATTGCCTCGCTGTCCTGTTTGATAAAGTCGACAACGAGCTCATGTTGGAAATGATAGCCTACGAAGCTGCAATGGCTTTCATGGACGAGTAAATACGTACCTGCAGCCACAACAGATTGGAACCCATTGCACATGTCCCAACACCTTATTGCATCTTGGAGATCTGGTCACATGTCCCACGACAACAGTGGACATGGCTGCATTCGCCTGGACTCCGAATACATGAGCGGACAACAACGCAGGTTAACACACACCTGTGAAAGGTGAGGCACTCCCCCGGAGTGGACAGCGGCGCTTGGCAACGTTCCTCATTCTGACATACTGCTGCATTGGTCTGCATGTTGTGGCACTTATCTTTCCCGTACTGACACGCATATGCTAATAAAGTCTACGCACCTTCACTTGTATTCAACTGTGATGAGTGTTGATTTGAATGACAATGTGTGTCTCACTGCCTATTTGGGTCACAGCCATACATGCGCATTGATAGCATTACCCAGGGAGTACCTTTTTGTGGAATCACTGTCCCTACATTCATCCATACTTTCATACTTGATTGCTCAGAGCCATGACACATCTGTGTGAATTAGAATGTTTTATTCGCATTCAGTGGAGTGTTGAAGCTGGAGCAGTACAGGGCCATGTGAACCCCACTTTACATTGTTGCCCCGTGGAGGGCCAGCCAGAGTCCTTTAGGGATTGACAGGTTCATCGGAAGAGGGAGACTTCAGTCCACAGTGTGATTGCTGTGTCATTGGTAACCAATCAAAATATAGCAGTCCATGTCGAGGTCCAAGGTGAGTGTCGCTGAGTGTATAGGGGGACAGTGGAAGGTGTTATTTCAGGGCATGATGCAGAGGGCAGAACCAAGCTGAAACAGGCCATATGGCGGAGATGAATGCTACCACTTCATTCTTACCACAGGGCCAGATTAATCATCATCTTCATCCTCTGATGTGTCAGGTGCCTCACATGTGGGTGGTGGTGTATAGTCTGCATCACTGTGTGGCACTGACACATCAGGGGCTGGAGGTGGAATGTCTGCCGCACTGTGTGGCACTGACACTTCAGGGGGCGGAGATGTGGATGGAGTAGTAGCAGCAGCATTCATCCGCACCAGGCCTTGTGGCGGCAATGCCATGACGAGGATCTGCAGGGCATGGAAGATCACAGCTACATCTCGCTGGTGTGCAGCCGTGGCAAACATTCTTTCCGCCTGCATCCGCTCCATGTTCTCCATGATCCTCCGCATGTGTCCCAACTCCCGGCTGTCATCGCTGGAGCCACTCTGAATAGACAGTTGTTCTTGGCTCAGAGTCATGACTCCAGCGATGTCAGCTATGGATTGTTGGAGAGCATGGAGCGGACAGTGGGTGTCCTTTAGGGACTGTAAGTGGTCCCTGATGGGACGTAGACACCCACGTATGGCATCTAGTTTGGCTGCCATGAGGTCGAACCCCACCCGCAGCTGATCAGTCTTCTTCTCCTGGCACCCTAACACACGGCGTTGGAATGCCATGTGTTGGTCGTGGGGTCCTGGGAGACAGCCGTGGTGGTGGGTGCTTCCTGCTGTGTGGTCTGTGCAGGGGGTGGGGTCTCCTCGATGCAGCTGGGCTGCCCTGCTCCTGGAGGTGGGGTGCCGAAGCTGTCCTTGGGCTGTTGGAGGGCGTCGGTGTCGATGTTGGGGAGGTCCTCTTCATCATCAGTGCTGAGTTGTTGTGTCTGCTCTGCAGGAGGTGTTGATTCTCCCTCTGCAATGTGAAGGGGAGATGCAGATTGACATCGTGTTCACATGTATGTTGACGCATTGGACAAGTTTACTTACAGACTGCATGACAATGTACATTGTGACTGTTTGTGAGGAGATGCCTATGTGATGCGGGACAGTTGACATTTCGCCACCATCACGGATGTGAGGTTGGATTTGTCCATTATCATCTCACAGTTTCCTGGTATGCCAAATGCGAATGGCCATTTTCTACACACAAGCGGCAGCAGTTGTGTCCTCTGTTCTGTTGTGGAAGTGTTGCAGTTTGTACCACATTGTTGTCAATGTTGAGGTGCTCTGATTCTTATGTGTGTGTACTGCATTGTGGGTGTGTTGCCCCTTCAGCTCTGATTTTGCTGGCCCTTATCCCTTTCAGGCAGCGTGCCTTTCACTTCTGTGCTTATACAGTGCTGAGATGTTGCAGACTTGGGTAACTTGGGCTCTTGGTCGGAGTTGTGGCTCTTGGGCATGGTTTGTCCGCAGATGTGCTATACTTAATTGTGCATGTGTGCCATTGTGCCCATCTCCCCCGTCCCCCAGTCCCTGGTAGTTACTCACCCTGTTGCTGTTGGGTCAGGTCATGTTGTGCAGTGTCCGGTCCCCCAACTCCTGCCACCGTCTCCCCAATGATGACTCGGGTCACCATTTCCTCCATCTCATCCAGCTCCTGGTGTGTTGCTGGACTCCCACCTCCAGTCTGCATTGCTGCTTTCAGGTTTGCTGCGAGTTTCAGCTTGGTTTTGCGCTTCACATCATTCCAGCGCCTCTTGAGCTCTTCATTGTCCTCCTCAGCACTCCTACTGCATTCACCTTGTCCAGGATGGACTGCCATATTGTATTTTTAGTTGCCAATGACACAGTGGAGGTGACGAACAGTTGTTGATGGTGTTCTACCACCTCCGTTATCAGGATCCTGTTTTCCTGCGGACTGAACCGCGTCTTCCTCTTCTTCTTCTCCTTGCCCTTCCCTGACCCCGAGGTCCCAGGCTGGTCCTCCGTGGGGCTTGTGGGGTTCGGGTTGTCCTCTGTACTTACTCCGACTACCTCCATTGTGCTTCGCAGTTGTTATGTTTTTTTTTTTGTTTTTTATTTGCAGCTTTTATGGTGATTTTTCCCGCCTGACGTGGGAATTGCAAGCCTGGCGCTGCTTGTCGCCGATTTTTCTATCGCGGTTGGGCCCATCGCAACTTTTTTCACGGTCGGGTTTCCTTTTTTATCGCTGTCGCGGTAGTTGTATCGTGGACACTTGAGGCGTTATCGGGAAACTATTGCATGTTACCGCCGTGTTGAGAATGAGACGTTAATACGGAGTTATTTTCCTATTTTGGCGATGATTATCGCACGTTCTTGAGAATATCCCCCATTGTGCATTAAAGATTCTTTTGAAAAGTCGCAAAGTTTGCAACAGTTTGAAGTGAGGGTCTGGGGTAAACATTTTTACCAGGGCTGATTATGGTTTTCAGTCTGGGACTGATAGTTGGGGGAAAATGAAAAAGCGAGATTTAAAAAAGAGACATATTTGCATGACTCTGTAAAACCTGCACTGATGTAAAGTACTGTTTTCATTAACAATGTGAACTATTTTATTTTATGAACAGCTTCATCCCACAAACACCTCTATTAACATTTGAGAATCCTCCAAGATCTCCATCAGGGTGCACAGATTAAGGATGAGAAGAGTCTTGGTGATAGCACGATTAGACTATAACAAAATCATTTGCACTGGACTCTCAAACATCTTATCATTAGTGCTTCAGAATCAAACTGCAAACCGAACCTATAATATTTGCTTAAGGGCACAACCCAAAAACATTAATTGAAAGATGGTGCTGAACACAGATCTTTCCCTGTCTTCCCTTCAGCTGAAATGTTTGTGTCTGGACTTCTCGATTAACGTTATCGGCAGGGCTAACCAGTTACCGATTTGACCGTAAATCACACCTTTTTCCTTGAAGTAATAGAAAGGTGCCCTTCGAAACGTAATAAATAAGTACATTTATCATTTGATAGTAAATATAGCTAATAAATCCCTTAAATCATTTCCTGACTAAAGGACGTCCATGGGTTATTTTGCCAAGAGCACAACACGGAATCTATAACAGCACTGATAGGAAACTGGGCTCATGAAAGAAACTGGGCTTTGTAATGTGCACGTCACTAAAACATCCTACCGAATGTACAAGCAAACTCTTTCACTTAACAGAGTTATGCCATACTCTTAAAAGAAATCAGCAATGAGTTTTAAAACTGCAAGAAAGCGCACTGCAGCAACAGACTTGAGAACATTAGAGAGCTGAAAGGAAATTCTTAGTAGCAGGTGCCTTGGCATATTTCCAATTTGCCTTTCTTCTTTGTGGTTTCGAGATATGATTTGGCATCGTGTTATTTATACGTGTGCCTAAGACATAATTGCATGAACATGTTTTCTTTTCAACTGCAGCAGTCTTCTGTGTTTTCATTAGTTACATCTATTTTTTTGCATATTCCGTTGTCCCACTCCTTAGTAATGGTTAATTTGCTCATTTCTGATGTTTGCAACACATGCGACTGTTTTGGTTTGCTGAAACTGCTAACATTACTTATTTCACATGCCTGTTTCTATTCGTTTTTGTGGTAGCGTTATCTTTTTTACACTCTGACTCTATTAATATACCTCTTTTGCCCTCTAAAACTGCAGGCAATCTAGCTCAACCCAACTGATTTGCTTTTGCACAATAACACGTTTCCTGAAAGTCATCAAATGTTTTTATGCTTTGATATTGTTGAACCTTGTCCTCTCTTCAGGGTCACCCCCAAACTTTTTGCCTTTACCCTTCTGTTATCTGAACCCGTTTTTATTTACTATGTTGTTGTCAGCCTAAGACAGCAATCTCTCAAAGACGTTTAACAATCACAAACACCTTCCACTTGCTTGGATGGATTTCAACAACGGGTGAGTGGACAGTAAACAATTATAAAATGCTAAAGGATTGTGTTCTACACCCAATATGAAAAAGTGGGCAGAAATGTGTATGAATACCTCATATATTATAATTCTTTGCAGTTTTTTTAAAATATAGCACAAACTCGCTCCAAGGTTTTGGAGCGCTATATATGCGCACCAGTTGCATTACACAAGGTCACCTTTATTTTGTTTTTGTAGGCACGGGTAAATTACGTGATTTATCCAGAATCACAGGATGGGGAGCCTGTGGTACTGCACCCTTTCCCTGCTTCCTGCACATTAGAACAGTAAATGTTGCTGTACCCACAATAATGTGCTACATAGATAAATACATATAAGGTCCCATAGGTGAGACAGATTGCATTGCAAATTCTTGTTTTACTTTTAGGACTCGGTGTACTCTAGTACTGCTAACCTGTGGTAAAGTGCTTGTGCTGGTTAATAAAAGGCTAGTGCCAAAAATAAACATGCTCCCAAGGACACATTGGTGGATATGTACAAGAGAGTGGCAGAGAGCGGCGTTAGCCTCCTTGGCTTAACGCAGCCCTCCGCCACTTCTGAAACGCAAGAGTTCACCATATTTACAAGAATGTGGTGCAGCCTTGCATTTCCCCCTGCAATGGCGCTAAGTTTAGCAACTTAGCGCCATTGCAGGACACCCTTGCACCATAGTGCAAGGGTGTCTGCTTGCAGGGGAGAATTGTTTATGTGTAGGAAGGTGTCCCTTCCTGCACATAAACAATCCTAAAATGCCAATCTGTCACTTTCATGTGTGCTACTTCATGCAGCACACATGAAAGTGACAAAATGGCATTTTATTAAAGGTTTGTTTATGTACAGGAAGGGACACCTTCCTGTACATAAACAAACCATGGCAATTTGCTTTTTCCATGTGTGCTGCACAAGGCAGCACACATGGAAAAAGCAAAAACAAGGAGAAATAATGCATTTCTCCTCGTTTCGCCAACCTAAAACCAGGATTTACCTGGTCTTAATTTTGGCGCTGCCTCCTATGTACGCCACCCTTGTACATAGGGGGCAACGTCAAAATGAATGGGTGTTGCGGTGGAAAGCCCACCGCAAAACCCACTGCCCACCCCTTTCACGCTAACAATAGCGTGAAAGGGGGCAGCGTTAAGCCACATTAAGTGGCTTAACGCTGCCTTGTACATAAGGCGCAGCCCCTATCGCCACCACAACATCGGTAAAAGTGACGTTGTGGTGCCGATAGGGGCTTGTACATATGCCCCATAGTATCTCTCATCACCATGCACATGCAAAACATTCAACAGCAGTGCTTTCCTTTTTCTTAATACTGTATCTTTGTAAATATTGGAATTCCATGTACTTGAGAGTCAGTGTTAAAACTAAACTTTTCACAGTCATAAAGAATACATTCCTTCTATAAAAATGCATACTATGGTGCATCCCATGTTAGAACAAGACCCTAAGAATCAGTGCTGGAGTTCAGTGGCGGATGGTGATCTTTGAAAGTGGTGAGGTGTAATACTTGCTCTGAATTCCAGTGAGCGAGTATAAGCCAAATTCCTTTAGGAGGGTTCCGCCAGGCGGGTCCAATTGGGAACTGTTTAATAAAAAAATGTATTCAAATAGTGCATTCCAAAACACAATTTTAACGTAAATTTGCTAAAAAGAATCAGGGGCCTGTTCTCAAACTTCATTTTGTTGTATGTTTAGTAGTACTACATTAGTACTACTTATGCACCACCAAATGCTATCTTTTCTGTGTAGAGATCTCTGTCAGAAGCATGAAATCATCCTCAAATATACATAGATGATTTTGCAGTAAAGAAAGTGGCTGAAAAATCCAGAATATGTACAACTAAGTTGAGGGGGGTGGGCAAGGAGAGGTTTAGAGAGGCACATGTAAATACAAAACATTCACCCACACCAGAGTATGACCATTGCTATTCACAAAGTACACTTCTAAAGTTACTATAGCCATATAGGGCTTAAAACAGTAGTAAATGTACTGCAGCTCAACCTCGGAGTGTGATTAGCACCACACATGGTAGATGCGTGGCTAAGCTGATGTGGATGGCGACAGGCTTTGTCAGTTACGGCTGGCAGATGCATCATTTAATCATTTATCCTGAGAAATGGTGACTAGTAGGCTCGTGAATCACTACATTGGGCCACGTCAGGAGCAGTTCGTGCAGGTAAGAGGGGTGGGTCGGAGTGTGGGGGAGTCGACAGACGATGAGGGAAAATAAAATAGAAAAAAGAAAACCAATTCACTTGCGCTCGACGCATCGCCGGAGAGCAAGGTAAGTGGTTTCTTTCTTTTTTATTTTATTTGCCCTCGTCGACGTCTGTCGGCTTCCCTCTCCATCCCGCCCCACTGCTCTTACCTGCACAGGCCGCTCCTGGCCACAGTGACTGCTACAGTGGCCCTGCGAGGAGAATCGTGAAGCGTTGCACTTCCTCTTCTGAGAGCCGAAATGTTGCACTTCCTATGCCTAGTGCCAGACTGCCCAACTGCGTAGCATGGAGCAGAGTGGGAAGTTTATGAGTTAAAGACCTCACCTCGCAGAATGAGGAGTGGGTCATGGGCGATCTGGGCGGCACTGTTTGGGTTTGGGTCTGCTGGGGCCTCGGTTTGGAGCACTGATGCGGCCGTTCCCGCTGCCATTGGAGGAAGCTATTGCACAGTGCTTGCGTCCATTGTGAGGGAGGAGCAGGAGGCAGGCCTAACGCCATCTCCATCCATCACATCCCATGAGGAGAGTGTGGAAGGCCAAAAGACGAGTCCTAAAGGAAAATTAAAATAATATTGCTACACTGTCTAATCAATGCCGCTTTCGTCTGGGAGGAGCAGGAGGTGGGCCTAACAGCCAAAAGGTGTACCTGAAAGGAGAGTTACTATTACAGTAAATCCTCTAATATACATGTCTACACTTCTAATAAATTCTGAGGCAATTTGTCTGCTTAATACTGCCTGAAGCTGTGAGGATCCCATTTGACCCAGGCAAGGTGCCTCCCTCTGGTAAGATTACTGTAGGTGCTGAAGTTGGGAAAAATTGCTGATGGACTAAAACTGGGTTGCAGTAAGTCAGCTACAAACAGTCAATGAAGTACCTCGCTACGCTTTCTAAACAACGCAGAGTGTTAAACTAGCACTGCGCCGAATTATAAGTTACAGATCTTTGCTTGACTACCTATACAGTGCAATTAAATAAACAAACGCTCAATTTTGGTTAGCATTGAAATAAAGTGCAAATTATTTATAGTTGGGGCTGCAGTGGGCAGAGCGCGACCAAGAAGTGCATGTAGCAGGTGTGGAGTGGGCATTGAAGTAACATTAAAACAAAGACTTAATACTAGCGCTGAAACAGTTCAGGACTGCGAAGCACAATGGTGCTAAAGTAGACAGAACATGATCCTGCAAGAATAAAACTACAGTCATAAGCCAAGTTAAAGCCATCTTTCGAAGCGGGCAGAGTGCGCAGGCACAATAACTGTTAAGCATGAAAAAACTGTTGTAAATAAGATTAGTGCTTTCACAGCAGTGAGCTGAGTGCGCTATTTGAAATAAGTTAAAAACCAGCACAGCTGGTATAATTTGGTAAAGTAGTGCGGAGTCAGCAAAATATACAATTTCACAACAGTAGCTATGAATATTTGACACCATGGGTAGGATTAAAGCACACAGAGGTCAGTCTCGCCCACCATCCCCACTACAGCACTCACAAGATCATCAGGACCAGGGCTTCCGACAAACCCAAACAACACAAGATTCTGCTGCTAAGTTTGATGTTATATAACAATCCATAGAAACCTCAAGCACTTCAAAGAGTCACGAATTGAGGAGATCGGCATGGACTTTGGCATCCTCAGAGAAGACCAAAAAAATAGCTACCATGGTCACAGAAACTGAACGTAATATCGCAGAGATAATGCTGTGGCTAGCAGAACAAGTGACGATCACTTGGGACCTGCAAAATAGAATGCAACCATTGGAGTATTGGGCAGAGAACACAGAGGGAAGAGCCCGTAGAAATAGTATCCATGTAGTGGGCATGCCGGAGGGTTCGGTGGGATCACAAACCATAATTGACTTTCCGGAAGAATTGGTGAAGTCATTTACACCAGCATTGAGCCTATCACCTCGCTTCTTCATTGAATGGGCCACAGAGTACCAGACCGCAGGCCACGGCCAGGAGTGCCTCCATGTCCAATTATTGCAATATTGCATCACTATATAAGCAGGGGTGCCATACTGCAGGCAATTAGGTATGCCGCCCCCCTCAAATACGAGAACAGTTGAAATTCCATCTTCCCTGTCGCCTTCAAGACCTCAATGTCCAATATTCCTTAATGCTCCCCGCGAAGTTGAGAATTATACATGAACAATGAAGACATTTCTTCACGGATCCAGATTCAGCTTGAGTCTGGGTTGAATATCACTTTGAGCGGGAGCATCGACTTCAGCTGAACAGTAACCAAGAATCACGCCCTAGACAGAAGAGGGGCCGGATAAATGGGGGGCGTAATATAATGTGGAATGCCTCCAGAACACCCTCAGCAAATGAACTGTGGCAGAGTCATAAAGCAGCCATAGAGGCTGCCTACACCTTGCAGAAGCCCTCGCTCTCACACCGCACAGACTCAAGTTCGGCAGCAAGTGATAACGAAATAACCTCAATGAAGTCAGGGCGCGAAGGGCTTTTGATCAGTCTGTCACACCACAAACAGCAGAGGACTTGCATTAACAAAGTATTCTCAGACCTCCCAAAAATATCCTGCTTTGAATTATACTGTAGCATTTCACTCATGTGTAACATGATGTAGTTGGCGGGTCTGCTGGCTATAGCCCCTACTTCGGCTCTTGCCACAGCATGGTGAATTGTCACTTCCCCCATTTCAAGAACTAGCTTTTAGTACATATGTTTGGCCATGTAGCCTTAGACTGCAGACTCTGGTTTCTGTTTGAGCGTTATTGGGTATACCCCACTGTTATCTCCCATATAGCATGAGCGAGGCAGATTTCGACTTATGAACAAGTACGGAGGGGTGGTTGGGGTGGGAAGCATTGCAGGTGGCAGTTTACCCTAAGCACAACAATATGGTCAGTTACAATAAAAGAATATATGGACCAACATCGTAGTACTAGATTTCTGACTTTAAAAAGTACCGTCAGCAAAAATACAGATGCAAAGGAAAATTTTAAACGAGATGTCATTTTGGATTTCCATGACCTGTCATCTCAGTTAGGAAGAGTCAATAGCTTTTTTTTCTGCAGTCAGACATACCCTGACATGGAATCCTCTAAAAATACATACAACCTGAGACGGACAGAGGCTTCCAAATATATCAGTGACTATAACCCTGTGATTATGATTATGTGGATTGTAAATATGGATCTACAATTTGTTGCAGACAACTCCATCGCTGTTGCTCACTACGTGACTTCATATATAACAAAATCACAGAAGACAGATATGAAAGAGATGTGGGAGGAGATTTCTGCACAAAAGCCTCTTACCAAAAAATTGTACAGCTTCAGCTTGAAAATGTCTTCCCACAAAGAAATAGGTTTTTATGAATGCTCAGACAGGTTCAGTTCAGCTAGTTTATTCTCCAAGTCAAGATAAATTATGTGGGTAAACCTAGGCCTTGCAAACATTCGAAATAGAGTACTAAAGTTTTTCCCAGAAATACAGTATTTTGCAGAATTCGATCCAGAAAGTAGAGATAGTCTGAAAAGTAACATGCTGGATACATACAACCCAAGAAGGAGTCCTAATCTTCAAAATATTTGTCTCTATGCAGTATTTCTGCACTACACATATAGAAGTCATGTAATTGAAAACATAGAAGAAGGAAGATATGAAGCAGTTGGATGTGATGGTTGTTTGGTTAGACACAACAAATGAAATCAAATTAACCAATGAAAGCTTAGTTGCCAAACCACAGCGAGAAGAGAGATTTTCTATTAGGCACTTTTGCAGTTGTTCAAGCCATTGCATGCACACTCAGAATTACTTGGACACTATGACTGTTACAAAAACTCTTTCAACACTATGAAAGGAACCATTGAGTGCTCAGTCTTTCCAACCTCCCTGCAAATGTTGAAAGATGAGATTGAACATGAAGAAACCATCGCTGCTGAGTTAGCCAAGGAGAGTTCACAAAGCAGCCAAAGTTCTGCACCAGTGAGTCAATAGCCTCTTGGAGAACCAATTATTTAAAATGAAGCAGCTATAGCTATGAATGAGGTGGAGACTGCAATTAGCAAGCAAGAGAGGAAACTGGATTTTGAACACTGAGGGGCCGAATCCGATTCGGGCCGGAAAAAATACCGACCGACTCGGTACGGGATTATAGTCCGACCGACACGTACCGGCGTTGCCCGACCTGGGAAGTACGATGAAATGCATGGGAATCACGACCGACTCGCACAAAACACAAGGCGAACGACCGACCCAGCCGGAAACAAGCAATCCGGCCGGGAAACCACGAGAATCGAACCGACCGACACGCATCAGGAAATAACCCGAACGAAACGTACCCGCGAACTCCGACCCGCGCAGTACGATGCAATGGGTGCAAATTCAGACCGATTCGTACGGAGCCCAAGCCGTACGACCGACACGCATACCAAACCCAGCCGAACAAACACAATACTCCGCGACCGACGCGTACGCCGCATATGAAACTGAGCTGAAACACAGCGGGAATGACTCGGAGAGGCGCGCACGAGACAACTGCAACGTCCTACTCGGTCAGAAGAACGACTCCTACATGCACAATAATCACAAATGAAAAAATACCAAAAAAAAGGGCCAAACAAGCAATGACAAAGCCAATAAATACAGGGGGTGAAAAAAATGGAACAAGGACACACCCCGAACTCCACCTACATAAAGCCCACAAATCCCTACCATGATCCTTTGCAAATCCCACTGACCTGCCAGCACAGAACACCATCACACAGCAAACACACACACACACACAGCTCATCCAACACAAAAGCCACACACCATTAGCACCTCAACAAATAGCACCCTCACACACACACAGCAAAACCTACATACACACACCCTCACTTGCACACACACACATCAATAACCACCACCACCACCCATCACCACGCCCCTAAAGAAGAATCCAAAGTTCCTAGATAGTGAATTGGAAGTTATGGTAGACGAGATCCTGAGGGTAGAGCCACAGTTGTTTGGCACATTGGTCCAACAGACCCCCATGTCGCAGAAAACCAAGATGTGGGCGAGGATCGTCGACAGGGTGAACGCACAATCACCATGTTTGCGCACAAAGGAAGACATCCAGAACAGGTGGTATGTTGTGCGCAGGAGGGTCAGAGACCTACTCAAGAAGGATTACCTCCTGAGCCAGCACACCGGCAGTGGCCCTCCTGCAAAACCAGTATACCTCAGGCCCTGGGAGGAGAAGGTGCGGGCCATCCTACCACCAGTGAGCGTATATGGACTAACAGACATCCCAGAGCCTGGTGAGTACACAACTAATATACACAATATTGTGTGCCAATACACACACATCACTGTCAAGGGGACAGTCAAACCATCCACCCCTAGCAAATCAACAGCAACCAAAAGATAATCATCCCAAGATGTGTATGTCAGTTAGATAAACACAATACATGCCATCTCATAGTGATATGTAACTGTGTCATGACATGTACAAACCTAACAACAAATAGAGCAAGGCAGTGGCACAAATATAACCAACAAACACTGCCTGATATTTTGCCACCACTAGAACACCACCTCACAGGGAAGCTCACTTAAATGAAGGAATTCTGTGTATGCTGGTGAAGTTAGTGTAGCCAATAGCATGATGGGAGTTGTAGTCACAGATACTGCTCACCCTCACAATTGGCCCATCAACACCACTCTGAACCATGCTCACATCACAGGGAGTGGATAAGGACTGACAAGATGGCTGACACTGGCTACTGCTGTGGGGAGCACAAGGCCCTGCTGGGAACAGTGCACCAACAAACAGCACAACACCACTGCCTGACATCCTGAAAGCCAACTTGCACTCTCTGCAATGCAAGCACGTAGCATGGGGGGATATCTGGCTGGCTTGGAAGGAGGACTCACAGCACTGACCATAGTTACAAGCAGCTCACCTCACACACCCCCTCAACACAACCTCCACATAACCCACCTGGGAGAATGCAATGCCTCACATACCAAATGAAGATCCCACAAAGAACCACCACCCTGGGTAATGCTGTGTGAAGCACAGGGACACACCTGGGACTTGTAGCCAAACAAACGCAAGGACAACACTGTCAGCTTTCCTGTCAGCACAGGCACACTACCCCACAGGGAAGCACAGTCCAAAGGAAGGAAGTACGGGCATGCTGGGAAGGGGGTGTAAGCAATAGCATGATGGGAGTTGTAGTCACAGATACTGCTCACCCTCACAATTGGCCCATCAACACCACTCTGAACCATGCTCACATCACAGGGAGTGGATAAGGACTGACAAGATGGCTGACACTGGCTACTGCTGTGGGGAGCACAAGGCCCTGCTGGGAACTGTGCACCAACAAACAGCACAACACCACTGCCTGACATCCTGAAAGCCAACTTGCACTCTCTGCAATGCAAGTACGTTGCATGGTGGGATATCTGGCTGGCTGGGAAGGAGGACTCACAGCACTGACCATAGTTACAAGCAGCTCACCTCACACACCCCCTCAACACAAACTCCACATAACCCACCTGGGAGAATGCAATGCCTCACATACCAAATGAAGATCCCACAAAGAACCACCACCCTGGGTAATGCTGTGTGAAGCACAGGGACACACCTGGGACTTGTAGCCAAACAAACGCAAGGACAACACTGTCAGCCTTCCTGTCAGCACAGGCACACTACCCCACAGGGAAGCACAGTCCAAAGGAAGGAAGTACGGGCATGCTGGGAAGGGGGGTGTAAGCAATAGCATGATGGGAGTTGGAGTCACAGATACTGCTCACCCTCACAATTGGCCCATCAACACCACGTTGAACCATGCTCACATCACAGGGAGTGGATAAGGACTGACAAGATGGCTGACACTGGCTACTGCTGTGGGGAGCACAAGGCCCTGCTGGGAACTGTGCACCAACAAACAGCACAACACCACTGCCTGACATCCTGAAAGCCAACTTGCACTCTCTGCAATGCAAGCACGTTGCATGGTGGGATATCTGGCTGGCTGGGAAGGAGGACTCACAGCACTGACCATAGTTACAAGCAGCTCACCTCACACACCCCCTCAACACAAACTCCACATAACCCACCTGGGAGAATGCAATGCCTCACATACCAAATGAAGATCCCACAAAGAACCACCACCCTGGGTAATGCTGTGTGAAGCACAGGGACACACCTGGGACTTGTAGCCAAACAAACGCAAGGACAACACTGTCAGCCTTCCTGTCAGCACAGGCACACTACCCCACAGGGAAGCACAGTCCAAAGGAAGGAAGTACGGGCATGCTGGGAAGGGGGTGTAAGCAATAGCATGATGGGAGTTGTAGTCACAGATACTGCTCACCCTCACAATTGGCCCATCAACACCACTCTGAACCATGCTCACATCACAGGGAGTGGATAAGGACTGACAAGATGGCTGACACTGGCTACTGCTGTGGGGAGCACAAGGCCCTGCTGGGAACTGTGCACCAACAAACAGCACAACACCACTGCCTGACATCCTGAAAGCCAACTTGCACTCTCTGCAATGCAAGCACGTTGCATGGTGGGATATCTGGCTGGCTGGGAAGGAGGACTCACAGCACTGAGCATAGTTACAAGCAGCTCACCTCACACACCCCTTCAACACAAACTCCACATAACCCACCTGGGAGAATGCAATGCCTCACATACCAAATGAAGATCCCACAAAGAACCACCACCCTGGGTAATGCTGTGTGAAGTACAGGGACACACCTGGGACTTATAGCCAAACAAACGCAAGGACAACACTGTCAGCCTTCCTGTCAGCACAGGCACACTACCCCACAGGGAAGCACAGTCCAAAGGAAGGAAGTATGGGCATGCTGGGAAGGGGGTGTAGGCAATAGCATGATGGGAGTTGGAGTCACAGATACTGCTCACCCTCACAATTGGCCCATCAACACCACTCTGAACCATGCTCACATCACAGGGAGTGGATAAGGACTGACAAGATGGCTGACACTGGCTACTGCTGTGGGGAGCACAAGGCCCTGCTGGGAACTGTGCACCAACAAACAGCACAACACCACTGAATGACATCCTGAGAGTCAACCTGAACCCACTGCAAGGGTGGCATGCTTCATGGTGGGATAACTGGGCCAGGTGGAGAAGGATGGCCGGATGTCCACCAAATACAACCAATGCTGGCCATGCACACACCTCAACATTCATATTGAAATGCCCCAGGTATGCATGACAATGTGCTACACCAATATCAACCTCTTACTGTGACAACTTAGGACAATGCAATGTACATGCCCGCATCCAGAGGTACAGTCACAACTGTCAGGTGTGTGAACCATTGATGTCTGTAGAAACATTACATACAATGTGTGTCTCTTCCAAATACAGGTGACGATGATGGGGACACATCAGCAGGCGAGGAGGAGTCCCTGTCCCAGGCTCCGGGGGACACAGAGCTCGCTGGTGTGGAACAGCCTCTGCCCTCCTCGGATGGCGAAGACCTACCTGGCAACTCCGGTGCGAGTCATCATGCAGCACCAGCTGGACCAACATCTGCACCCCCTGCACCCACCCCTCCAACAACTGCCAACATACAGACCACCCGTGCCGACACAGACAGACCAAGGACCACCGCTGACAACAGCACAGGGCCCCAGGCCCACCGTGGAGCAACGGATGACAACACCAATAACAACCCCCAAGTGGGCCTCGGGTCACCTGTGTGTGCCACCGCAGGTCCTGCACGTGTCGCTAGGGGTGGTGGGAGGGGTGGTAGACATAGGTCGCTGCTTGCAGAGGGGTCTGGACTGCATGATGACCCACAACTGGCATGCATCGCTGATGCGTACCAGGATAGCACCGGAGAGGTCAGACAGGTAGTGGGGATCCTCAAGGAGATACAACAGCAGCAGGCTGCCCATCATGCCCGCTTGGACTCCCACATGGCCCGTGTGGAGACACACATGGCCCGTGTGGAGACACACATGTCGGGCATGGAGTCCAAGTGGGACACATTGCAAGAACTCACAGCGGTGCATAGGGACATATTGACATGCCTCCGCCAGATTAGCACCAACATGGCCACACCTCCCTGTGTGCCCACAACATCTGGTGCTGCAACAACTGACACCGCCACAGGGAGGGAGGAGGACTCTGGCGGAGAGTCTCCTGCACCGCCGCAGCCTGCAAGTGAGGGTCCCCCCAAAGAAGAGGGGTCGTCCGAGGAAGGAAAACTGAGAGGTTGATGGCCACGTACATCCCCCAGGAAGCCAACACCTGTTCCGGAAATTCTCCTTTGTGTGCAAACATTTCACCCTGTCGAATTTAACACTACTTTCCCACATGACATGGGGAGTTCAAGTTGGACTAATGTATCATATGACTGTGGACTTCACTCAGGACATTTCTGCTACCAAGACTTCCAACTCATCTGGGAACTTTGGATCACAATCCCAATGTACAGCACCCACCATCCTGTGCACTATACACACACACATTTCTGTAAATAAAATCACTAGTACACCATACTTGCCACTGTTGTTATTCAAATGTGGATACTGTTATGGTGATGATGTTCTGCTAAATTACACTGTGTATGCTAACTGCTACAGCAAGTACAACACCGTCTTGTGAGTCATGGTGATGTGACACATATGAGGGAGACACACCACTAGGGCTACACAACACAGACACCAGGGCCATCGGACTCATCGCCCACAGTGATGTTGCCAGGAAATACAGTGGAATGCACAGACACCACACCTATTCAGAGTCTGTGTCAACTAGCCCACAGGTGCAGTAAGCAAATGTCAGTCAGATGTGTGACCACAGACAACGCACATCCCAAAGTGAAGCACAGGTTTATTACACATTTGCAACATGTTGTTTCCACTACAAATGCAAGGTTTACCCACGTGGCAGTGGCCACACAGTCAACAAGTGCAGAAGATATGAAGTCCAGGGGTGTGTGGCACATCACTTGTAGGCCAACTACTGCTGCCACCCTGAAAGCTGAATCATGGTGTCGGGGGATCCAAGTTGACCAAAGTACTCAGTAAGCACCCTGTGAAGGACAGACATGACACACAGTTAAAATCACTGTAGAACAGGACAGTATTGCAATACTCATGCCCAATACATGTCACAAGACAACTACACAAAACCAAGTTAGCATATCAAAACTGTTGGGGAGTTCAGACTACCTGGAAGGACACATTGCTGCACGCATCCAGTCAAGTAGCACATGGCCACACTCAAACAGCACCAGAGCACCACCCACACATATCATGCAAACTCACGTCATTCACATTACATCTCCCTGGATACTCACATTCAGCTGAAGAAGTTGGTGATGAGCTGTGTGCGGACATCACCATCATCATCATCATCATCACTGGCATCGTGGTCCAGGCCAGGATCCTCCACAGGTGGCGGACGTTGGTCATCGTCATCCAGAATGAGAGGCAACTCCTTCCGCACTGCCAGGTTGTGTAGCATGCAGCAGACAATGACAATCTTGAACACCTTTGCTGGGGCATATGGGAGGGCCACTCCTGTCTTGTCCAGGCAGCGGAAGCGGCTCTTCAGGAGACCAAAGATCCGCTCTATCACTCTCCTGGTCCGACCATGTGCCTCATTGTAGCGCATCTGGGCTGGTGTCACAGGGTTCCTGAGGGGTGTCAGCAACCACGGCATGTTGGGGTATCCGGAGTCACCTACGGACAGACAAGTGCACATTAGCTGATTTGGAAAAGTGGGTGGAATACTACCGATCAGAACACACACAATGGTACAAAGTCAGTACACACCGACAAGCCAGGCACGCTGGCTCTGCATCTGTGCCATCATCCTGGGGATGCGACTACTCCTCATCACGTAGGCATCGTGTGCTGAACCAGGGAAACGGGCGCACACATTTGTGATGCTCATATCTGCTAAACATACCACCAGAGCATTGATCGAATGGTAATGTTTACGGTTCCGGTATGCCTGCTCATGTGCCTGTGGTGGTATCAAAGCCACATGTGTCCCATCAATGGAGCCAATGTCATGTGGCATCCTCCCCAGGGCATAGAAGTCACTCTTGACGTCAGTGAGTTGTTGACATGTTGGGAAATAGATGTACTGGTTCAGGCATCTCAACATTGCCTCCAAAACATCGCGTAGCACACGGCTGAACATAGTCTGTGACATCCCACCGGCAGTCGCAACAGTGTGTTGAAAGGTACCGGTGGCACAGAAGTGTAGGGCTGCCATTACCTTCACCTTGGGGGTCAGCGCCGTAGGGTACGTCTGGCCAGGTTGCAAATGTGGTGCCAAGCGCACTGCCAAATCCTCAATCAGCTGCCTGGTGAAGCGGTACCGTCGGATGCTGTCACGTTCCAACATCGTTGCCAGGTCAGGGAATGGTCTATGGACAGCTGGAGCCCTGCAGTGCATAGGTTGAAGGAAGAAAGATTGTCAGTCACCCCACATATGTGCCATTCACCATACTCAATTTCACATGATACATCATTACGTGACACAAGTACTTGATGTGCGCGCCGTTCTGTCGGACATAACTCGCACCTACATGGCCATCATCTAACTTCTCAGTACAACATGTGTGCACAACAGGTACCAGGTTGTGCTATGGGAAACCATTAGGCTGTGTCACAGTACCCATTTACTGCTGTCACATTCTACACACACACCACAGTGACATGTCTGGACAGATGCGCCACAGGCATCACAGATCATTGACAGGTAGATTCCCAGTGACCCTGTCTTGCCACATGGACACTGGCATGACATGGCGTATCATGTACACGTCAGAAAAACAAACATGACTCCCACAGGTAGTGGCCCCTGTCGCATCCGCAGGACAGACATGGACGCCAGTGACGCACAACATCAAAGTCCATGCACAAACAACGTTGATGTGGAGACTGTCTCCCATCGTGCACATGGAATCAGTGACATCGGAAACACAACATGCACACAAACTGTGGAGGGACATCACTATTGTGGCAATGGGTCATCCTGTGACGTACATGCCTTCCCACATGGGACTCTGGGGGTATGTGACATGTCATACACATACACAACCTGGAAATGTGACCATGCCACATGCTCCAAAATGAACTGTTGCACATCACAGTGGTCATGTGCACAACACACCAAGGACCCTGTCCCCATGAACACATGCACAGCCTGGGTGTGGCTGCCCACAAGTGCCACCACAGAAACCACATGTTAACCCCCATACACAGAGAAGGAAATGCAGCCTTACATGCCTCAGGAAACAGTGTGGACTGGGTGTGGTGTTGTAGGTGTGCCCCTGGGTCTCTGGCAGGTATATGTGGCTGGCATACGTTCACCAGTGACAAGCATGGTGACATATGCGACTGACCTGTACAGGTACGCGTTGTACAGCAATGGACCGATTGGTGTGCCCGGCCGGCCCATTGCATATGATGTGTGCGGGTGCGCGTTGTATCCTGAAATACGCGTTGTACAGCAATGGACCGATCGGTGTGCCCGGCCGGCCCATTGCATATGATGTGTGCGGGTACGCGTTATATCCCGAAATACGCGTTGTACAGCAATGGACCGATTGGTGTGCCCGGCCGGCCCATTGCATATGATGTGTGCGGGTACGCGTTGTATCCCGAAATACGTGTTGTACAGCAATGGACCGATCGGTGTGCCCGGCCGGCCCATTGCATATGATGTGTGCGGGTACGGATTGTATCCCGAAATACGCGTTGTACAGCAATGGACCGATCGGTGTGCCCGGCCGGCACATTGCATCTGTTGTGAGCGGGTACGCGTTGAACAGCAATGGACCGATCGGTGTGCCCGGCTGGCCCATTGCATATGATGTGTGCGGGTATGCGTTGTATCCCGAAATACGCGTTGTACAGCAATGGACCGAACGGTGCGCACACATTGGCTGGGGCCTGGCATGGCAACGGACGCGTTTTCGAAGCTCCAACGAGTCTGATGCAGTGAATTCAGTTGGCCAGCCACAACAATGTTGCAAAATCATGGGTGTCATGAAGTTGAAGATTTGAAGGATGCTGTGGGCGTGTATTAGTGCTGCTATTCCATGGATTGGTCAGATTCAGAAGATGCAAACGACTTGGACCTATCACTTTGGACACATGAGACAGTATCTGCCTCTGCAGCACACATATAATGCTGGCTGTTCCCCTGAGAGCTCACTTGCCTGCACTACATGCTCCAGGACGACATCTGCCACCAACACTGCTGCTGTTTATGCATCCTCTGGCTCCTGCAATGGCACGTACTGTGGAGAGAGCCCCAGCCTTCAGCCTTGAGGAGAACCAGGCAAGCTGTATGGGAAACCAGGGGAGCAGGTGAGTGTGCTGTCCACTGCCTTACTAATTGTGCATGTTGTCTGACTAGCAGGACTTTCAGTGTGCACACCACTGGCTAGCATGCTCACTGAGTAGTTGTCACACCCCAAAGTGTGTAGTTACATGCACTGAACTGGTACAGTGCAGTAACAGTGCATTCCAACTAGGTTTACTTCCCATGCAATGATACCATGTAGTGACTGCTGGCAAACTGTTCATAGCCATTGTTGCACTGCCTGTGTACATCATATGCCCCTGTGATTGAGACATGTATATCCAACTGTGTGATGCATGTATATGTTGCATGTGTAGTAATGGCCTTTTCACTTTGTCATCCTCACAGGTTGATGCCCACCAGAAGCAGGAAATCTGGCTGACCATCGCCCGGGAAGTAAGATCCGTGGGGGTCTACAGGCGCAGGATCCACAACTGCCAGAAGAGGTGGCAGGACCTTCATGGCTGGACCCGGAGGATCGCAAGGGTCCAGCTGAAGCTGTCGCCTCCTCGCAGGAGGGGCGGACACCGGACCCTGACCCCCCACATGCTCCGGATCCTGGCTGTGGTCTTCCCTGACCTGGATGGGCAGCTGAAGGCCATACAGCAGCAAGGAGGGGGTGAGTCCATGACTGCACTGTGCACTTTGTCTGACATGCTATGTGCCCTCCTCTGGCCTGGTTAAACTTCCACAGTACATCAGTCATGTGGTCCAGGACCCATGTCCCTCATTTGTGACATGCCCACTTCTCCTCTGATACGCATATGTATGGCCCTTATAGTCAGGAAATTGTGTCATTTGGGGACTGTGTCATTGCATTTAGCTTTGCTTAAGGTGGGGGACAGCATTTGTTCCCGTGACTATGTTGTGCGATTCATGGGTGGGTCAATTGCTTACACAATGCCTAAGTTCTGACATGTAATCTGGGTGTAACTTTGATATGTGGTCCGCTTGCTGCTCTGACTCACCACATGTCCCTGGGGAATTTGGCACACACCCATGCTGCTGGTGGGAACAATGTTTGGGCCTCAGCAGTATGTGTATCCAGTGTGTCACATATGCTTAGCCACCTGCCTACTGTCCAGGACTCATCCCTCTTACAGGTGGAGCTGGACAGTCATGCCTACTCCAGGGCATACAATACACTCTGTACTCCCACTCCCGTGTATCATCTGGCATGTTGTGATCAGTGAAATGTACCCTCAGGTGTCTGCCTCTGTCTCATTGTGCTGTGTTTTCGTTGTCAGGACTACTGGTATGTTTATCGGTTAGGGCTCAGCATGCCATCTGAGATGTGACCATGATAGACGATACTTCTGTGACTTATAGGTGTCTGATCACTTGACTGTGCACACAGGTGTTTGCGACTGTGACTTTCAGGCAGCTGTATTTTCATTCACAGCACACTGTGAGGTGCTCATGTTCAGAGAGTTGTGTTTCATGTCCCCCATATGTCCAGTTGGTATGACGTGGACAAATAGTGGTACAGATGATGTGGTTTTTGGGGGATGGACATGTGCACTTGTCAGTCACATTACTAGCATTCCCCATGCCCTCGGATTGTGACACAGTGCAGACTGTTGTTGGCTGGCTGCCATGGCCATGTGACTTGAGAAAGTAATGTATGACTTTGCACGCATTCCTGTGTCATGGCATTAAACTTCCTGGGACTGATCCTGCAGGGGAGTGACATGTGCAACATGCACCCCATTGTGGCATTGACTATCCGGACATGGGTGCATCATGGTGTCTGGTGCTGGTATGCATCACATGCATTTCTATTTAGACTCTGGCCATCCCTTTATCCGGACACCTGCACTGACTCAGTGGCAAGAGATGTGATGTGTGCATGTTCACATACTTCACTGTGTTCCCTGCAATGTCCAACAACTGTGTAGGTGGTGCATGTGTCCACACTGGGGTCTTACCATCAGACAGGCACCAGACAGATGGGTGCAAGGGCAGGAGGGGTGTGAGTCCCATGGTTGACCATCAGACTGACAATTGGCTTCCCCGAATCTGTGTGAGGACTTTAGGCAATGTTCAACTAAGGATGCCAGGGCTTGCTCTGTAATGTGCTGTACTTACTGTGGTGTGTGCGGTCAGTGCAGGTGACTGATGTTTGTCTGTTTCCCTAATTGTTTGCAGATACATCCACGGCCACAGGAGGGGACAGCTCCACGGACCAGGAGGAGCAGCAGAGCCAGACTGGGTCAGCATCGGACGAGTGGTCAGAGGGACCCAGTGGCACGGAGGGCGAGGGGAGCCACACTGAGGAGTCCTCAGCACCATCCACCTCAGCTGAGGACCACAGCAGCTCGGAGGATGACTCCCTTGTGGAGGCGGGTCTCAGCAGCCACCAAAGGCCAGCTAGTCTGTCTGGCCCGCCACCACCACCACCACCACCACCACCGCCCTCCCATTGGCTCCCATTCCTGAGGTCCGTGGAGGCTCCCGTGCTCGGGAGCGTGTCTCCTTCGTGCCAGGCACCGCACCCCCTGCCCCTGTGTCCCCTGCTGCCCTGAGTGAGGAGTCTGTGTACCTCCTTCGGCAGCTCCATGTAGGGCAGACAGCAATGCTGAGTGTCCTCCATGCACACACCACTCTGTTGACACAGCTGGTGTCGTTCATGGAGGGCATCTCGACGGGTATGTCTGCCCTACAGAGGAGCAATAAGTCCATGGACTCCTCCCTGATGGCAGCAGTGTCCCTCCTCCAACAGTCCCTCACCCCTCCCACCTCTGTCCCATCCACACTTCCTGCCACCCTACCTGTCCAAAACACATGCACACCTGCACAATCACCCAAGCACACAGACACGAGCAGCACAGACACACCCAAGAGAAAGGCAAGACGTGCACACAAGCATCCTCAGGGGACTGATACCACAGACACAGGGGATGGGGAACACACACACACACAGGCATCCACATTCACTCCGCAGTCCTCCAAATCCTCTCCCTCCAAGACCCCTTCCCTTGCCTCGCCTGCTACCCCACCTACACAGCAGATCTTCCTGTGTGACCTCGGCCTCTTCCCCTCCAATCCTGCTGATCCAGCATACTGGGGGAAGAGGAAGTCCACCCACACAGAGGGGAGTGCCCCTCACCCCCGGACACCCTCCCCCAGGCGAAGGCAGACACAGGACCCCATTAGGAAGTCCCCCCGGACCAGGAAGAGCAAGACCCCACCACCACCACCAAGCAGCTCCACCGCCCAGTATCTCTCCTCCATCCCCCAGGCCACCACTGCACAGGTTCCCCCGCCACACCCTGCCCCAGGTTCCCCCACACACCGATACGGCATCCCCAGACTGCTTAGGCCCTCCCCCCCTGCCACTTGCTCTTCCACCCCCAACCCAGACGCTCGGCCTGTTAGTGGCACTGTTGTGGAGACCGGGTCCCCCCCTCTGTCCTGCCCACCTCATCTGCCCACCCTTCCACTCCCTTGGAGTCATGCACTGCAGTGGAGTCCACAACCACCACGTCTGACTCGGGCACTGCAGTGGGTACCCAGTCCACTACATCAGTCCAGCCCGCTGCAGTGGTTGCAGCACCCACACCAACTGACTTGTGTACCACAGTGGTGCCGGCCCCCTGAGTCAGACACCTCCACTGCAGTTGCCGGTGACACTCCTGCACCCACCACCCCTTCACTGCCTCACTCTGCCATCCCCTGATCCTGTCCCTGTGGTGCCTGGCCTGCCCCTTGTATGCCCCTCCAAGGGGGATGTCCCCTAACCGTACCAGTGCAGGCAAGCAATGTGTGACCAGTTGTCACTTCTCACCCTGTTGGGACTGTGATTTTGGACTGGCCATTGGCCTTAGTTTCTTTTGGACTTCCGTGTTTACCCTGACATTTGCTGAATAAAGCCTCTTTTTCTTTACTTGTGGCTTTTCTTTTGATGTACATGATGTGGATGAGTAGCATCCTGCATTTGCAGTTGTAATAGTGTTCACATCAGGAAAATGAAGTGTTGCAGTGATGGACTCCATGTGGTCCATGGGATATGTGTCCTGTTGTAGTCTGGATCTATGGCATCCTTTGCTACAGTCTGAGGGTGTAATGTTCAGCATTTGACACAGGGATGTCCATTTTGCATTTGTAAATGAACATCTTTGTCTTACACTGATGCACATCTGGTGGGCTTACCACTGTTCAATGTTCCGATTTCCCTGACTGTGTGCCCAGCTGCACTGGACATGCAGTTTTGCACATCCATGTCGAAGGACTCATCTGTGTATACAGTGCAACTTGCTTGACACGTGTTTTGTGTGTGTGCAGATGACTGACGTGACACTCCCGTACCCAGGCTGATGTGAGCAGAGCCTTCTGTGTGTTGTGGTTGATGACTCACTGACGGAGTGTTCTGCTGACATGTTTGGGTCGTGCACAGACAAGGTTTGGCACAGCGGACCTTCCACAGGAGTGGAGTGCCCTCATGGCAGTGTGTAATCCGGTGACATTGCGTGGGCCTGTGTTGTGTGTTGTGTAAGCATGTCTGTGCGTGTTCCCTTCCCTTTTCCTACACAGGCTGTGTCCCTAGGGATGTTCCTGTTTGTGATGCTTGCTGAGTTGTTCTGTGTTCATCCAGCATCTTGGACCTGGTTTCTCCGTGATGTGGGTGCATGGCAAACTAATGTTCATGAGGTTGTCATACCAGGTTGTCTTTGTTGTAAGGGCTGGGGATGTGGGCAAACGCAGATGGGACACATTCAGGATTCCCCTTGGCACTTGTTGTTTACACGAGTCATGTGATTTACAGTTTGTGGTAGCTTTCAGTGATTGTGACACATTGTGTGTGTGACTGCTGCCACTCCTCAGGGTCAGAGCTGCAATGTTGGAAGTTGTGTACGTGTGTTCTTCGTGTGTCACCTTGGCTTCTTCGTTGGTGTGTGACTATGGCCAGGATCCCATTGATTGTGGTGGATTTCACATCATGCCCATGTACGGCATACTGTGCTGTGTGTCAGACATTGACTAGTCTTGTTGACTGGCCATGTGTGATGGGTTTCTGCACCTTAGTTCCCACCACCACCCCTGGTATTGTCATGGGTGCATGTCCAATGTCACCAGTCCATGTGAGCTTCACTGCTGCACATTGGTGGAGATCAGGGTGTGTGGTGTTGAGTGTGTGCAAAAGTGAGTTGTTGCACGGCTAGACCCCTACCTCCATATTGGCCTTGGCTGGCAGGCCGTGCTGATTGATTGGAGCTTGTGTAGGTGTGATGGTAGTTAGTTGCTCAGGACACATGGCTGTGGTTCACAGTGTGAACGACATCTAACTTTGTCATCACAGTGGGATTATCATGCAGGCTAGTGTCAGCACAATGTGGGGTCCCTGGGGGTAGTGCTGTGGTGGGTCTGTCTCTTGCTGTGTTAGTTGCTGTTCCTACAAGCTTGTGTGACATGTGTAATTTGTGCTCCCTCTCATCTAACAATGCCTGATTGCCCACATAGGGGTATCCGATCCATGAGTAACTTTTGTATGGCACTGTACACACATCTGTGTGGTTGGAATTCAGGCCTCCTCATGTGTTGTGTGGTTGCCTGGGGACACTGGCACACCCCCATCACCTGTTGTGTTTGATATGCAGTGTGAGTCTGCCTGTTTGTGTTTGTGCCTTTGCACCACTGCATTGGCATATCTTGAGTGTGCCATTGGCTGTATGTTGTTTGGTGGCTTTCCCCTGCTGTCCCTGGGACTCCTAGGTCATCAGTCAGCACAATAATCATGGTTTGTATGTCCCATTGCTGCCATGGTATGGTATTTGTTCACCTGACATCTACAGTCTCCACAGGATATCTACATTTGTGTGTCCATTGGTGCAGATATGTGGGTCAACATTATGATGGTCACTTCTGTCATTGTGTTATTTGTGAATGTTGACAATGTGGGCCCCCATGGGTGATGTTTGTATGCACATGGCCAAAATGATGTTTCAGTGACACTGCACTGTTTCCCTCGACCAATCTATGTTGCTATGGGACACAAGCACTACTATGCCACTGATGTGTTTGTTGTTGTGTGACCAGGATTCATCCATGCAGTTTGGCTTTGGCAGCTTTTACCATGACTACACTTCCCTTTGGTCACTGTGGTGATGGGGCTTTAGGCCCCATTGCCACACTGTTCAAAATGTGCATCAGCTATGGATTCCACACTTCCCTTTTGGTCACTGTGGTGATGGGGCTTTAGGCCCCATTGCCACACTGTTCAAAATGTGCATCAGCTATGGACACCACACTTCCCTTTTGGTCACTGTGGTGATGGGGCTTTAGGCCCCATTGCCACACTGTTCAAAATGTGCATCAGCTATGGACAGCACACTTCCCTTTTGGTCACTGTGGTGATGGGGCTTTAGGCCCCATTGCCACACTGTTCAAAATGTGCATCAGCTATGGACTCCACACTTCCCTTTTGGTCACTGAGGTGATGGGGCTTTAGGCTCCATTGCCACACTGTTCAAAATGTGCATCAGCTATGGATAGCACACTTCCCTTTTGGTCACTGTGGTGATGGGGCTTTAGGCCACATTGCCACACTGTTCAAAATGTGCATCAGCTATGGATAGCACACTTACCTTTTGGTCACTGTGGTGATGGGGTGTTCTAGCCCATTGCCACAGTGGCCATGGTCGGCTTGCATTGTAGAGGCCACACACATTTCTGTGTGACACATGTGCTAGGGGGTCACATTGTATGTTCAATGTCATGTTCAGTGTTGTAGGCATTTGACACAGACTACACACACTTGTCATGGTGTTGGGGGGATGTAATCTTCTGTCATTCCTTATGTGGGAGTATGCTAGTTGTGTCATGCATTACCCATCCTATGAGTAGGAGTGGTGTTAGTGGTAGGCATCCATCCCCCCATGAGTGGGGATGGTAGTAGTGACAGGCATCCAGGCCCCCCTGAGTAGGGGTGGTGGTGGTGGCAGGCATCTAGCCCCCCCTGAGTGGGGGTGGTGGTAGTGGTAGGCATCCATCCCCCCATGAGTGGGGATGGTAGTAGTGGTAGGCATCCAGGCCCCCTGAGTAGGGGTGGTGGTAGTGGTAGGCATCCATACCCCTAAGGGTGGGGATGGTAGTAGTGGCAGGCATCCAGGCCCCCTGAGTAGGGGTGGTGGTAGTGGTGGGCATCCATCCCCCATGAGTGTGGATGGTATTAGTGGTAGGCATCCAGCCCCCTGAGTAGTGATGGTGGTAGTGGTAGGCATCCATACCCCTAAGAGTGGGGATGGTAGTAGTGGCAGGCATCCAGGCCCCCTGAGTAGGGGTGGTGGTAGTGGTAGGCATCCAGGCCCCCTGAGTAGGGGTGGTGGTAGTGGTAGGCATCCATCCCCCATGAGTGGGGATGGTAGTAGTGGTAGGCATCCATCCCCCTATGAGTGGGGATGGTAGTAGTGACAGGCATCCAGGCCCCCTGAGTAGGGGTGGTGGTAGTGGTAGGCATCCATCCCCCATGAGTGGGGATGGTAGTAGTGGTAGGCATCCATCCCCCTATGAGTGGGGATGGTAGTAGTGACAGGCATCCAGGCCCCCTGAGTAGGGGTGGTGGTAGTGGTAGGCATCCATACCCCTAAGGGTGGGGATGGTAGTAGTGGCAGGCATCCAGGCCCCCTGAGTAGGGGTGGTGGTAGTGGTAGGCATGCAGGCCCCCTGAGTAGGGGTGGTGGTAGTGGTAGGCATCCATCCCCCCATGAGTGGGGATGGTAGTAGTGGTAGGCATCCATCCCCCTATGAGTGGGGATGGTAGTAGTGACAGGCATTCAGGCCCCCTGAGTAGGGGTGGTGGTAGTGGTAGGCATCCATCCCCCATGAGTGGGGATGGTAGTAGTGGTAGGCATCCAGCCCCCTATGAGGGGGATGGTAGTAGTGACAGGCATCCAGGCCCCCTGAGTAGGGGTGGTGGTAGTGGTGGGCATCCATCCCCCCATGAGTGTGGATGGTAGTAGTGGTAGGCATCCAGCCCCCCCTGAGTAGTGATGGTGGTAGTGGTAGGCATCCATACCCCTAAGGCTGGGGATGGTAGTAGTGGCAGGCATCCAGGCCCCCCTGAGTAGGGGTGGTGGTAGTGGTAGGCATCCAGGCCCCCCTGAGTAGGGGTGGTGGTAGTGGGAGGCATCCATCCCCCCATGAGTGGGGATGGTAGTAGTGGTAGGCATCCATCCCCCTAAGGGTGGGGATGGTAGTAGTGGCAGACATCCAGGCCCCCCTGAGTAGGGGTGGTGGTAGGGTGGTGTTGGTGGTAGGCATCCATCCCCCTATGGGTGTGTATGGCATTGGTGTTGGCCATCCCACCCCTATGGTTCTGCTGTTGCTAGTGTACGTTATTTGTGCATCCCTATGTGTGTGTGACATATTTCGGGTACGTGTCGTTTGTTTGTATTGTTGGTGTTTGACTTACCGTCTGTGCCGTACGCGTCCGTGCCGGTCCCGGTAATAGATGTAGAGTATAGGTAGGACCTGCGCAATGGGATTCATGCTTGGATCGTCTCGTTCGGGTTTCTCGTGTCTTCGAGTCGTACTCGTAGCAGGCTTGTTCGTCTCGTAGCCGTGGATCATCTTGTGGCGCGAAACGGAGCTTATGTACGGCTCGCCCGGATGCTCAAACGTGCCGGACGTAGCGACGGGTTCGGCGCGTACGGATTGCGCATCGTACTAGTCCGGCCGGAAGGTGCTGTGTATTTGCTTCCGTGCGGCTCGATTCGGCGTTCACGGATCCGGCTCGGGCGGGGAACAGGAGCTGGATTGTGTGAGTACGGCTCGCTCGGAAACTGAGTTGTTATACGTATCGTACTTGTTCGTCCGGACGAGGGTACGAATCGGTCGGGAAACACGCATTCGGCTGGTATTTTTCCGGACGAATACTGTTAGGTGCCCTACCGGCCGAGATCGGAATCGACCCCTTAGTAGAACAACTGAACAATGAACAAAAGGAAATTTACAACAAAGTTAAAGATAAAATAGAGCATGGATTTCCCCACAAGAGGAACAGTGTGATTGTTCTTCGTACAAACCAATATTATCACACATCAGTGGTCAAGCTGACACTGGAAAAAGCTTCCTAATTAAAGTTCTCACTGTTTATCTACAGAAGACTAAAGAATCAAATTTGTCATGTGTAGTAGCAGCACCAACAGGATTAGTTGCACATAACAATAAATGGATTACTTTACATCGCCTAATAATGCTATCTGTTGAACATGACAATAAACTGGAATAACAGAAACTATCTGGTGAAGCTTGCCATGAGGTGTCAAGAGTGTTGAAGAAACTGAAGCTTTTAATCATTAATGAGGTCAGCATGGTATCCAATTTATTTATTTATTTATTTATTTATTTATTTAAGGAGTTTTATATAGCGCTGGCTGGACCCGAGGGTATCAGAGCGCTTCACAGCAGGTAGCTTATGAGCAAATAGGCAATACAGAGAATAAAGAGGAACATAGGGGTTCGTGCCGGATAAGGGTCAGACAAAGGAGTGATCGGGCAGAAGGAGCATGTAGGGGTGCAGGTCAAACTAGCATTGCATGTACATATAAACCACAAATGTTACATGAATATATAAGCAACAAATACAATAGATAGATCATTAAAAATGCTCCTATAACGTCATAGCATGTTACAGTTCTGTCACATTGCACAGGGAATTATATGCAGAGTGACCTGGAAAGTGACTTGGTTATGAAAATAATAATCCACAGTCCTTAAGTCGAGTAGCCAAAAGGTTTTCTTGATCCAGCAATGCGAGTATCCAAAAGTTTTCTTGATCAGAGTCAGTGGTGTCATCAGTCACATAGTTGAAGTTAGGTGGAATGCCGGCTAAGGTACTTCCTTGGCTCCTAACGGTTTGCTCGAGAGCGGTCAAGGAGGAGGACTTTGAGCAGGTTTTTGAATTTTGGAAACGAGGGGATCGTTCTGATGTGGGGTGGGATGGAATTCCAGATTTTGGGGGCGTTTCCAGCAAACGATTTGGCCGCAGTTTTTTGTTTGCGAGTTTTCAGCGGGATGAGTAGCAGAGTGCCAGAGCTCCTGAGGTTCCTGGACTGGCCGGCCCTTTTGAGTTTGGCGGCTAGGTATTCCGGTTTGCCTGTGTGCAGGACTTTGTGCGTGAGGCAAGCTGTTCTGAAGCTGGCTCGCAGCTCAATTGGGAGCCATTTAAGTTCTCTCAGTGCAGGGTAGATGTGTTCGAATTTCTTAGTCCCGGTGACCATTCTGGCTGCTGCATTAAAGGTTGTTTTCAGGGGGCGAGGTGGGATTTTGCTGTACCGGTCAGGGCTGCGATCCCATAATCGATTCTGGAGAGCACCAGTGCTTGGGTGGCTTGTATCAGGTCCTTGGGCGGAAGGAAGGGTTTAATTTTGTATAGTAATTTCAAGTTGAGAAAGGAACTTCTAGCGGATCTTGTGATGTGTTTTTTCATGTCCAGTTTCGGGTCTAGGGTGATGCCTAGAGATTTTACCGAATCTGCCAGGATGAGGTTACCCTTGAGGGCGTCAATGGCTTTGAGCCATTCTGCAATTTGGGGGTTTTCGTCTTTGTTGGAAATGAGGAGTATTTCCGTTTTCTCTTGATTGAGTTTCAGGTGGTTACTTGAGAGCCAATGTTGAACCTCTCTAAGCGTGGCGTTGAGTCTCTGGATGTCTTCAATGGAGGAGGTTTCCAGATATAGCTGAGTGTCATCGGCATATAGGTGGAAAGGGATGTTGGATTTCCTGAGTAGAGTGGTAAGGGGTTCTATGTAAATGTTGAAAAGCTGAGGGGAGAGCACTGACCCTTGTGGAACACCCCTGTTAACGGGGTGGATGTCGGACTCAAAATTTTTAATTTTTATTCTTTGTGAGCGGTTGTGGAGAAAGGAAGAGAACCATTGGAGGACCGTCTCTTCAAGACCAGCCCTTTCTTGTAGAACCTTGATGAGAAGCTTGTGATCGACTGTATCGAATGCAGCCGATAAGTCCAGGAGGATGAGAAGGCAGCATTGGTCCGAGTCGAGTGACTTGTGTAGGTCGTCTATGACATTGAGGATTGCGGTTTCAGTGCTGCAGCCTTTTCTGAAGCCCGATTGATGGGGATCTAGAAAGTTGATGTTGTCCAAGTGTTGGGTCAGTTGAGGAAGTACACATCTTTCCAGGATTTTGGACAGAAGCGGTAAGTTCGAGACAGGTCTAAAGTTGTTCAGATCCTCAGTGTCAAGTCCTGGCTTTTTCAGCAGTGGAGTGACTTGACCAACTTTGAGGCAGTCTGGTACGACTCCTGATCTCAGTGAGCTGTTAATGATCTTGCACCATAGCGGGGCTAGGACGAGCTTCAAGTCCTTGGTCAGTTGAGGGGGTAGCTGATCAAGGGCGTGGGATGAGGGTTTAGCGTTGGAGATTAGTTTGACTATTTCTACTTACTGAATGGGAATGAAGGAGGACCAGTGATTTGGGGTGTTCAAGGAGTCGCTATCGTTGGTTTCCGACGCCTGGATCTCGGTGGAAGGGAAGAGATTGGAGCCGAGTGAGAGATCGATTTTGGCGATTTTGTCGTTGAAAAAGGTGGCGAAGTTGTCGCATCGTTCTTTAGATGCCTGAGTTGAGGAGGTCGCTGGCTTAGAGGTTTGTTTCCTGATGATATTGAAGAGCTCTTTGGGTCTGTTTTTTGCGTTGTTTAGCGCAGAGCAGAAGAAAGAAGTCTTAATGTGCTTTTTGTAGTTCCTGCGGGCTGCTTGGAGTTGATCACGGTGGAGGGCGGTGGGATTGTTCCTCCAGATTCTTTCTGAGGCTCTTAGATGTCTTCTTTCTTCGTTGGTGTCAGTGGTGAACCATGATCTGGATGGAATGCTTCTGGGTTTTTTTAGTTTCAGAGGGGCAAGTTGGTCCAGGGTGAGCGTCATGTTCGAGTTGTAGAGAGAGAGGTGAGTTCGATAGTTGGGAGGTGATCAGTGATGTTGGGGAGGAGCGCGCTTATTCTTTCTTCTAGATCCGCTCGAGGGATCTGAGCTGTGTTCCTAATCCATTTGGGGGGGTCCTGCAAGGGGTGTTGAGTAAGGACCGTTTGGTTGATGTGAAAAAGGATGATGTGATGGTCGGACCAGTCTACGGGAAGGATGTGGTCGATCGTGATTGCATTGCTTTCGGCAATAATTGCGTCGAGGGTTGCTCCTCTGTGGTGTGTTTCTTCTGAGCAGTGTTGGGTCAGGTTATTTTCTAGTAGGAGGCTGTTTAGGGATTGAATAAGCAGGTTTTTTGTTTCATTCCATCTTAGATTAAGGTCGCCAAGAATTATGTTGTTTGAGTTTCCGAGTGAGCAATGGGCAATCAGGTCAGAGAGGTGTTCCCCGAATTCGGAGGAATTGCCTGGAGGGTGATATAGGAGGTGGCAGAGGGATGGCCTGATATCGCTTGTCTTGATGTTGACTGAGAGACATTCAAAGGAGCTATACAGGCAGGAGGCAGTTTCCGTGATGGAAATGCTATTCTTGTGAATGATTGCTATGCCCCCTCCTCTTTGCACTTTCCTGTCTTTGTTGATCATTGTGAATCCAGGAGGCACCAGCATGTCCATGGTGGGGTATGAGAGATTGTTGAGCCAGGTCTCCGTGATGAATGCTATGTCTATATCATGGGAGAGGATGGCTTCTGCAAGTTCGGTTGCATGTTTAGAGGCCGATCTGCAGTTTAGGAGCATGCAGTTAATGGGGGGCCTTTCATTGCTTGGATTCTTAGTAGATGGGGCCCTAGGTAGAGAAGTTAGGTGAGGTGGGGGTCTAGGGTCTCTCGATGGAAGGTGTTCTCTTCCGACTCCCGTAATTACTTGGATCATGGATTTAGGGGAGGGATTAGAGGGAGAGTCGTAGGTTGAGGCTAGGTATGCCGCTTCCCGGGAGGAAAGTGCGGCTTTTGCTCTTCTGGGTCTCTCAGAGCGATTCTCAATACCCATTCTGTTGATCGATGGCCAGGACCTGGGGGGGATGGGGGGCCCGTTGGGGGGCGGTGTCATGGCACATTCGGGTTGGGTGAGATTTGGCAGTGAGGTGGGGGGCTGAGTGGGCTTGCGGATCGTGACCAGGTTGGATAAAGTTTCATTCAGGCCTCGGATCAGGATTTCAAGCTGGGTTTCTAGGAGGGCGAGGCGCTGCGTCATGTTATCCAAGGTGGGAGGGGGATGCCTGGGGCAGTATTGCCCGAAGGGGAGGGGTGGGTCCCAGTCATAATAGCTGTTGGGGGAGGAGCTGCCTGATTTGTCTCTGGGAGGGATCGTGGGCAGGGGGAGTGTTGGCTCATAATGAGGATTCGGCCTCGTGTGGCCTGAGGGCGGGGTGGGGCTGTGGGGAGACTGAGCTTGGGAGTAGTGCTCGTTCCTGGTTGGCTGGTTGAGATGAGAGAGGAGGTAGGGGTGGGAGGGTCGTCTGCCTGGGGGATGGGATCGTTCTTAGGAGGAGCATAGTTGCAGGAGGTGATTCGAGGGGGAGGGGAGGAGGTTTTCGAAGAGGACGCGAGAGGGGTCTGGCACCTCACCTGACGTGGAGGGTTCACTGGGGGGAAGAGAGGGGTCAGGCCGGGTCGGGTAGTGTGCAAGGGTGCCTTTTTTAGTGAGGGGAAGAGGGAGTCGAAAACCTCGAGATTATCGTTCTTAGCCTGTATCAGGACTGTGCCATTCGAGTAGATGGTTATGGAGATGTTGCCGCTCAGCGTTTGGTGGTTCGGGTGAGAGGTCGTCAGTTTGCGGCTATGGGATGTGATGGTGGTTTTGGAGATGTGGAGATGTGTATTGAGGATGGTGATCCAATTGTCTGGTCTTTCCGTGTGGAAGATGAAATCCATTTTTATCTGCCCTTTGGAGGAGCAGTGGAAGGTGTCCACGATTAGTGTTTCAGGATGCTGTCTGATCAGTCTATGTTTGAAGTGTCTCTTCACTTTACTTGTGAGGTTGGAGGGGAAAGTAATCGCGAAGGAGTTCGGCCCGTGGGGTTTCAGGTACTTCAGAGATTTTGGGGTGGCAACCATTAGCGTGGCCGGGGGCATTATGAATGGGTTCGTGGGGAGGCGGGATCCCTCCGGGGTGTGGTAGCAGTGTTGTCGGAGAGTGCTTTCTGGTCTGGTGGGGGGGGGTTGGGGAGCTCGAGGAATTGACTTCCCGGGAGGGAGGGTCCAGTGGTGAGGGGGCGTGCGGCTTAGGGCTTCTCTAGGACCAGGTTTGAGAGTCTGTGCTGGACTGGTATCTTGGGAAGGGGGTCTGTATCATTAAGGGTACTCTCTATAGGTGGCAGGGACACCTCTGCAGAGATGCGACGGTGGTTCGGGGATAGGGTCCCGGGTGGGCTTTTAGGGGATGGGCGTCTGGAGGGTGCCTACACTAACCTGTTAGTCCTTGGGAGCGTTGGAGGGGCGTTGGTTCGAGACCCTCTTGTGGCCGGCCCTTGTTTAGTCCCTGGTGGCCATTTTGGGGACAGGCACCTGGAGGCTGCCTGCACTGACCTGAGAGTTCTTGTTGCGATGTCCGGAGCGTTGGAGGGGCATTGGATCGAAGCCCTATTGTGGCCGGTTTTTGTTTAGTTTAGATTGCACTCAGGGTAGTTCTTGCAGGGACGCTTCAGTCCAGTGCTCGTGTGCCCTGGGGAGCGGGAGCAATCAACTTGCGGTCTGTGGAGTAATTCTGTCCTTGCTGGTGGAAGAATTATGATTTTAATTATTTATTTATTTTCTTATTTCTTTATTTCTTTATTTCTTTTTTTTTCCTAATGGTCATGAGAGTGGCGGCCATTACGGGGTCAGGCACAGTGAGATCTTGCTGTGTTGAGACTCGGGGCTTTGCTCCCGCTTCGGGACCGCCTATTTACTGTTAGAGGTCGGGCCTGTCCAGCCTTACTGTGGTAGGGTGAATCAGGGCCTCGTGGGGTCTTCATGCTGCCTTAGTACTCTGGGTTCATGGCGGCCATTACGGGGTCAGGCAGCGTGAACTCGTGAAGTGTTGAGGTCCGGGGCTCCGCTCCCGCCTCGAGACAACCTAGCCACCGTCGAGGCTCGAAACTGACCTGCCTCGCTATGTTTAGGAGGATCCAGGCTTCATGGGGTCCTCGAATGGCCCTTCTGCTGAGCGATTTCACTGGTGTCTTTGTGCCTGGCGGCCATTACACGGTCAGGCATAGTTGCCTGCGGTGGCTGTGCGTCGGAGCTTCGACTCTGGGTCGAAGAATGTCTTGTCGTTCCGGATCTGGCATACCTTTCCGTCTGGGCCCCGGGACTCGGCGGGTTAGGAACGGATGTCGCCGCGGGTCGCCTCGCTGACGCAGGAGCTCCGATGATGGAGATTTGGAGATCTGCAGCGTGGGTCCCTCTCGCTTTAGGCGTGGATCCCTCTCGCCCCTGGAGCTGCGTCTTGGACCCGAGCTTCCTCGACCGAAGTTGGCCCGGTGAGCAGGGGAACTTTTGCAACATGAATATTTGGTTAAACTTTTAATACAAGGAACTAGTGAAAAATATACGTCAAGCATCTGATGTAAATTATGCAGCTATACTGAAGAACATTCAAATAGGAGTTCTAACAAAAGAGGATAAACGTGCTTTAGAAAGTCGTCTTATCAAAAAACTATTTCCATCTAATATTGCAGCAGCTGAACTAATGCACAATTTTGTTGAAGAACAGAAGTCTATAGTTTGGTTAATGCCAACACTTCAAGACTGCTCTAACTTTAATGATTAATTACTACAACTGGAGAAAGAAGATATTTGGAAATTACAGCAATTGATAAAATGGAACATCAGGGAGTCACATTACTATTCCCAGATAAATTACAAGCAAAATTAGATGCTTTGGAGAAGTATGTTTCAAAAACTGCAGGATTAGAAAATATTTTATGTTTTAGCAAAAGCTGTAGAGTAATTTTGAGTCATAATTTAAATGTAGAGGAAGAGTTTGTAAATGGTCCAATGGGTAAATCAATTGGTTTCCCAAATAGAGATGAGGTTGAATACGTAGCCATAAAACTTGATCAGATTGATGGCATTTAGCAAATTGGCCATTGTGTTGTACATTTTTTGCTAGTGAAAGACTTACATGTGCGGCACCAACAGTTCCCACTCTCTCTAGCGTATGCTGTTACTGTCCATAATTCCCAGGTTTTAAGTGCAGATGCAGCTTTTGTTAATACCAGAAGTACTGTATTTAAAGGAGGAGTGTCATATGTAACATTGTTGTAAGTTAGAACATTATCTGATTCGTTTTTAATTGATTTTGATGAAAAGAAGTTTGGTGCTGATGCAAGCTGTGTAAAAGAGTACAATTGGTTAAGAAGTTTATACGTTCCTCTTTTAGGCCAATACCCTGTTTATGAGAAACGGATAATCTGTTCAAAATAGAAAATTACAAAAGAGTGTACAGAAACTGAATAAAAAGGACGCAAGGATAATCTAGAAGTTGTTAAGAAGAGAAAACTCGAAAATGACAGAGATATTGTAGATGACCAGTAGGCAAACAATTCAGGTGTCCACTGCCATGCAAATGTTGTTCTCATTGTACTGTTTCATTTACCACATTTAGTCAAACAAATTCAACAAAAACAAGATAAGAGTTTTGTCTTCTGCACTGTATCACTTGCTCCAATGTTTACTGACTGACAGAAGTGTGACACATTCTGCTTCAGATATTCGAGATCTTTTGGATATATGTAGTGGATCATAATAATAATAATTATACTCAACAGTCAACAAGATTAACAAAAATGTATTATGGTCATGTTTGGAGTTTTAGAAGATAAAGATGAAAATATTGATGGTTTATTCGGAGTTAAATACACATGGAAGCATGATTGTGATTATTCATCTAGCACTAAAATAGGTTCTGAGCATTTTCTCTATTTAACAGTACCAGATTCAAAGAGTGTGCCTTTTGAAAAATTGTTGAAGAATGCTAACCAAAATATGACCTGACCAAACTGCAGATGTTTATGTTTAAGTTTTGTAAAGCGCATGGCTACCCGAAGGCTTCCCCGCGCTGGTGAGTACTGTGCTGAGAGTAGGGCCTCTGGTACATTAACGGGGAAACAGCCATGTCTTAAGTTTATACCTGAAGGAAAGTTCATTTTCCAGTGCTCTGAGACTGGGTGGAAGATTGTTCCACAACTTCGGTACTACGTGTGCAAACAATCTCCCTCCCCATCTCATCCTTTTTACCCTGGCTGTACTGAGGAAATGAAGATGTGAGGATCTCAGATGTCTAGTTGGAACATAAGTGGTTACCAACTCTCTGAGCTTTACTGGGCCCTTGTTATTTATGGCCCTATGAGCAATACAGAGGGATTTAAACTTAATCCTTGCCTCAATTGGGAGCCAATGCAGCTGTTTGAGGGGTTCTATTGTGGAGACATAACTAGGAACCTTTAGAAGGAGCCTTGCTGCCACATTTTGCACAGTCTGAAGTCTCTTTATTACGTATTTAGGTGCGCCCACATAAAGTTAGTTGCCATAATTCAGATGGGAAACTATGAGGAATTGAATGACTGTTTTCCTTAGTTGCTCTTGGATCAATACCAGAATCTTCCTGAGCATTCGGAGTAAAGATGCCAGACAGTTTATTTGCTTGGTGGTCCATTGCTAGCAAATTGTCCAACCAAATTCCAAATTGTTTTATCACCGGTTTGGGAACGGGGGGGCATGTCAACAGGCCAGCTGATCAGAGGTCTATGTATGGCCTGGTTTCCTAGGATCATTAGTTATGTCTTATCACCATTCAGCTTTAGGCAGCAGCTTGCTATCCTGCAGCACAGTTTATCCAAACAGGGTGCCAAATGTTTATTTCCTGCATTAGGGCCTTCAGTAAGAGAAAAAACCAGCTGGGTGTCATACCCTTAGGAGACCGCTGACAGGTTAAAGTCCTGCACTAAGGTGGCAAGCTGACGCACACATATATTGAACAACGTGGGGCTGAGAGACAATCCCTGAGGGACACCACAAATCGGTTGGAAAGCTGTCAGAGAGGCAGTCTTTATCCATGACTTGGTAGGATCTGTTTTCCAGATATGAGGTGAGCCAATCTAATGCTTTGCCCTAAATTCCCACCTCACAAAGTCTATTTCTTAGGATCTTGTGATCCACTGTTTCGAATGCCGCACTTAAATCCAGTAGTAGGATGGCGGCTGAGCCTCCGTTATCCAGTATATCCTTGAGCTCCTCTGTGACCACCAGAAGTGCTGCTTCCGTGCTATGGTGGGTACCGAAGCCCATCTAGGTTGGATGAAGAATGTTGTTATTTTCCAGAAAGTTTGCTAATGTCTGATTGACATGTTTCTCTAGTACTTTTCCTAGAAAAGGGAATAATGAGATGGGTCGTAGATTGGCAAGGATTTCTGGATCTAGCTGAGGTTTTTTCTATAGTGGCCTAATTACTGCATGCTTCCATTGCTTAGGGAGCAAGCCCGCCTCTAGTGAGAAATTAAGAAGCTCCATAAGTGACGGTAATATGACCTCTGCCACTTTGGATAAGGTATGTGGGAGAGCAGGATCTAATGGAGAGCCGGATTTGGTTGCCTTTATAAGAATATGGATTGTCTCTTTGTCAAGCGTAGAGAATTTTGCTAGAATTGGAGGCATTGACAGATCCCTGCCCTTAGTTACGTCCCCTAGCGCAGGTTCGGGATTGATCTGGAATTAATCATAAATATCTGTCACTTTTTTGTGGAAGAAGGATGCTATATCGTTGCATGTTTCTTTTGTAGCTTGGGGAACGGTGTTACTATCAAGTGGAGTGGATAGGGTTTTAACCACTCTAAATAGTTCTTTTGGGGAGTTCTAAGCCTGAGTGATTTTTTCCTCATAGAATTTGGCCTGCGCTTTCTTTATTTTGATGTTATAGGATCTGATTAAAGCTTTATATTTTAATTTAAGTGCCGGGTCAAATTCCTTTCTCCAGTTTCTTTCTAATTTCTTGCAATGTTTTTTTATTGCAAAGAGGTCGTCATTGTACTAAGGGGCTTGTTCTGCATGTGTTTTAGGTCTGGAGTTAGCTTTGGGAATGCATGCATCTAGTGACTGGGTGATCCAGTTGTCCCATTGCTGATAATCCTCTTCTAGATTACCTACAAACTTAGGAGTTGTATCCTTCAGGAAGGTTTCCCAAGTCCTAGGATCTAGCTTCGACTATCTTCTTATGGCTGTCATCTGGGTCCTTCCCTTGATCTGTTGGGCAGGTTTGGAAAGTTTAAAGAGAATAAGACAATGATCGGACCAGGGGACCGGGATTAATCTAGAAAGAGTAACCAGAGGGTCATTGGAAAAAATGAGGTCCAAAGTATGCCCTTTCTCATGTGTGGGGGTTGATACGAGTTGGGTTAGTTGTAATGCCTCAAGATCTGCTCACTCAACCATACAGTCACTCACACAGCAACTTACTCTCCCATATGGCCACTTATACAGTCAGTCACTTCCCCATGCAGCTACTTCAGCAGGTACTCACTCACCTATACAGCCACTCACACAGACACTCACACAACTATTCATTCATCCCATACAGTCCCTAACATAGCCATTCACTCACCCATACAACCACTCCCACAGCAACAAACTTTTCCATAAGGCCACTCACACTTTCACTCACCCATACAGCTGCTGATACAGGCACTTACTCACTTACACAGCCATTCATAAAACTATTCATTCACATATAGCCACTACCACGGCCACTCACTCTCCCATATGGCTACTCACACAGTTACTCACTTACCCATACAGTCACTGACATACCCACTCACTCATCCATACAGCTCCTAACACACACTTACCCACACAGCCACTCACTTGCCCATACAGCCACTCACACAGCCACTCACTCACCTATATGGCCACTCAGACTGTCACTTATTCTAGAATCACTCACACACCCACTCAGACTCACACAGCTACTTACACACCTATTCACTAACCCACAGAACCACTAATATAACCACTCATTCAACTATGCAGCAAGTCACAAAGACACTCACTCACCCATATAGTCACTGACACATCCAATTACTCACCCATACAGCCACTCACACACCCAGTCACTCACCCATATAGTCACTGATACACCCACTCACTCATCCATACAGCTACTAACACATGCTACTTACATACCCATTCACTCACCCACACAGGAACTCTTACAGGCACTCGCTCACCTATAAAGCCACTCACATTATCATTCACTCACACAGCAACTTATTCTCCCATATTGCCACTTACACAGTTAGTCACTTCCCCATGCAGCCACTTAAGCAGGTACTCACTCACCTATACAGCCACTCACACAGACACTCACTCACCCATACAGGCATTCACACAACTATTCATTCATCCCATACAGTCCCTAACATAACCATTCACTCACCCATACAGCCACTCCCACAGCAACCAATTTTTCCATAAGGCCACTCACACAGTCACTCACCTGTAAAGCCACTTACACGGGTAATCACTCACCCATACATCCACTCACACAACCATTCACTCAACCATACAGCCACTCACAGAACCACTCAGTCTCCTATATGGCCACTCACAAAGCCACTCACTCAACCAAACAGACACTCACACAGGCACTAATTAATCCATACAGTCACCCATGCAGCTACTAACACACTCAGTCATACATTTATACAACCACTCCTCTTGATATATGCACAGACATACACTTTATCTTTTTTTTAACCATGAAAGGCGGTTCTGTCAAGAAACTTTTTTTTCTTCTTTTTTCGGGAACTGTTTTAAATAAAAAATTTGTTTTCTAACATTTTGTATTTTTTTGTATTTGTTCTTTAAAAATGTCAATAAGAAGAAAAAAACATTCGATCCACAAACGGAAAAACAGTGGATCAACTGGTGTAAATAAAAACAACAACAATTAACAACTGTGTTTACTTGCTGTTTCTAGAATGATGTCAACAGACTGCTCTCTGGCTGTAAGAGTGGTGTTGCAGCCAAGGCTTTAGGTACTGATGCACCTTAATTTCAGAGATATTTGTGGCAGCCACCTCTACACTTCCTGAGGGTCTCTCTCTCCAGGAGCAGGTGCGGTAGCCCTGGAGGTTAATTGCCCGTTTCCCTCTCTGTCTTTCCTTACATGCCCTCTTCACGTCATTCTTATGGTATGTTTTTAAGTGGTACAACATACTTGTTGTACCACAAGAATATTTTTTAGCTGTGCCCCTTGATAAGGTTTTGTTGCACAAGGAGCATTTCATGAATTTGGTGACTGTTTTTGATTTACCACATGGGGTGCTAAAGAATTCCCATGCAACACTTTCCCTTTTTGAGGCTGGTTCCTTATCTCCAGAATCTTCTGAATGTGCTGAAACCACCTGCTCCTCAGCTTCTTCATGCAGATCATGGTCTTCACTTCCGCCTGTTGCGATTTTAAATCTGAAAAGATTTTTATTTATGAGGAGAGGTGGCAGGAAGGCAAAGTACAAAGGGCAGGGACTTATTGCAGGCTTATGACTCACATTTACTGGGCATTCCTCATAAATAATTGAAATCAGCAATCCCTATCACAAACAGGGTTTTATTGGTTACCCACATCTATCGGAAAAGGATAGACACACACTGATTCTTCAATGTAGGGCATGTGCAGCCCCCTGCTTCTAAGAGCATCACTGAGCTGTTATTGCTCAATCTCGAATGCCTGAATGCCACCTGTCGCTCTGAGAAGTTGAACACCAACTGCTGGGGGTCACAAAACTAGTAAGGATTGAAGAGTCATGTTCTTTATGTCGAAATTAACCAGACAAATCGCTCCGCCAACTAACGGCCATGCACCACCACCCACAGAATCAAGAAAGAGCTATCAATCTGTCAGTCCTTTCCGTGTGCAGGCGGACCATGTTTCCCGTGTTGAGATAAATTAAGTTGCAGGCTCCATTTCGGGTGGTCCCCTTTTGTCAATAAAACTGGCAAATATTTTTTTTGTCTTCACAATAAAATGTGTTTTCTACCAAACAGTTTAAGGCAACAATGTTATCCTTTGTCAAACAGCCTGCTATAAAACTGGTTTGATGGAGGTAAGAATCAAAGAACGTTCTGTCCAGTCTGCTAATTTTGTTACTAATAATTTGCTAAAAATGTTTCCATTCACATCAAACAAAGCTTTCATACAATAACTTCTAGGTTCAGATTGGGGTTCATGTTTATGGAAGGGTTGCAATATAGAGCCTTTTGAGGACAAAGGAATAGTGCCAGAATAAAAAATAGAGTTAAAATTAGACATTAAAAGTATAGATTAGTTTGCGACATTCCTTTATAATGGCATTCAAAATCCCATTCGGACCTGGGGCTCGAGGCATTTTTATTTTTGTAATGATAATACTTATTTCCTCTGTGGATGTTTCAATTTAAGCACAAAAATAGGTAGTAACCACTTTCATCGAAGAGTGGTAAACAGCGTCATACAACTTAGTACAATAAGTGTCCCATTTATTATAATAAGACAGTCCCAACTTATTTTTCATATCCTGACCAAACCCAATTAGTGACCAGAACTTCCTGCTGTTTTTCCTGAGTATTGATCCATGTAGTTCCGTCCATAATTTCTGTTGTTGTTTAAATTTCACTTCACGCAATGCAATCCCTAGGTCTTTTTTTATTGTCATATTTCATTATTCCTAAGGTTACTATTTTAAACTTTAAGAGCCCTTCTCATTTTCTGCCTATAAATGCATTTTAAATTTTGGAACCTCCTTTACCAATCATTTTCAGATGCAGAGATTTTGTTCGGATTACATATTCTTGTTGAAAATTGAATTTAAAAACTTCTGTTTCTATATTTTCCCACTCCTTTGCATTGAGGTTATAACTACCCTCTGAAATGGTTCTTACAATCGATTTAATAGAAGGAAACGCCCACAGATCTTCTAATTTATTTGCTAATCTACAGTTTCATTTAATTATTCCTCATGTAATCTCTTCAATATTCAGATAATCGGGCTGTTTCACAGTGCAAAGCTCCTCTTGCAATGATTTAAGAGTTATTAATTGGGGAGAGTGATCACTTTCTTTCCTGAACTCAATGTCAAAGCATAGGCATTTGCTGAAATCCGTAACAAGTATAATCTATGATAGATTTATAACCGGCTGGATTATATGTGTGGTTTGCTGGTTGATTTGTAGAAAATCTCTAGTTTAAAGTAAGGAAACCCAGGTCATAAAAAAAGATAAAATATATCTATCTAAACTTTTCTGTTTAAAAGGAGAATACTTCAACAACGGAACGCCAAGATAACTGTCTTCAGAATCCTCTGCTGCTATAGTAGTGTTTTCGTGCAAAAGGTTAACATTACAATCTCCAGCATTAATTATTGCTGCATGCTTAACAGTTTCTATTTGATCTTCTAAAAATGTAAAGAAGAAGAAAGACTTGAAGGAGGACAGCATGCGTTAATTATCAAAAGCTTAGAATTGTCTAGAAACTCAATCAGCACAGCAAGTATTAAAGAGGATTTCGATAACAAAATTGAACGTTTAATCTTTAAATTAAAAATAATTAGGGTGATTAACCCTCCACTCGATGTACCCATTTTATTCATAATTGCATTAACCTTAAATACCTCAAAGTTTGAAATAAAACAGGTATCCGTTCTCCATGATTCCTGAAGACAAACAATATGCTTAGCAGTAATGAACTGTAAAAGATCCATTCCACTAGATTTTAAATGACGGTTAACGCCAGCAATATTCCAAGTACAAGTATTAATACAATCAGAAGAAACTTGCAATACAGTCCTCTTCCCTTATTCTTGGTTCAATTCCACATGAGCCGGATGATCTATAATTCTCCTGTGCCGAAAATGGTCATGATCTCGCAAGGTAATGTTCCTGGTTACCTATGATGATGTATTAAAAAGACTGATTCTAATATTTTTTAAATCAATCTTAATCGAAGTTTCTGGCCCCTTGCAATTATTCCTAAAAATAGAATTTTTTTCTGCTGGAAAATTATTTCAGTTTAATATGTCCCATAAAATTGTGGGATAATTTTCATTTTGTCCTTTATGCATGACAATACCCCACAGAGTGAGTGATTCATTTATGTCACCAATGTGATGTATCCATAATACCGAAGACCAGCCTGTACGAGCGACCTCTTTCCTAGTCCCCTGATCAACAATAAACTTTACTGGGAGCAGGGCCTCTGATTTCAAACTAGAAAAATTATCAAATTCCCTCGGTAGGGTTAAAATATTTTGCCTATTTGAAATGTCATGCCTGCATCGCAAATAACAATGAGGTTAGAAATCAATTTGCACTGAAGCCAAGTCTTCATGGTGATTAGAAGTCATACATTTAGAAGATGACAAAGTGGAAACCTGTGGAGAATGATTACAAACCTGAGTGTTGGCTGGAGGTACTGTTGAAAACAAAGAATGTATGTTAGGAACCGCAATTTGAGAAGTAAACTGAGACAAAAGGGTGACTTCATTATTACTTCTGGAATTCACTCCAGGTCGTTCTATTGTAGATATACCTGTAAAAACTACGAGTGTATTATAATTTTTTTTTTTTGCAGAGTTTTATATAGCGCGAACTTGACCCGGTATCAGGTATCAGAGCGCTTTACATAGCACCAGTTGCGTTACATGAGGACACGTTCATTTTTTGTTAGGCACGGGGAGATTAAGTGATTTGCCCAGAATCACAGGATGTTCAGTGTCATTGCCGAGACTCGAACCCGGTTCCCCAGATTCGAGGACGACCGCCCTAGTCGTTAGGCCAACTCCTCTCCCCAGTATAATTACTGATATACCTTCAGAAATATTATTCAAAACCAACAAAGACAAATTCTCGTTTGAATCTGAAGTTGGTTGTTTAATCAAATATCTATTTCTAAAATTTGTATTAGATGGAGCTGATCAAACAGGTTCTGTAATCGACAAACAGATTGGAGAATTATCTATAGAGACATCCTTCAAAGAGCACGTAGGCTTAAGCTGTATTGCTTTCATCAGCAATAAATCCGTCGAACTAGTAATTGAATCTGCAGATTTCTTAGTTTCTTGGCTACTCACATGAGTCGGAGAAAAGATGAAAGCATCCTTCAAATTGGAATGCAAATTCAATTGAGGGATAACTTCTTTAGCTGTTTGAAATGGTGATAAGGAGGAGACTTAATCAATAAGTCAGGTCTCTTGTAAAGCCAGACTACTCACCCATTAGGATCTCAAGGCACTGAGGGGGGATCTGCGGTTCAGTCGAAGAGCCAGGTCTTGAGGTCCTTCCTCAATGAAGGCAGCAACGGTGATTGCCTGAGATGTAGAGGCAGGGAGTTTTAGGTCTTCACAGTGAGGTAGGAGAAGGATCTTCCTCGAGTCGTGGTCTTGCGGATCCGTGGGATGATGGCTGGGGCGAGTTGGGTGGAGCGGAGATGTCTGGTGGGTGTGTAGCAGGAGAGGAGGTGGTTGAGGTATGCAGGTCCGGCATAGTGAAGGGCATTGTAGGCTTGCGTGAGGAGCTTGAAGGTAATTCTTTTGTTGATCGGGAGCCCGTGGAGGTCTCTCAGGTGCCCGGTAATGTGGCTACAGCAGAGGATGTTCATAATGAGTCTGTTGGAGGCATTCTGGATGTTCTGCAGTTTTTTAAGGAGTTTGTAGTTGGTGCCGGCGTAGAGTTCATTGCTGTAGTCAAGTCTGCTGCTGACAAGCGCATGGGTGACCGGTTTCCTGGACTCGGTGGGGATCCAGTTGAAAATCTTATTAAGCAGGCAGAGCATGTGGGAGCAGGAGGATGAGACAGTGTTAATTTAGTGGTTCATTGAGAGAGAGGAGTCCAGGATGATGCAGAGGTTGTGTGCGGGGTTGGTGGGTGTTCTAAGCGCTGCAGGCCACCAGGAGTTGTCCAGGTGGAGGGGGTGGAGCCTAGGATGAGGACTTCGGTCTTGTCTAAGTTGAGCTTAAAGCAACTGTCCTTTATCCAGATGGCGACTGCCTTCATTGCGTTGTGGAAGTTGCTCTTGGCAGTTGTGGGGTCGTCTGTGAGGAACAGAATCAGCTTGGTGTTGTCGGCGTAGAAGACAATGTTGAGTCCATGGCTTCTGATGATGGCTACAAGCGGGGCCATGTAAATGTTGAAGAGGGTGGGGCTCAGGAAGGATCCCTGAGGCACTCCACAGCTGATCTCTGTGGGTTCTGAGTAGAACAGTGGAAGTCAGACACTCTGTGTTTGGCCAGTGAGGAAGGAGCGGATCTATTCTAGGGCTTTATCACAAAGGCCGGCGTCGTGGAGTCTTGCCCAGAGGGTGTGGTGGGAGATGGTGTTGAAGGCGGCTGAGAAGTCCAGGAGGATGACAGCTGCAGTTTTGCCTCAGTCGAGGAAAGTGCGGATGTCATCTGTAGCGGTGAGCAGAGCAGTCTCAGTGCTGTGGTTGCTTCTGAAGCCCGATTGGGAGAGGTCCAAGATGTGGTTCATTTTGGTGAACTCGGAGAGTTAGGCATTGATAGCCTTCTCAATGACTATGGCTGGGAAGGGGAGAACAGAGATTAGTCTGTAGTTCTTGAGGTCCATCGGGTCGGCAGAGGGTTTCTTCAACAGGTGGTTGATCTCTGCATGTTTCCAGTCTTCAGGGAAGGTGTTGGACTCGATAGAGCAGTTGTTGGTGTGACAGAGTTCGGTGGCAATGGAGATGCCGGCCCTGTTGAAGATGTGGTGAGGGCAGGGATCCAAGGGGGCTCCGGAGTGGATGCTCTTCATGATCCTGAGGGTTTCGCCAGAGGTGAGGGTGGTCCAGTTGGGCAGACTCTGCTGGGGGCTGGAGCCATTGGTTGGGTGGTTCCAGGCGGGGTGGGTGGGTCTTGGGTTGTGAAGATGTCGTAGATATCCTTGATCTTTGTGGTGGAAAAAGGTGGCGAGGTTGTCATAGAGGTCTTGAGAGGGGGGAATGTCTGCTGTCTTCGTGCTGGGTTTGGCGAATTCTTTGACCACAGTGAAGAGTTCCTTGCTGTTGTGTTCATAGGCATTGATGCTTTCCTTTATGGCTGTTTTCTTTGTTGTTCTGATGAGGTGGTGGTTTTGAAGGCTGTGTGTTCTGTCAAGATCTTGCTGCTCCTCCACCTGTTCTTGAGCTGTCTTCAGATGCGCCTGGACTCTTGGAGGTCGGGCGAGAACCAGCTGGCTTTCCTGAAGGGCTGCTTGCCTGAGGGTTTCCTGTGGGGAGCCAGTATGTTGATGCAGTTGGAGATCCAAAGGTGGAGGTTGCCTGCCACAGCATTGGCATCCGTTGATGTCACTCAGAGGAGTGGCTGACAAGATGTTGTTGCTTGCTGAGAAGATGGGGTTGAGCGTGTGTCCTGCTGAGTGGGTTGGAGAGGTGACCAGTTGTTTGAGTCCGATGGTGGCGAGGTTCTTCAGTAGGGATACTGTGTTGTGGTTGTTCAGGTTGTCCAGGTAAAAATTGAGGTCGCCGAGGAGGATGTAGTCTGTTGAGGTGAGAGCGTGGTGTGCAATGAAGTCGTCTATGCCTTCGCTGAAGGGGAGGTGGGGTCCGGGAGCTCTGTAGACGAGGGTGCTGTGGAGGGTGGAGTTCGGGTTGGTCTGGATCTGGAAGTGGAGGTGTTCAATGTCAGAGGAGTGGTCGTTGGAGCTTGTTGTGAGGTGGAGGCTGTTTTTGTGTACAATGGCAATGCCTCGTCCCAGTCGGTTATTGCAGTCTTTATGAGCGCTATGTTGTTCAAAGATAGTTTTTTTGTTTTGCTCTGTCTCTCCTTCAAGGGCTCTGATATGATTATTTATTTGATTTTACCTTCTTCTTTAATTTCCCCAGCTTTTTTAAATTTTTTAATGCTCAGATATTACTGAAACCCTTCTAATTGATCAGCAGAAGTTGACTCATTTGAAACTACAGGTGACATATTGGCAATAAAAGTGATGTAAGAATTCAGGAAACTAACAACACTTGGAGATAAGGCGCTTTCTTCAGATGCTTTCAAAGCCGATTTTGACAAAATATCACAGTCCTCCCCATTCAACTGTATGATCTGTTTGCCAGAGGATGGGCTCCTGGAACCAAACAACCATTACTGTTATTATCCAAAAGATGAACAGGTGTTCGTGCCACATTATAATCAGCACACTGAAAAGATTCCTTTTGGTTCTGTGTGATAATCACACTCAAACAAGATGCAATTTTTTTTACGCAAAAATTGTGAAAGGTTAACAAAATCATCTTCTCAAAAAACATTCTGCAACTTCATAACGAGAGGAGAAGAACTAGAAGGGAGATACCAATTCTTTAAAATCATTGTACACCGATTTGATCTCCTTTGACATATTGTTTACTATAACAGTTTGATTATTTAGTGATTCTGATTGAGTACATATTGTGTCAGAGATCTTAGCTAAGGTAAGCTAACTGCACCCATGGTTGCTTAAATAGCATAAACAGGAGGGATGTTTGAGGAGGGTTGGTCATTTGAGGAGATCCCTTGAAAGTTAGACTGGGCATTTAGTTCTGTATTTGACCCTTATATCATCTGGAAATTTCTGCCCTAAAAAGTCTAATTCCTTTGCAAAGACCCCATCATCAAATGAATCCTGTGTTTTAGGAGTCAAAATGGCATTAATGACTGGATTTTCTTATCTACCATATATGGAATCAGATTCGTCAATATTGTTAAAAAGGAATTCCGAGATGGTAATATTCTGAGATTTAGTGGGAGGGATAGAATTCCTCTGGGCTACAACCATGATTGCATTCTTGTTTGCATTTACAGAGCTGTCATAATTGGTTTTTAATTCTAGATTAATGTCCCTAGTCAGAATTGGTTTAAGGGGAACAAGTTGACAACAATCCTGAAGCATCTTCTGACTTGTTTTCCTGAAGAGGGACTGGTTATGCTAAGATGAAGCTGCTTTGATCAAAGATAACTTACCAGATTGTTTGGTATTAGCTTTATAGACTGGGTTACAATAGGACTAACCTGTCACCACTTGGGACGATAGATCTACTTGAGAACCAGGTGCTCATGTACATTCCATAGGTGCAAGATTGAACATCGAGATTGAGATCGCATATGCATGGTTGTTGATTGACTATTGATTAGTCTCTTTAATCTAAAATCTGATTCAAGGAAATACAGGAAAATTGTGATCGTTTTTCTCGGGGACAGGCTCATCCTTATCCAACAGAAACTGCACAGCCAGCTCAGAGCACACGCGTCAGACGTACAACGTAGTGATTTTTTAATTACAGAAGGACGCGAGGAGCAGGATGGAGAGTGGCCAGGCAGGGGAGGCGGCAGACAACAGGTAAGTGGCTTCTTTTATATTTTTAAAGACTTTGGGAGGGAGCGTAGCGTATTTCACTCCGTGGAAATATGCGTAGAGGCACTACGCCTGCTACGCCCAGGGTTAATTAAAAGGCAACAACAGAGGCCGGGGAAGAAGTACGACACAGTGGTACTGGCAAGTAGCACCAAGAAATGCAGCAAGCTGTCACCACCTCTGGCCACAAGGGAGAGTCAGTCACAAATGGAAGGACGCCACTTGGGAAGAGCGCTCCTGGCCTCAGTCCGCATCCACGTTTGTGGCCCGCGGTCTGCACCACATTGTGCTCACATGGGACACAGGGGGAGGAGGACTGTTTTCAGCACATTCACATTCAATTTGCATGGACACATTGAGTTGCCTCCCCTCAAGACATGCTCCCATTGTACATTACCTTGTACATCCTAATACACATCATTCTATCCATCCTAATGCACACAATTCTGTACCTCACTCAGTGCTCCCCGATACACAACACCCAGTGCTCCTGTAATGCACATCACACAGTCTACCCTTAGGTACATGACTCTTTAATGCCCTGAGAATGCAGTAGCGGTCCGTGGTAGAAGTGACGGCCGGGCGGTGACGTGGGGCGGGGGAGGGGCAGGGTGGGGGCAGGGTGGGGGGTAGTAAACCACAGATTACGGCCGAATACAGGTAAGTAAACATTTAAATAAATAAAACGAATTTCGTTGCGCGCACTGCATCGCATTTGGCGATGCAGCGCGCGCAACGAAATTCGTTTAATTTATTTAAATGTTTACTTACCTGTATTCGGCCGCAATCCGTGGTTTACTACCCCCACCCTGCCCCTCCCCCACCCCACGTCACCGCCCGGCCGGCACTCCTACCACGGACCGCTACTGTGTACCTTTATTGTGGGTGCCTCGGTATGCATGCACTAAATTGAAAATACATATTTTGGCCCTGATAATGCTAGTTTTCTTAATATTTCAAGTTTCGTTTTCATAACACACACACACAATCACACATTACAAAAGAAGCACTTACACACACACACACACTCGCACACATATTACCAACGTTTGTGTTCGTTTTCTATACAGAAATGTTAGCAGTGATGTTGTTACCTGAAGAGTTTTAGAAATGATTCCATTTCTTCGCCCAGTGCTACTTGTTAATGCCTTCCAGCACATCATTTGTTTCATAATTTGGCCATCCAGCTGGCGCTCCTGGGTGCAAGAATAGCTCAGCTGGCTGCTAAATAAGAATGGAGATACTGAAGTACCGTAAAACTGAGTCAACACCTGCTGTGAGAACTGAAACATTTATGATCAGAAGCAACTAAAACAGCAATTATGCAATTGTGGTCATTTTAATTGCTTGCATTTGCATGAAATGGTCCAAAAATATAAAACCATTTGAGTGTGCCAGAATTAAACCGTTGTAAACTACTATAAAATGAACATACACAATTGTATGGTATCAACAGAAATAGTTCACTTCTGCCCCCTTAATCGTAATGAGCCTTCTGGCACACTCTAGATATTTTCACAAATATGTACGGATGTGTTTGTGATTATTATGCATCAAAGTGGGTATTTTGTTGATTCTGTGTTCAATAATAAAAGTACAATTGAGCACTTGAGGAGTTACTAATTCTTCCAGCGTGTAGTTAGGTTCATTTAAAAACACGGTTCGCGTGTTCCTGGGATAAAATTCACTTTAAAAAGCCATAGAAGTAATATGTTCGAAAATAAGTCATCCAGTCATGTAATCTTAAAAAGTGTGCTATCACTGATGTTTTAAACTAAAAAATACATTAAAAGATTGTAAAACACTCTGAATTTCAAATGTGTGCATTTTGCAGATAGTTTTCTCTTCTTAAGTGTTGTTTTAAAATGGGGTGTTTTAAGTTTTAAAATCTAGGTTTTGACAATGCAGTTGTCAGTCTTGTATATATGTATGTATGTATGTATGTACGTGTGTGTGTATGTATGTGGAATTTGTATGCACAAACCTAGGGAAAAGGGCCGTGATGAGCTGTACAGAACCAAAGGCAAGTATACAGTCAGCAAGTGATTGGAGAGGTATCTGGTTATTGGAATATTATTGCATTGTGATGTAGTGATCTTTAACCCCTTCGATGCGCGTGACGAGCTCAGCTCGTCATGCTGCGCGGTAGCGCTGTGCGCATGACGAGCTGAGCTTGTCACAACCCCACCCGCGATCGGAATGTCCAGCACACGAGCGGAATTCCGATCGCGGTCAAGGGGTTAAAGAGGCTGTATCCAACACTTTCCTACATTGGAGCACTGTTCGAGTGGTCTTATGGATAAATGGATGTTGTTTCACATCCTGGGTGTATAGAGTAAAAAGGCCTTCTGCCTTGTTTTTTGTTTTTTTTACACTACTTAGGGGCCGATTCCGATCTCGGCCGGTAGCGCACCGAATCGGATTCGGCTTAACTGGATCCGATTCGGAGCCCTCTTTTCCGACCGATTCGAACGCGCGTCCGGCCGAGCGAGTACGATGCGAGCGCACGCAAAATCGCCGACCGACTCGTTCACGGGTCCGAACCACACCGACCGACTCGCTCGGACTCGACTCGCACCGCGCGATGGAGACGTTCCCCGGCCGGGCAAGTACGATGCGCGCCTTGAGCAGTCCGACCGACCCGCACCGTCCGGCTCGAAACAGCTGTCGGAGCCGGACTTTGGAGGTCCGTGTCAGACCCCCCTGTACGCGTAGCCACGCGAGTCGCACACAGGGGGGACCCATGGGTCCCCCCTACCTGTGCCTGTGCGGCGCGAACCGCATCGACGCAAACCCGCTGGAGGGGGCGCCCTCGTTCGCCTCGCACCCATTGAGTCAATGGGAGCCCGCGTACGCGTTGTACGACCGGCTCCCATTGACTTCAATGGGAGTCTGACCGAATCGAGTCCGATAGCATGCGTGCGCATCGTACTCGTTCGGTCGGACTGCCAGAGTCCGATTCGGTCGGAATTCTCTCCGAGTCCGGCTCGGTCGGAGAGTTTTCTGGCCCGAATCGGAATCGGCCCCTGAGTCTCCAGTCTGATGTAATTGTTGCCATCGATATACAGAAATCAGGTAATCACAACGTTCATATATGTGCATGTGTATGTAACATAAATATGAACGTTGTGGTTACCTGATGTCTGCATATTGATGGCAACAATTATGTTATTGATGCACTATGCTAGAATATCCCAGCAAGCACAACTTTTTCCCATTTGGCGTTTATGATTGATGGACATGCTAATATGGCAGCCGCAAAAACACCAGTATTCAACTATGATGGCCAGTCCCTCCTCTTTTGCCTGATTTGCATCTTCCAATGGGAGCCCGGTTTGATGAAATTTAAAAAGAACTACAATGGAGTGTGTTTTAATTGTTATGAGCAGTGAGAAAGGCAAGCTCGCCGAAACGTGTCTGCTCATTTTATACCAATAAATTACAGTACTTGACCCAGTGAGCGCCTGTCCTGCTTTTTGCTGGGTTTTGTTGGTATGTGTACGTGAGCTCCATCCTCACGAATGGAGCACCCGCCCTAAGGAATTCGGCTGCATTGGTGGAATGGTGAAAAAGAGTTGTAATAAAGCTGCCTGAACTGTCGTATTTGGAAAGGACTTGACTCACATGACACTGACTGACGATCGGGGATTATTTAATCAGAGGAATCGGGCATTTGACCTTTTTTCCTGTGTTAGTGGGCCAGCGAATTACTGGATTGGTGGCAGGCGAGGGGCACCTGGAACATTTGGAATGTATCATCAGGAGAAGACACGCACGAGTTGATAAAGGGCGCACAGTATTGTAATCGTGCCCTTATCACAGTACAGAACTGCTCTTTTGAGGATGTTTGGCATGCCGATAAAGGGTTCTAGTTTTGATAGGAGGTTAAGTAAATATCTCCTTAGCATGTTTGTAACATAAATATGAACGTTGTGGCTACCTGATGTCTGCGTATCGATGGCAACAATTACGTTATTGATGCATTATGCTAAAATTACCCAGCAAGCACAACATTTTGCCATTTGGCGTTTATGATTGATAGACATGCTAATATGACGGCCACAAAAACATGAGGATTCAACTATGATGGCCAGTCCCTCCTCTTTTACCTGATTTGCATCCTTCAATGGAAGCACGGTTTGATGAAATTTAAAAGGAGTTGCAATGGTGTGTGCTTTAATCGTTATGAGCATTTAGAAAGGCAAGGTCGCCGAAGATCATTTTATACCAATAAATTCCAGTACTTGACCCCGTGAGTGCCCGTCCTACTTTTTGTAGGGTTTGGCAGTATGTGTAGGTGAGCTCCATCCCCACAAACAGAGCACCCACCTTAAGGAGTTCGGCATTAATGGAATGGTGAAACGGATATATATATATGCAGTCTTCATTAAAGAGGTGTACCTACCTGTGAGTGCGTCTTCTCTCAAGGGCAACCTTTTTTGTGGATGCAACACAGCCGGTCCAGCCGTGAAGACGCACCGCCGCACGAAGAAGAGGATCTTTGGTGACTTGAATTTGGAGCCGCTAACAGAATGGGAGGCTCTAAATGAGTGATGTATTATATGCAGCACATCCAGGAATGTGGCCTTGACTCAACCCATTGGAGGGTAATGAACTTTGATGAATTTGAGAGCTATGGCAGCACCCACATGGGATTTGATGAGATTGCAGCACTACCATTACCAGAATGCATTTCAACTCACTAACGAGACCCACTGGGGGCGGAACTATTGCGTAAGCAGGTGGCTGCAATTTGGTTGCTGTTTCTCTCAGAGCTAGCCTGTGAGCAAGGACTGTGGAGTCCGAAATGCGTTAGGCCCCTTTGATATGATTTGATATCAGATGCTGTTTTTGCTGCAGTTTTCATTAAAGAAGTGTTCCTACCTGTAAGTGCATCTTCTCTCGAGGGCAACCTTTTTTTGTGGATGTAAAACGGCCGGTCCAGCCGTGAAGACGCACCTACGCAAGAAGAAGCGGATCTTTGGCGACTTGAATTTGGAGCCGCTAACGGAACGGGAGGCTCTCAATGAGTGACGTATTATATGCAGGGCATCCAGGAATGTGGCCTTGAATCAACCCACTAGAGGGTAATGAACTTTGATTAATTTGAAAGCTATGGCAGCACCCACATGGGATTTGATGAGATTGCAGCACTACCATTACCAGAATGCATTTAAACTCACTAACAAGACCCACTAGGGGCGGAACTATTACTTAAGCAGGTGGCTGCAATTTGGTTGCTGTTTCTCTCTGAACTGGCCTGTGAGCAAGGACTGTGGAGTGCGAAATGCGTTAAGCCACTTTGATATGATTTGATGTCAGATGCTGTTTTCTCTGCAGTCTTCATTAAAGAGGTGTACCTACCTGTGAGTGAGTCTTCTCTCGAGGGCAACCTTTTGTGTGTATATATATATATAATGTAATGTGGTAGTAGAGACTGTTTTTTGGTGTGTGCTGAACCATGATGTGATGTGATCTATGTATATATCACATCACATCACATCATGGTTCAGCACACACCAAAAAACAGTCTCTACTACCACATTACTGGTAATCTAGTGTGGGAATGATTCACAGTTTTAAAACTTCAAAACATGTCGGGGAAGAGGAAGAGGACGGGGTAGTGTCGAAAAAGGAGAAGGCGAGACAAGCAGAGGCAGAGGAAGAGGGAATTTCAGAGGGCGCATGGGAACAATTGTAACATGCTCAACCACAGCTTCTTAATGGATGATGCAGAATTAAATCGCACCAATGTGAACCTTACTACGAAACCCCTCAACGACCTGGAAATTAGAACATTATGCCTAGGCCTATCTTTCTGCCCCACAGAACCATTGAATTATGCCAATACCTGCATAGACCTCTTCAAATTTTGCAGAAAACTCAAGTTGAAAAAATGGCATATACTGAAACCCAACACCAGTAGAGACATATGTTCTAACACCATTACCAATGAAGAACTCAATATTAGTGATATCGATACCCTCATGACGTTGCACGAACTGGGTAGTGGAGGGACCACTGCGAATCAGGACATGTATCAAACATTAAGAAAGTTCGAAATTAGTTATGACAAAGCGGCTGGTAAAAAATTCAAACCTAAATCCACATTTTTACCAAATATGCTGCATGATAACATTGACACTTTTCAAGACATTGTTTCTGATCAATTGTTTAAATTTAAACAAAAAGTATGGTTTAAGAAATCAGCACCACTATCCTATAATCTCACCATTGCACAGAAGAATGCCATTACCAACCTAGCCACAGATAGCTCCATCGTCATAAGGCCAGCGGACAAGGGGGGCAATGTGGTGATTATGAGTAGGGATATGTATATAGCAGAAGCCAACCGCCAGCTTAACAATCCCCAGTTTTATGCCCTTACCAACAGGAATGAGTACACCAAGAGTATTTTAGACATTAGGAGCTATCTCACAGATTGGAGGGACAGGGGACTGCTAAAATGGGAAGAATATTGCTATTTAAAGAAAGACTTTCCCAAACTTCCAGTCCTATACCTCCTCCCAAAAATCCATAAAGACCTAGTCAATCCCCCAGGTAGGCCCATAGTTTCCTCCAGGGGTAGTGCACTAGAGAACGTATCTAGATACGTTGATCACTTTTTGAAAGACCAAGTAGCCCTCCTACCTTCCTACGTAAGAGACAACAAGGATTTTCTTATTAAAATCCAAGGGGTGGAGTGGCAAGAAGACTTCTTCCTAATAACGATGGACGTAAGCTCATTATATACGATCATTGAGCACGAGTTGGGTATTTAAGCATGCAAAAAATATCTCTCCAAAAGACCAATCAAGCATCTAGAACATACAGATATGATCATTGCCATGGTCAGGTTCTGTCTTAACAATAACTTTTTTCTCTTTAATGGAGAGATATATAGACAGACCCTCGGTACAGCCATGGGAACATGCTTCGCTCCTAGTTTTGCGAACTTGTTCCTAGGAGCTTGGGAAGAGGAACTTAGAAAATATACACAGTTCAAGAACGATTTTGACAAGGTCATCCTATGGCTGAGGTATATAGATGACCTCTTCCTGATATGGAGGGGGACGGCTGCTGAAGCCACTGATTTTATACAGAGACTGAACAACAACAAGTGTAATCTGGTTCTTACCAGTAATATCAGTGACAGAGCAGTTGAATTCCTGGATATCAAGGTAGAAATAAAAAATCAGGCCATACACACTAGCCTGTTTAGGAAGACCACGGCTGGGAACAGCCTGCTCCATGCCATGAGCAGCCACCCCGATAGGCTCAAATGGAGTATCCCCTACGGGGAACTCCTAAGGCTAAGCGGAATTGCAGATCAGAGGATTCATTCCTGTCTGAACAAGATATCATGCTCACAAGATTTGCTGAGAGAGGGTACCCCAGGTGGGTCCTCCGTAGAGCAGTGGAAAAGGTCAAAGCAGTGAGCAGAGACACCATGCGAAAGAACAAAGAAAGCGTAGAAGTAAACAATGTCAGTGAGGACGCCATGAGGGTCATTCTTACTTACAATGGGTGTTCAAAGGAAATTCAAAAAATCCTAGTGAAGAACTGGGACATGTTGAGGAAAGATCCTATCATTGGCACCACCATTCCCGATAGACCCCGTATCACCTACAGAAAGGGCGCAGTATGAGAGACATTTTGGTGCATAGTGATATCACCACCAGGGAGGATAGAGGCATCAATTTGCAAGGCTTCTTCCCTTGTGGACACTGCAAAGCGTGTCACACTAGCCGCATGCGGAAAGAGTTTATGAAAACTTGCAACAGCGTCTCCATATCCATCCGCCAATTCCTTACTTGCAGTTCCTCATATGTTGTTTATGTCTCTAGAGTGTCCTTGCAATCTTCGCTATGTGGGTAGCACCACACACATGGCCAAAAAGTGGGTAATGGAACACATGAGGGCCATCACTAACAAGGACCAGCATTACCCCATAGCCAGGCACTTCGAGTCTTACCATTACTCTGACAGTGCTAAACTGCAATATTTTATCCTTGAACAAGTTGAAATTCGACACAGGGGAGGTAATCGAGAACTCCAGTTGAGGAAACGAGAATCAAGGTACATTATCGAATTGGGAACACGCTTTCCGAAAGGGCATAACATTGACGAAGAAATCGCCATACATTTGCATGAGGAATAGTCTCTGATCCATTGTGGGGGAGATCTGGTTCATGAACATGCAGCCCATGTTTTTTTATAGAACTATATGCATGCAGTTGTTTCATTGAATGTAGCATTCCTATGTTTCAAGATTTTAACTTTCTAGCTCTCTTTTTTTTACAGGAGGAAAAGAAGGGACTTACTGGATGGAACCGGTACTTCTACATTGGTCCCTAACCTTTTCTTCGAGGCATCATTCTCCTGATGTTCCGGTCACCACAGCTAAAAAAGAAAATATTTCTCATTTCTTTTCAATTACTGTGTTTTCTATTTGTTTATCCTTTTTACTCTTCACTTGAACATTTTGTGAACCACTTTCTTTCCATTGTTATTTTGTACAATTTCGATAACTCATTGCAGTTGGACATACCATGCCACTCTTTCCCACTTGGGGAGACTATTTAGTGCTTACAACCATGCTGTCTTTGGTTACATGTACCTTGTTATGTTCTTCCATGCATAATCTATAACTGTACAGTGCTTGTTACAAGTTTCAGTTCTGGGTAGGATCCAGGTAGGACACCTGTGCATTTGTCAGGTTCTACTGACATGTCCCGCATTCTTGGGACAGGGCAGGGTGCAACACACTATGTGGTATGCACCGTTTGTTTGGCACTGAAAATTTTGCAATCATCATGCCTATGTCAGTAATTGATATTGCATTCCACGATGCAGTACGCAACGATGTACTGTTACAAGGTACAGTTCAGGGTGAGACCCAGGCAGGGCGCCTATGTATTTGTCAGGTCCGGCTGCCATGTCCCGGAGTCACGGGGCATGACAGGGTGCAACACACTACGTGGTGTGCACAGTCTGTTTGGCACTGGCATTATACTCTTGCACATGTGGATATTTACCTAATGGAGATCAAGCATGTCTAACGTAATACAATTATGCAAGGTATCTTTGCAATTTTATGCACATGTAAATAATTGATACAGCAGTTTACGATGAAATTTGTGACAGGCCAGTGATGAATTTGCAATTTCAATGCTTGATGTGTAACACTGGTTATGTAGCCATTGTAAGATGGCGGCAATTTTTGCTGTGTTTTCACCTTGGTTTCAACAGCATGTCCAGTCTTACTTCAGTTTCTATCATTGTGTATGTAATGAGGTTGCATTTCACTTCCACTTTGTGTGATCAAGGGCGCTTGACGTCCGAAATGCGTCACGTCTCGATATATGGAGTAATAAATCGGTCGTTTTTGGAAAACTTGGCACGGTCTCTGAGAGCACTTATTATTGTGCAGTGTTATTATATATAAATAAATAAATAAATAAATATATATATATATATCTATCTGCATTGCAGTGTTATATATAAATAAATAAATAAATATATATATATATATATATCTATCTATATATATATATCTATCTATATATATATATATATATATATATATATATATATATATATATATATATATTCACTGAAAAAACCATAGGTTTTAGGGACAGTTATAGTTACTTGGACATTGCACTCGTACAAAACCCGTGAAATTCCCCCGTTATAGTTAGTTCAGCTAACTATAACTCGCGCCCCGCAATGCACTGCTGATGACGTCACATATTACATCACTCATGACATGGTCAGTGACATCACTGATGACATCACTGATGACATCTCAAATGACATCACTGATGACATCATCCAGTGACTGTGTGTTTCTGTAAAGTTTAAATATTTTTTATATATATAGGAAAAGACGTATTGAAGAATGAGTGGGTGTGTAAGTGTCTGTATGGATGATTTAGTAGGTGCGTGACTGACTCTATAAGTGAGTGATTTAACGTATCTTACTGAATGCATGGGTTAGTGACTAATCTGGGTGAATGTCTGTATCCGTCTGTCTGTTGCTGTGTAAGTGGCTGCATGTGTTTGTGAATAGCTAAATGAGTGTCTATATGAGTTATTGAATGCTTGTCTGAGTTATTGAATCCACTGTATGGGTGCCTGAGTGTTTGTTTGGGAGGGGTGTGTGCAACTCTGTGCATAGATGTGTGAGTGGGTGATTCACTGGGTGGATGGTTTCAAGAGTGCATCTGTGATAGACTGTATGGGTGGGTAAGTGTGTGTAAGAGTGTGTTAGTGAGTGAATGTATGTCCCAGTGGTACATGTGTGAGTAACTACATATGTGAAAGGCAGTATATATGTGTGTTGGAGTATATAAATAGCTATAAGCAAGAGTGAGTGATTGTGATAGTGGCTGTATGGATGAGTGTGTGCTTGTATCAGTGATTGTATAAGAGCGTAACAATGTGCTACTATTTGTATGAGTAAGTGAGCTGGTGTGTGTATAACTGTATAGGTGAGTAAATGGCAGTGTGTTTAATTATTTGCATGACTGACTAGGTGTCTGAGTATCTCTATGGATGAGTGGCGTTGTTTGAGTGTCTATATAGGAGTAAGAGTGCATATGATAGTCCTGTACTGAGTGACCGTAAGTATGAGTGACTGTACGGGTGAGTGAGTGGATGTTGTGTGTAGACCTATGAATCAGTGAGTGGGTATGTAGTTATTGGTGTTGGTGTGTCTATGGTTTTGCGAATGGCAGTCTGTAATTTAGAGTGGGTGTATCAAAGATTATATTAGGGTGTGAGGAGGTGCATCAGATTATCACGTGGATGATGTCATCAGTGATGTCATTTGAGATGTCATCAGTGATGTCATCAGTGATGTCACTGACCATGTCATGAGTGATGTAATATGTGACGTCATCAGCAGTGCATTGCGGGGCGCGAGTTATAGTTAGCTGAACTAACTATAACGGGGGAATTTCACGGGTTTTGTACGAGTGCAATGTCCAAGTAACTATAACTGTCCCTAAAACCTATGGTTTTTTCAGTGAATTTCAAAGGTTTTTTAAATGCTAATTTGTAACTATAACGTGTCTGAAACCTATGGTTTTTTCAGTGAATTTCAAAGGTTTTTTAAATGCTAATTTGTAACTATAACGTGTCTGAAACCTATGGTTTTTTCAGTGAATTTCAAAGGTTTTTTAAATGCTATTTTCTAACTATAACGTGCCTGATACCTACGGTTTTTTCAGTGAATTTCAAAGGTTTTGTAAATGACAATTTTCAAATGTATTAATTGTTATATTAATTTTTTTCATACTGATTTACTACATTTTTAGAAACAATTTTTTTTTACATATTTTATTTTTTAAATTACATTGTAATTACATTATACATTACATTACAAAAAATACTTTCTCAGAATGAATTACTTTAGTTTAAATACTTTGCACATAGGCAATAGACTTTTAAGTACAGTAGTTACAGTTGTTGCAATGGGCAACACATTTTCAAACACAATGCAACATTCAGCTCAATGTGAATTTCTAGTTAAATGCAATTAGTTACTTTATGGATTACTTTTCTAACCACAGGACTGGATCCTAGATTCAGTCCTGGTACATCTCCTGTAAACAGTTGAGTAAAAGCGTTTTGGTTACAGTCGTGATTTTTAAGGAATATTATTGTATTTTAAAAGTTGACACTTAGAAACTTTTTCTCATAGAATCACCAATGTTATCCTATGGAAGGAAATTCACTTAGCAGGTAAAAACTGTTATCGTTACTTTTTCTTACTCAGTGTTGGATCCTGGATCCAGCACTGGTGCATCTCCTGTAAACAGTTGAAAGAATGCGTTTAAGTCATACAGGTGATTTTTAAGGAATATTTGTAGTTTGTAAAAATCAACACTTTGAAACTTTTTTGCTGAAAACCAGACAATGGATTCCTATGGAAGAAAATATAAGTTACTGGTAAGTACGGTTAAAATTACTTTTCAGGGTCAGTGCTGGGCTAAAAGATGCAGCACTGGGTTCTCTCCTGATAACAGGTGAGTAAATTGGTATTCGTACTTTGGTTGATTTTAGAGGAATATTATAAAGTTCAAAAACTCCACACTTAGAAGAATTTCCAAGTGAAACCAGTCAATGTTAGCCTATGAAGGTAATTCAAGTTACCGGTAAGTACGGTTAAAATTACTTTTCAGGACCAGTACTGGGCTGAAAGATGCAGCACTGAGGTCTCTCCTGATAACAGGTGAGTAAATCAGAATTCGTATTTCGGCTGATTTTAGAGGAATATTTGTATGTTTCAAAAATCAACACTTAGAAACTTTTTCAGCAAAAAGCAGGCAATGATATCCTATGGAAGGAAATTCAAGTTACTGGTAAGTACGGTTAAAATTACTTTTGAGGATCAGTACTGGGCTGAAAGATGCAGCACTGAGGTCTCTCCTGATAACAGGTGAGTAAATCGGAATTCGTATTTCGGCTGATTTTAGAGGAATATTTTAAAGTTCCAAAACTCCACACTTAGAAGAATTTCCAAGTGAAACCAGTCAATGTTAGCCTATGGAAGGAAATTCAAGTTACTGGTAAGTACGGTTAAAATTACTTTTCAGGACCAGTACTGGGCTGAAAGATACAGCACTGAGGTCTCTCCTTATAACAGGTGAGTAAATCGGAATTCGTATTTCGGCTGATTTTAGAGGAATATTTGTATGTTTCAAAAATCAACACTTAGAAGAATTTCCAAGTGAAACCAGTCAATGTTAGCCTATGAAGGAAATTCAAGTTACTGGTAAGTACGGTTAAAATTACTTTTCAGGATTAGTACTGGGCTGAAAGATGCAGCACTGAGGTCTCTCCTGATAACAGGTGAGTAAATCGGAATTCGTATTTCGGCTGATTTTAGAGGAATATTTTAAAGTTCCAAAACTCCACACTTAGAAGAATTTCCAAGTGAAACCAGTCAATGTTAGCCTATGGAAGGAAATTCAAGTTACTGGTAAGTACGGTTAAAATTACTTTTCAGGACCAGTACTGGGCTGAAAGATACAGCACTGAGGTCTTCTCCTTATAACAGGTGAGTAAATCGGAATTCGTATTTCGGCTGATTTTAGAGGAATATTTGTATGTTTCAAAAATCAACACTTAGAAACTTTTTCAGCAAAAAGCAGGCAATGATATCCTATGGAAGGAAATTCAAGTTACTGGTAAGTACGGTTAAAATAACTTTTGAGGATCAGTACTGGGCTGAAAGATGCAGCACTGAGGTCTCTCCTGATAACAGGTGAGTAAATCGGAATTCGTATTTCGGCTGATTTTAGAGGAATATTTTAAAGTTCCAAAACTCCACACTTAGAAGAATTTCCAAGTGAAACCAGTCAATGTTAGCCTATGAAGGAAATTCAAGTTACCGGTAAGTACGGTTAAAATTACTTTTCAGTACCAGTACTGGGCTGAAAGATGCAGCACTGAGGTCTCTCCTGATAACAGGTGAGTAAATCGGAATTCGTATTTCGGCTGATTTTAGAGGAATATTTTAAAGTTCCAAAACTCCACACTTAAAAGAATTTCCAAGTGAAACCAGTCAATGTTAGCCTATGGAAGAAAATTCAAGTTACTGGTAAGTACGGTTAAAATTACTTTTCAGGACCAGTACTGGGCTGAAAGATACAGCACTGAGGTCTCTCCTGATAACAGGTGAGTAAATCGGAATTCGTATTTCGGATGATTTTAGAAGAATATTTGCACAATGGTGAAGGGAGGGGCGGGGCCTGAGGTGACATCTGTGCAAACGCGCCCCGTGGCGCGTTTTAAGTTGGGGGATTAAGTCCCCTTGAATCCTGAGGGTCCCTAGGGGCCAACTAGCCCACCAGGAACCTCCAATATGCGCCAGGGGCTGCGTTGCAGAGACGTGTAGAGAGGCCACACCCCTTTTACACCTCTCTGCAACGCAGCTCTGTGGCGCTTTCTGGATGTACCTGTTGGGCTAGTTGGCCCCAGGGACCCTCAGGATTGAAGGGGATTTAATTCCCCATCTTAAAACGCGCCACGGGGCCTGTTTGCACACATGTCACCTGAAGCCCCGCCCCTCCCTTCACCACTGTGCAAACGCGCCCCGTGGCGCATTTTAAGTTGGGGGATTAAGTCCCCTTGAATCCTGAGGGTCCCCGGAGTCCAACTAGCCCACCATATACCTCCAAAAAGCGCCACAGAGCTGCGTTGCAGAGAGGTGTAAAAGGGGTGTGGCCTCTCTACACGTCTCTGCAACGCAGCCCCCTGGCGCATATTGGAGGTTCCTGGTGGGCTAGTTGGCCCCCAGGGACCCCCAGTATTCAAGGGGAATTCGTTCCCCCTCTGCAAACGCGCCAGGGGCGCGTTTGCAGAGTGGTGAAGGAAGGGGCGGGGCCTGCGGGCCCGATCGTTTTTTTATTTTATTTTTTGTCCCCTGAAGGGGGGCTGTGTGGCCCCCTTCCTTTTTCCTGTTTTTGGGCCCTGGGGACCCCATCCCCCAGGGCCTTACCCCTTTTTTTAAATTTAATCTTATTAAAAAAAAACGGGAAGGGGGCCGCGTGGCCCCCTTCCCTGGGCCTGTATTGGCCCTGGGGACCCCATCCCCCGGGGCATGGCCTTTTTTTATTTTCTTGGGAGGGGGCTGCGTGGCCCCCTCCTCAGGCCATTTAAGGCCCCAGGGACCCCATCCCCCGGGGCCGGCCTTTCCATTTTTTTTTTTTTTTTTCTTTTTTGGGGAGGGGGGCCGCGTGGCCCCCTCCTGGGCCACTACTTGCCCCGGGGACACCATCCCCCGGGGCTGGCCCTCTCCGTTGGGGACTGTGGGGGTCCCCAATCCCCCACAGTCCCGCCGGCTCCCCACGTCCCTTGGGAGCCGGCATTGCTGTTCCACATGGGGAGCAGCTGACATGCTGCTCCCCATGTGGAAAAGCAATCGGCTTTGGATATTGGAAGAGAGAGCAGGTTTCCCTGCTCTCTCTTCCAATATCCAAAGCAGTTTGCTATGGCAGGACGGGAGCCGCGAGGCTCCCGTCCTGCCATAGCAAACTACAGTGTCCCGGGGGTAGGCACCCCGGGACACTGCAGGAGCCGACCCTGGGGGTGGCGGTCCCCAGGGCCATCAAGGGCTCCAGGAGGGGGCCGCGCGGCCCCCTCCCTACATCAGCACAGCCCCGGGGAGGTGGTGGTCCCCGGGGCTTCGGGGTCCAAAACGGACCCCCATTTTAATTTGTTAGTGCCCCGGGGAGGTGGCGGTCCCCGGGGCATGTGGGGGCTGCAGCCCCCACACAGGTTGTTTAATTTTTTTAAAAAAGCCCCGGGGAGGTGGTGGTCCCCGGGGCTGCGGGAGGGCTCAGAGCCCTCCCGCACCATTTTTAAAAGAAAGCCCCGGGGGTGGCGGTCCCCGGGGCTTGGGGGCCCTTTGAGGCCCCCCACATAAAATTAAACCCCCACCATGCCCCCGGGACTTGGGCCACCCGGGGCAAATACAATCGAAGCGCGGGAGACCGCGCTTATTTTTTTTTTCGGCAGGATTCGCGCACCCTGAGCGCATCCTGCCGATTTTTAAAAATTTTTTATTTATTTTTTGCCCAGGGGGTCCTTGTGGGACCCCTTGAGCAAACCTAGGGGGTCAGGGTGTTTCTACCCTCCCCCCTTTGTGCGCTTTGCGCACTTGTTTCTGTCCCTCGGTTCTACCGAGGGACAAAATGGCTGCCAACATTTCCTGAATCGGAATGTTGACAGCCAGCTGACAGCCAATTAACATGCAGCTCGTGATCGGGACAGTGCGCGCAGGGTGCGCTCAGGGTGCGCGAATCCTCCGTGCCCATAGATATATATGTACTTTTACTTTTGATTTTCTCTGCAACTACTGAACGGATTTACACCATTTAACAAAAGGGTTCTTTCTGAACCAAGAACTACCTCTTTGCCAAATTTGGTGTAATTCCGTTCAGCAGTTCGGGCTGTAGCCGTGTCTAAAGTTTCCTATGGAAAATTGCATGGGGAAAACACGTTTTGGGACCCCCTTTTTCTCGGCCCCCGCTTGACGAATCCCCCGAGACTTTCAGGGTAGGAGCGGACCGGAGCGCCCACAAAGTTTGAAAATTTTGCGAAGATACGTCAACCGGCAAGAGAGTTATTTCAAATAGAATGTCGTGGATTTCCTATGGATAATAGGTTGTAACTATAACTATCTACTGGCGACCGCCAGTAGATATATATATATATATATATATATATATATATATATATATATATATATATATATATATATAATCTACTGGCGGTCGCCAGTAGATAGTTATAGTTAGGACCTATTTTCCATAGGAAATTCACAACATTCTATTTCAAATAACTTTGGCGCCGGTTGACGAATCTTCACGAAATTTTCAAAACTCGTGAGGCGCTCCGGTCCGCTCCTATCCTGAAAGTTTCGGGGTGATTTGGCAAGCGGGGGCCGAGAAAAAAGGGGGGTCCCAAAATGTGTTTTCCCCATGCAAGTTTCCTTAGGAAACTTTAGACACGGCTACAGCCCGAACTGCTGAACGGAATTACACCAAATTTGGCAAAGAGGTAGTTCTTGGTTCAGAAAGAACTCTTTTTGTTAAATGGTGTAAATCCGTTCAGTAGTTGCAGAGAAAATCTTGAAACCATGCGCCCAGTGAATCACCCACTCACACATCTATGCACAGAGTCACATACACCCAACCCACACAAACACTCAGGCACCCATACAGATACTCAGACAACCAATCAATAACCCATGTAGACACTCATGTAGCTATTCGCAAACCCATGCAGCCGCTTACACACCAACAGACAGACAGATACACACATTCACACAGTTTAGTCACTAACCCATGCATTCAGTAAGATACGTTTAATCACTCACTTATAGAGTCAGTCACACACCTACTAAATCATCCATTCAGACACTTATACACCCACTCATTCTTCAATACGCCTTTCCCTATATATATTAAACATATTTAAACTTTACAGAAACACACAGTCACTGGATGATGTCATCAGTGATGTCATTTGAGATGTCATCAGTGATGTCATCAGTGATGTCACTGACCATGTCATGAGTGATGTAATATGTGACGTCATCAGCAGTGCATTGCGGGTGCGCGAGTTATAGTTAGCTGAACTAACTATAACGGGGAATTTCTATGGTTTTGTACGAGTGAAATGTCCAACTAACTATAACTGTCCCTAAAACCTATGGTTTTTTCAGTGAATTATATATATAATGTTTTATTACATCAGTCTAAAAATTAAATAAAGGTCTGAGACAATAAAATGACATATCACATTTTTAAACAAACATTGTAACCATCACCAACTAATAAACTACAAAACAGACTCCATCGTTCACATAAAATAATTACAACACATAAACCACACAATTCCAAATAACAAGGACATACTATTTACACAAACATCAAAATATAAATTTCCTACCCGAAAGAAACAAAATAAATAAGACTTACTGGTTGGTAACTGCAGATCTACCTCTGTATCCACGTTGTCAAAAATAGTAATACGCCAATATTTGTAAAAATATTATCCAAAAAGCCCACAAAATAAAGCAAAAATAAAACTGATCCAATGAAGATATCGCAAAGTGACCCAAACTGTGTAGGAACCATAAAACCCCAAAAAGTGTTTAAAAAAGAAATACTGCAGGAAACTTGAATAAAAGAAATCAAAGTAAAAAGCATTAATTTATTATAAACGAAAATTGATTTTCTTTAAAAAAAAAAAGCGAAAAAAACTAAAACTCCCAATGTTCATAGGACATGTTTGTAGACTAAAACCTGTAAAGCAAATAAGAAAACCCACCCACAAAACACAGTACAATCCCAAAACTACATGTACATCCCACTTAATCATCAATTATAAGTACCATATCACAATTTATCAAAACATAACAGTACATTACTAAAATAGTGTACGAAAACTCCAAACTACAAACTAGTGAAAACCACTATTAATACATTTCAATATACAGCAAACCCACAGGCCACACTATGACTATCTTCTTGACCTCCCCCCTAGACCCCCACTACCCTCAAAACCCTTACAAAAACCTTTAAAAAAGGACTTACTTGTTCCGATCAACAGTAGCATCTTACTGCAATCTGGTTCCAGTAAAATAGGCTAAAAGCACCACAAATAAACTACAACATAGAAGGTAGCAGTAAAGAAAATGGCCGCTAAATGAAATTAAAAAAGACTATCTCCCCATAGAAATTAATGGGAAATAATGCAAACATGTTGAAACAATGTATGCGAAAATGTAAAAAATTGTGTACAAAATGACAAAAAATTGTAAAGTATAAATTAAATAATAGTATAAAATATATACTATTATTTCATACTGAAAAAACCTATGTTAAAATGATGTTTAAAATATGTATATAAATCAATAGAAAAAGTAATGTAAAAAAAGGTTAAACAATGGAAAAAAGTGGAAAATATCAGGGGCGGCTGGCTCTTGAGAGCATAAGACGCGTTGACCTGTCAAATCGGGGGGGGAGGAGAAGGAAATTGCAGCAGTTTAGCAAACAGATGCTCGTGATATTTCAGCCTTGATTGTTTTTTTTTTTGGTGTGAGGGATTGGTGCTTGGACTAGAGAGCCCTGCGCATGTGCCGGTCAGTCGGAGAAGTCCTCGCCCTGGAGGCACAAACCTGGGCAGTGACATTAATGTGATAGGTGAGACAAGAATTCCCAGTGCTGAATAGCTCTGCATTTGGGCATTTACTGCTGAGGCCCAGGTTGGGATTAGCACAACTCCATTGAAGTAATGGGATGGGGTGGAGCAGTCAGATGAGTGCAAGTCAATAGTGGGTGTAACACTTAAGGGTTCTGCCCCCTCCATTCTCACCCACTGTTGGTTTGCTTGCAATGTTAAGGTGCAGGCCGGAGGAAGAGTCCGTCATTCTCATTTTTGGTTTCTTTTCTGCTTGAGAAGGGTTGAAGAGCAAGCACGTTGTCTTGTTTGCCTGGTGCACTGTGGAGAGGCCCCCCATGGCAAGCTACACTTGTTGTTACTGGACAGATAAAGAGCAGATGAACAAAGCTAATAACAAAGCACTGCAGTGCCTGTTGAGCTGTGTTCAGTCTTACGTCCTGCTGTCACTAAGAGCCACAGCTTGGCAATGTGCTTGCTGAACTCTGATGCAAAGGTCAAAGCTGCTCTTCCTTCACTTCTCTCCCAAAGCTTAGGCATTCATACTTTATTATTTGCAGGTTGGTGGGTATTTATGTGGTTGGAAAGTCTGTCTTTGCATCCTGTACGGAATGTCCAGATCCCCTTGGTCTCTCAGTGTCCCCTACAGAGCAACATGATTAAAAGTAAAATTAGTATTAAGTAGAACAATAGCTGTATATCTAGTTAACATGGCTGATCTATGGCCAAGTGAAGGTGGGAGGGTGAGTGAGTGAAAGGATGGATGTGTGAGTGAAATGATGAATGAGTGAGTGAAAGGGTGGATGGATAGTTACATGGATGAATAAGTGAAAGGGTGGATGCAATGATGGCTGAGTGAAAGGGAGGAAGGATGGATAAATGGATGGATGGATGACTGAAAGGGTGAATGGATGGATGAGTGAGAGGGTAGATGGATGATGAGAGAAAGAATGGATGGATGAGTAAGTGAAAGGAAGGAAGATGAGTGAAAGGCTTAATGAATAGATGGATGAGTGAAAGGCTGGATGTAACGATGGGTGAGTGAAAGAATGGATGAATAAGTGAAAGGGAGGGTAGATGGATGGCTAGTTGAAAGGGTGTACCAATGGATGAGTGAAAGGGTGAATGGCTGGGTCAGTGAAAGCATGGATGGATGAGTGAACGGGTAAATGTATGGATAAGTGAATAGATGCGTCGAAGAGGGGATGGGTGAGTTAAAGGATGAATGGCTGAGTGGAAGAATGGATGGATGAGTGAAAGGGTGGTTGTATGGAGTGAGAGAGTGGATGGATGGAGTGAAAGGATGGTTGGATGAGCGAAAGGTTAGATAGGTGGATGATTGGATCAGTGGATGGATAGATGAAAGGGGGATGGATGAGGGAAAGGATGCACGACTCCATGAAAGGATGCAAGCTCTTATGAATAGGCTCTCAATTACTTGCTTTGCTTGCTTGGTGCCATAAGACCTTTGGTGAAGTATTTTAATTTTCAAGCTACTCCCTTGTCCTACAGCGAATTGCTGAGCGCAGAAATATTGAACATTTTATGTCACCATTAAACTGCACCCATTTTTCTGCACCTGTTGTATTGCTAAGACAGCAGTTGTGCAGTACCAACAAATCAGGTCTTAAGTCAGACAAAGGCCTCAAAGCTCTGCTGCTGGTCAGCCTTGAGATGCAGAATGTGAGCTTTGTGTGGATCTGGGAATTACATTCCATTGTGTCACAAAGATTGCTTGTGGCAGCTTAGTAGTTCATCACTACAGCTTTATGTTACAGAGAGTACTGAATATATAGGGAGCTGCTGGTTAAAACTGAGGTAGTGTATGGGTGTCAATAAAAATAACGAGATTGCAGGTTACATTTGAGATGCTTTAGGAGAGCTCTGTGTAAGAATGCAACTTCTTTAAGAAAAGCAGTCCATAATGTAACTACCACACACCTACATTCCCCTGCCCCAGATGTTCAAAGCACTGGCAGATATAATTCAGTGCACCCCTGGACAGCGTGCCTCTGTACATTCTGCTAAAGAATGGAGTAAGATACCCATTAGGTGTCCGCACTATGTGGCATTAGACTTGACAGCTTCACCTCAAGTGTTTACAGAATTTTCAAGGAGTTGAACCCCTCTCCTCATCAAAGCTACCTTCGTGTAGGTAGGTGGGATGCCCTTTCACTGCAATCCACATTTGGGGTATGCCAGAGGTGCAAGTGGGTAGTGCCAGAGACAAAAGAGGGTAGTGCCAATTGAAGATGTGAACGGCGCCCGCTTAATAAAAAATGTAGGCATCTGCACTAATTTTGTTTTAACAAATTAAGCACTGGGTATTATCATTTATCATCAATTTATTAACTTTTAAAACAACCCTCGATCCACACTGAACGAGCTTGTGCCTTCGTCACGCACTGTTAATTCAGTAAATGTAAACCACCCATGCTACAGCAACAAGCACACCATCAGTTGGCTGATGTTTTATAGTTGCTGCAGTCTTTTATTTTAAATGAAAAATATGCACTCACACGAGAACGTTAAAACCGAAAGTGCAGCTGAGTGCTGTTTTTAAGTCCTTAATGGGAAATCTAAACACAGATGGGAGTACCAAAAGCAGGATAATTTAAAGATGTACATGTTTTAATTGAATGTATATCTGGAAAGTTTATACCCCAGCACATTCAAATTTCACTAGCAGCCACTGGAAAATATCCAAAATACAATAGTATTTAAATAGAAATTAAATTTTTTATTTAATAATAAAAAATCAATAAATGTTTTATTTATTGAACTATATAAATGTTTATTTTTAAGTTTAAATATATCTGTTTGAAAATGTAAAAAGATATATTAAATCAAATTTGAAAACATAAATATAATGTGAAAAATGTGTTACATGTCTTTATTCTATAAAAAATGTGTAATTAGTGGTATTATTGCTTACAAACATACAACTAAATTTGATTATGTTTCTAAATACCAGCAATGCAAATGAAATAACACAAACTATTTCTGCTCCATACAAATAAAATTAAAACAAAGGATTTCAACCTAAAATTATAAAATTAAACATTCACACTCTAAAGGGGTGATATTTACTATTTCTACTCCAATCTAAACCAATTCGGAGAAAGTGTTGAACACTAAAAGGTTGCCATTTACTATTTCCACTCAAACCTATACCAATTTGGGGAAGGTGTTGGACACTAAAAGGGTAACATTTGCTATTTCCACTCGTCTATACCAAGTTGAGAAAGGCATTGGACACTAAAAGAGTACAAAATACTATTCCCACTCCAATCTAAACCAATTTGGGGACAGTGTTGAACATTAAAGGGGTGACATTTATAATTACCACTCCAACCTCTACCAATTTGGGGAAAGTGGTGGACACTAAAAGGGTAACATTTACTAATCCCATTCTAATCTATACCAATTTGAAGAAGGTGTTGGACACTAAAGGAGTGACATTTACTATTCCCACTCCAATCTAACCATATTCAGGAAGTTCTTGGACATTACAGGGGTGACATTTAATATTCCCCCTCCATTCTAACCATATTGGAGAAAGGTGTTGGACACTAAGGGGGCCATTACGATGACAGACGCAAAAGCCGCCCATCCGCCATGGTGTCGGAAAAAATCCCCCCACATGGGCCGCGGCATTTCCGTTGGTCAAAGTACGATGCAATGTACGCAGAAGCCGATCGCGGCAGACAGATGCCACAAAACACCGTTCACCACGGTCAGAAAAGCTACAAACCCGACCGCGTCGGACGGACAAAGCTGTTCAATGGCCCAAAAAGACCGTCCCTGCCGCGGCATGACCGCACGCCCAATTACGATGAGAACGCGGAGCTGGCGGACCGAGCACTGCGTCCGACCGCCTCGCAAGCACACAGGCCAAATGAATGGCATGTGGAACCAACCCCACAATAACGCCGAAGTGTGCCTGTACTCCCGGCCGTCCCAATCACAACACACATGCCACAAAGACACACCCCAACCAGCACCTGGTAGGGAAAGCCAAGCGCATCATGGAAGAGACATCTGGAGGTCAACACCCATGTGGACACACCCACATACCACAGTACAAAAACAACCCCTACCTGGACCAGCAGCCTTTGCACACCACAAGCCGAGATAGAGAGACAGGACACCATTGACTCACACTGCACAACATCACACCCACCTATCTCCACACAACACCACCCACACCCACACACCGCACACACTACACATCTCTCCACCATTACCGTGCACCCCTCATCCATTTGTACCATGCCCCCCGAAAATGCCCAACAACCCCGAATCAGTAGAAAGTGATGCCAGACGAGACAATCAGGGCTGAACCTCATTTGTTGGGGCACCTGCTCCAACACAGCCCACTTGCGCGCAAGAAGCAGATGTGGGCAAGGATCCACAGCAAAGTCAAAGCCGCAGGGACCACCCTAGGCACTGTGCATGATATCAGGAAGAGGTGGGGCGACCCCAAGGGCTGGGACAAGCATCCCGCCCACAGGAACCACGCGCCGGCCCAGAGTACTGGTGGCGTCCCTCCCATTCCACCACCAACCCTCACCGAATGGGAGGAGAAGGTGCCTGCCATAATGCATCCAGAGAGTCACACAGGAATCGGGGGGGACTGGAGGCTGGTAAGTACCAACAAAATGATCACATCACACTACAATGCACCATTGTGCACAACAAGTGAGCCCCAATCGCCCGCCCACATCAAACTCATGTGGAGTGCACGCTTACAATATGAATGGATCACAAGCACAGCATCACCTCAATCAGCTCAACCCCACAGGTAGGTGGCAGCTCATGCACCCTGGCCTCCCTCCCAAACAGCATGGCTCACCCTCCCCACCCCACAGCCATGTGGCAGCTAACTCCATCGACTGTGCTCACCAACAGGTAGCTAGCCACCTCACTGGGGAGGGGGATGTCGAGCCCTTACCGCATCACCACAACTGCCAGCAAGTCTGAAGTACTGCTGGTGGGGAGAGATGCAGAGCTGTGGAGTGAGCACTGGTGGCCTGCCACCATGGGGTTAGCACCTGTTCCCAAACAGGTTGTAAAAAACCTAGGGTTCTGGATAGACACCGCCCTCTGCTTTCGAACCCAAACCAAGAAGGTGGCAGGGACTTGTTTTGGGCTATTGCGAGGGCTCAAACACCTGTTGGGATTTTTTGATCCCCCTATTAGGCAGGTTATCATTCAGGCCTTGATTCTGTCAAGACTGGACTATGCCAGTTCCCTCTATTTGGGGGTCAACCAGTCTGATATTGTCAGACTACAAAGGGTTCAGAATGCAGCGACTCGAGCTCTCCTTGGTCTGCCGTGGAGGTGTCCTACCTCTAATGCCATCCGCCGCCTTCATTGGCTGCCCGTGGCCAAGCGTTCACAGTTCAAGGCCCTCTGCACTACCTTTAAAATCCTTAATTTTTCATCTCTTCATATCCTGACTAATCTTCATACCTTCTATATCCCCTCTCGCCAACTTCGTTCCATGGGACAGAATCTTGTGGCTGTCCCCAGGGTCAGGAGGGCTCACGCTGGTGGGCGCTCCTTTCGTGTGTTGGCCTTGAAGCTCTGGAATGCGCTCCCTAACTCCATTCACAGTATAAAGTCCTACCTGCCTTTTCGGAAAGCTGTGAAAACATACCTCTTCCCTCCGTTATAAGCTGTCTCGTTCTGTGATTTGCTTTGCAGTTTTCTGCGCTCAGCGCCGGGACGCCCCTTTGCTGGGGCAGCCGTGTGCTCTATAAAAATCTATAACATAACATAACATAACATAACTCCCACATGGCCCTCTGTCCCCCTCACAAACAGCATGGAGCCAAATGACCCCCCCAAGGATGTTGCTGCTCATGAGGCTCCAAAGGAGTAATTTCCCTAGACAAAATGAATCCACAAAGGACTTCACTTCCCCACAACGCTCACCTGGCATGACGTCATGCCGCAACTACTCCACCAGTGAGAAGTGAGGAGTGTGACCATGCACACATCGATGTGCCTGCTGGCTATGCATTCCAGCAGGACGAAGGGACCGCCTTTGGCAGGGCACAAAACAGAGCACGAAAGTAACCCGTACCGAGGCCCACTCGGAAAAAGGTACGATGCACAGCACCCGTGAGAACCGGCCCCCTGAAAGACCTGTATGTACATCAACACCATGTGCGACTGATGACACACTGAGATGAATGCCTAGTTAAGCCACGGCAAAAGTCATGTCACCTCCATTCAAATGTGGCAAACATGAACAGCTAAGTTGTGCTGTGTGCAGAACATGCTGACAAAATTTACCTAACTACAAAAGGTGACTCGATAGCAACAGCAGGCGACCGTGCCATGGATGAGCCCAGCCAGTCCCCCGCCCGGAAGGTGAAGCCTCGGATGCAGAGTCCCTAGTCTGTACAGGTGAGGAGAACCTACATGGCCCCTCCTGCGTGCACAGGCCAGGCATTACGCATATGGGAACAGTTGCACAACGTGTCCATTTTTTGCCAATGTACTGCTGACTCCCCCAGAAGTGATTGTGGATAGTCAATCGGGGCCTCACATTCCCACAGCAAAAGCATACTTCAATGAGTGTGCAGGCACAATGAGCCTCTGTGTAGACAGGGAGTCGCTCCCACACCAGCCCAATGACCTTCGGATACCAGGTGTCTTGACCGTCTCACGCGATTCAGTCAGTGCTGAACACGGCTCTTCCACTATATTCACGGTGAACTGACACACAGAGCATTGATAGCGTCTGATACTGAAGGCCGTTGCATACTTTTTATCAGACTTGTGGGCTCTGGCCTTGTCCCTCCCGTCCATGCATTTCCGGAAGTACCACCGGGTGTCAGTCCTCCAATTTGCAGCCTGCATTTCGCGCTAACTGACCATTACTTTGGCTATACAGCTGAGCGCTGGGTCTGAGATTGCTCTCACGCCATGTCTGACCGTCCAGTGGGCCAGGCCGAGCCCGGTCTGTTGCAACTGTACCGTGCCCGCATGCAGCTTCTCTTTGGATGTGTCCCACTGGCTGTGCTGGGCATCAATTATAGGCTGACGTTCTGTCATTTCTACTTCACCTGCATGCAACCCGTCTTTTCCTGCAGAAGATGTCTGTTTCAGTGGGCCATGGATGTCTGCCTATCAAACACATCCCTTGCTGACCTGGATCATGAGCTGTGGGGGACTCCTTTGTTGGTCCACGTGCAAGACTGTTTTAGTGAGACACGTTTATGGGATGCCTTACAATGCGTCAGGCAGGCTGACAGCTGCGCCTGTGCGTTAGTACAATGGCTCCTGTGCCATGCCTACATCGAACCTCTCCCAGGTTGCGATGGGATGCTACTTGCAACCTTGGGGTGCGAGGAGCACATCTGTTCCTTCATACTGCTGGATTGGATGGCGGTCCTCTTAACTGAAGATGAATTGGATCGTCTTTTGGAAATGATTGCCTTCGAAGCTGCATGTGCCTTCTTGGATTCGTAACTACTTAACAGCAACAGGAACTGTTGGTGACTAATTCAATCCTCGTTTCCCTTTCATCACGCCTCCTGACCAGATTTGGCACCCAGCTCTCTGACTTTGGCCCTGTCTGCATTGGCTCGGACTGTGCTGTGCTCTGGGGTCAATAGCGCTTGGTACCACAGACCAGGGCGAGTGGAGGGTGTCATCTGACCGTCGTGGACATTGTCGTCTGGCATGAGCCCGGCTTACATTATGCAGCTGTAGCGCATGAAGAGGACATGGCGTTGTTGGCTTGCAAGTACCCAGGGCTCGAGTCGGGGTACACTCAGGTACACGGCTCCCCCCGCGTTGCACGTGTTTGACGCCGTCCCCCCTACCAGGACGTTGGTCCCCACAGGGATATGCTTAACTTATCCCGGTGTGCCGTCCAGATCCCGGGTGACATTCATCTGCACCTGCACGTTGTCTGCTGTCCATTCCCAGCTGCAACTTGCATGCAGCGAGTGTGCCTTTTTTCTCCTCCAGCTGGGCCTCAGTAAAGGGGCCATCCGCCCTCCTTTTGTTGGTACATGCTGACTGGGGTCTGCCTTGAACCTTACATTTGAATGTAGATGCCACAGAGGGGTACATATGCACACAGCTTGCCATCTCTACGCAGGTACTTAAGTGAGGCATGCTTTTGCCTTTGTTCTGTCCCTGTATGTCAATGCAGACACTGTAAGACTGTCAGATGGGTTTGTCTGTCCCAGTATTTGCACAAATCATGTCAGTCGTACTATTTTACTGCTTTCATAGCGCTACATCGTGGCGTTGTGAGCTCATTAGCATTTTGTCTTACTTGGTCAGTCCCCCCACTTTCTGTTTTAGGACTTGTGCCCTGCAAGTACCGTAGTACATGTCTGTCACATGAGAGGTGTCCGCAGAGCTTGTTCACTGCGCGGTCCAGGAGTACTGTCTGAGCATTCTGTCAGTGCTCTTAGAACCCTGTCCCTTGTCATTCTGTTCTGTTCAGGCCATATCACCCGAAATCAACAAGGTCTCACAGCTGCTAGAGGACACGGATCCCCTTTGATTGACATGGGAATGCAGGCCAGATGGCCCACACTTGGAGGGTCATCCATCCTGTGATGAGTGCAACACAGCCAATGTTGTGTAATCTCACCATGTATAGTCTGGGTAATGGGTTCTGCTGACAAAGGCCATAGACCAGGGACATCCCATAAGACTCCTTCCTGCAAGGGGTGGGGGGATATGCCTGTGATTCGACGTCCAGAGGGGTTTTGATGCCACATCTTGCTTCATGTGAAATGGATATGTCACTGTGGTTACTGGTTCAGTACTCATGCATTTTCAACCTGTTGTGGCACGTATTTAGCATGCTTTGACACTCTAGTAAAAACTTCTTATTTGTAAAGGGTTCTTCTCTTCATATTGTCTGCTTGTGTACATGCGCTTGGATGCGTCAGAGTGAGTAGGGGGGCAAGTGAGGCAGTATGGCAATGGTGTCCTGTGCGTAGTGGTACTTCCGGGTGCTCAGTCCCTGCATGCATGTGTTTTCAACTCCGGCGCATAGTCCGGTATGTGTAGGCAATCTCAGGGAAATTGGTCTGAGTCTGTGAGACGACAGCAAGGCACACAGACACATTCATGGTCGGTCATTGTTGCATCACACTCAACGGAAGTAGTTGACAATGAGCTGCAGACGCTGGTCAAGGCCGTCTTCCTCACCACTGTCATCGTCACTGGGCATGTGTGGGTTGGGTGCGGGGGGGATGGTGCTGTTCCGCCAGATGTAGCTGTCATGTGCCGACCCCAGTTACTCTGCACACACATGCGAGATGATCTGCTACGCCCGTCATGCCACTGGCACTTTGATGGAGTGGTAGTGTTTGCGGTTCCTGGAGACGGGTTCACTTGCCTGTGGTGGTACGAGGCCAATGTGTGTGCCATCAATGGCTGTCATCAACATTTGGGATGCCTCCCAGGCAGGGCCAGCTTCAGGAATCTTTATTTGTGTGGTTCAACAATGCATTCGGGTGGGCCACTGCGTGCCCGAGTTGTCACTTATGTCTGTCACCAGGCCTGCTTCAGGGCCCCACTTTGTCTCTCCTCAGTTTCACAAGGGCCAGGGAGACGCATTCTTTGCTTCCAGTATTTCTTGATAGATGTTGTCACTCTCAAGACGTGTGTTTTTTCCTGGTAAGGACCTCCTGATGGGAGGCGGAGGTTTCCTGAGGTGGGAGTTTCAGGCAAGTGACACTACTCATGCTCTCATTCATGCCCTCCTCCTCGGATGACCTCTCTGCCACCCTCGTCCAGCGCCCCTCATCGCTCCATGTCCGCTCGCTCATGTGCATTTCATGTGTTGTATGGCGCTACTGATACGTGTGGAGGGTGTGACAGTGCTTTACATCACGCACACATTGTACAGAGACAATCAGTCATGCAAGTGTGTGAGTACATCAGTCAACGGGGTATGTCACGTGAGCCAATGGGAATTGCAGGGTGTGCTAATCACATGTCATCCATGCTGGTGGGCAGGATTTTTGAGGGCGTTTGGTCGGGAGGTGCACTGACTCAGGACGTGTGTGGGGACATTTACAGGCAGTGGCAGTTAGGCAGACTGCACGCCACACCAGTACATGTGTTGGGTGTGCTAGGGATAACACGTATGTCTGATTTGCCGACAATGGTCACCTCTGATTGTCTGCCTACGCCACTGACCCTTCACAATTTGGGCCCTGGCCAAGAGACGCCAGTCAGATGTCAAGGGATATTCAAGCGGGGTTCACAGGTTCGATGTTTCATTACACAACATTGGTACAGTGCGGGGGACCTTTGTCCTTTTTGACTCCTTTCCTCGTTTAAGTCCATCTGGCCACGAGGCATGGCTATGTATGTAATTTCACTCTCCTTTCCTTGGACATTCCATGTGTGTGAAGACTTGGCTCAAGGGTCACACTCTCTCATCCCTTCACAGTGTAGTGTGCAGATGTTCACTGTTCTAGTTGTTCTGATGTACCAACCACTCCCAGAGGGCTGGCTTCCCCCACCACACAGCCACCCAGCACAGGCGTCACTGGACTTGTGACCCTGCCAACAAATGGGTCCGGACGCACGTGCCCTGGGCCAGTTCGCCTATACATGTACGGTGTCTGTGTGGTTACTTGGAATGCATGGGGCTTCGTGCCACACAACATTACACATGGGGTGCAGGAATCACTTTCGGCCAATGAGTTGTAATGTGTGATGTTATAGTCAGGGCGCCGATGCACATGCGGTATGTGTTCGCATGCGTGCTAGCTGGCATTCGCAGTGATGACACACATTGGCCACACTTAGTTGCAGGTATGTGGTCGCAGCCTCCGTGCCACCAGGGTGTGGCACACCCAATGCGGATGCGTCAACAGCCAATGGGTGCCTTTGGCGTCCATGTTTAGGTGTTGCGGTGTGTGCGCTCAGCAACTGCGGGGCTCGTCATTGGCTCCAATTGCCTTCTGTGGCACCGAGGGTCACTCATGGGGATTGGGTATGCCTCGCACTTTGCATTTGGCAAGTGGCCACATTCATTGCAGTGCCGCCACGCTTGCTGGGAGTTGTAGTTGTTCAGGGGTTGCATGCGTGGAGATGTCGGGTATGTACCTCTGCTGTTGAGCGCGGCGGCGTCGTGTCTGCCGGAGGTGCAGCAGGTGGTACAGCGGGAAGGCCTGTGGCGCAGGATCCATGCCGGGTCCGGGGGTTTAGATGGGTGCAGTATCAGCTCCTCCTCTCCGATGTTGTATTTCCTCCATCTGCAATGAAGTGGTTTTTGCGCTGCAGTGAGAAGGGCTGTCTGCAACATCGTGATTTGCTTGCCGGACGGATCGTGTTTCCGAATGCCGGTCCTGCCCTGTTGGCTCCGTCCGCCACCCTTGTGTACGCAAGAAATGTGCGGAGCCTGACAGATGCCGGCGGACGGAAAATGGCCTCTGTGGGTCCATTGTGATTTGTTGGTCGCAATGACCGCACCTGGGGCGGGAAACATTACGTTTTTTCGCCACCGCCACCAGCACGGATGGCCTTCCGTCCGGCATCGTAATGGGCCCCTAAATGAGTGACATTTACTATTACCACTCCAGTTGAAGCCTATTTGAAGAGGTTGTTGGACAGTTTTTTTACAAGGTAATACAAATTAAACATTTTATATACACAATCCATACACACAATTACTATAAAATAAACTAAAATGAAATCTAAAAGCACACTAACCTAAACTACAAACCCATATATAATCATATTTAAACTTTAACATATAACAAGCAATTTTTATCACTATAAATAATTAATATATTTACTACCATTCCTAAACTCTAAACCATAAAATAAAAACAATAATAATCAAAAATTAGCAATCAAAAATAAAAAAATATAAAACTTGAAAATGAAAGATATAAATTTATAATAAAAAATACAAAATTAAAATATTTGCATTATATAAATGTATTTAAAAAATATAAACTTTGAAACTTTTATATAAAAAATCCTAATTATTTTACTTTATTAAAATAAATGTTTATATATTTTTACATTTGTATTTTTTTAAATTTAAATATTTTTGTATATTTAATTTTATTAAATTTCATATGATTAATATATCTTTTTAATAATTATAACTTAAAATGTATTACAAAATATTAATGTTACAAGATACATTTTAAAGCTGTAAAATATGAATTTGCATATCATTAAATTATTAACATAAAATGCTCTATAAGATATGCACTTTTTTAACGTCTCCCCACCCTTATCCCCTGTGTTGCTAATACTTTTCAGGCAAATAATCTGATCACTTTAGCTGATGCACCTACTCTCCAAGGGAAAACTACAATCAATGTTGAAGCATCTATTTCTCATAGGCATATTGTTACTAATGCCTCCTTAACCCTGATGCCCCCTGACTATAACCCCATTTGCCACTTCTGATAGTAGTCTTCCTAAAGACAATTTAGATCTAGCTGCTAGAAATACTAATCTTAATACACACACTGGGGGGATATGGTCAAGGAAGTGGGGGAGCATGTCGTTAGCCTCCTTGGCTCAACGACACGCTCCGCCACTTCTGAAACGCAAGGCTCCAGCATATTTACAGGAATGTGGTGCAGCCTTGCGTTTCCCCCTGCGATGGTGCTAAGTTTAGCAACTTAGCACCAACGCAGGCACTAGAGTGCAAGGGTGTCTGCGTGCAGGGGAGGATTGTTTATATGTGTAGGAAGGTGTCCCTTCCTGCACATAAACAATCCCAAAATGCCATTCTGTCACTTTCATGTGTGCTGCTTCATGCAGCACACATGTAAGTGTCAAAATGGGATTTTTTTAAAGGTTTGTCTATGTACAGGAAGGGATACCTTCCTGTACATAAACAAACCATGGCATTTTGCTTTTTCCATGTGTGCTGCACAAGGCAGCACACATGAAAAAAGCAAAAACGAGGGGAAATAATGCATTTCCCCTCGTTTTGCCAACTTAAGACTAGGGTTATCCTGGTCTTAATTTTGGCGCTGCCTCCTATGTACGCCACCCTTGTACATAGGGGGCAGCGTCAAATACAATGGGTGTTGCGGTGGAACGCCCACCACAACACCCAATGCACGCCCCTTTCACTCTAAGCATAGCGTGAAAGGGGGCCTTATGTACAAGGCAGTGTTAAGCCACGTTAAGTACATAAGGCGCAGCCCCTATCGCCACCACAACATCGGTAAAAGTGACGTTGTGGTGGCAACAGGGCTTGTACATATGCCCCTGGGTGTTTTCATAAGACTGGTAGCTTTGGAAGTGTAACCTCGATGAATAGCAGGGCTAGATTGGGCCTGTCCATGATCTCTTGGAATCTGGCAGGAACCCATTCTTAACTTTCTGATCCTAGATGTGTTGTTTTTGTTGAGAAAAAAGATATTTACATTTTTCAGGAGACTTGGGCTGTGGCTAGGGTGTTTACTAATGGGTATTCCACTTATTGTATCGAAGCAACTGCCCCAAGGAAATAAGTAGAGCCAGCAGGGACTTAGTTACTTTTGTGAAGAATACTATTGCTTGTACTGAGAAACAGTTATTAATCAACTCGTTTGATTTAATGGGGATTCAGCTTACTTTTCTCTCTGGATTAATTTTGATTGTGCTTCATGTTTATTCTAGGTCTGTATCTTCAGGCAACGATTCTTTGGTGCTGGCTACGTTAGATGATTTATTTTGGTTTATATTAAAATTGGTTTAAGGTCATGGTGGCAGGGGATTTTAATGTTTCCTTTGAACCATCCCTTCTATTGAACACTGTCAAAGACGTGACTAAGCTTTGGGGTGTACCAAATCTGCCATTGAAAACCTGCCACCACCATTTTACTGCTGTATCTCTTTAGCTTGCCTCTTTGGTGGTGGGGAGGAGCCTAAGGGCATGTAATGACAGGACACACTCAGATCTGAGTAGGCAACCCACCTTTAAGCGGGGCCTCAGCCATAGTGTTATTGACTCTATTTTGGTTGATGTCAGAATTTGGTTACTTATAGAAGATATGGTAATCATCCCCGGGTCTGATAGTGACCATAACCCTCTGCTCTTAAATCGAAGGGGGGGCGCTCCTCAAAAGAAATCTACCAAGTTATACTTCAACAACAAGGAGCCCCTTTTAGCTAATAATTTCAGAAGAGTTTCTTGGCCTAGGATTTTTACTGACACTGACTTGCACTCAAAGATTTATGAGTTATTTGTGCATTACCTATCCAGTTTGGAAAGTGTACCCCCTCCACTTGGGTCAATGTTAACAACCCAAGGGAATTCTTTGAGGCCTTACAAGCTGTATTTTTTTTTTAAATGACTAGAAAGAGACTTATTGGTGGGAGTAACCACAAATGGTTCAACTCAGAGTGTAAACTGACAAAGAGTGAACTGAAGAGAGTTGTTAGAGAGTATAGCTGATCAGACATAGTTTTGGTGCGATATATGTACAAAGTTGTGCTCGCTAGCACCAAGCGAGACTGGGTTTACAAAAACAGGCAGGATTTATTTACAGCAGCAAGGTGCAACGATAAGCGCTCCTTTTGGCATATCATTACACACGGAAGCTTAGATAGTGTTACGACTCCTTGCTATCATATTCAGCCTGAGAAGTGGGTTTAAACACTTCTCAATGTTATATGGCAGGGACGAGGATACCAGCATCACATAGATTTTCGGTGATAAATTTAATTCTTTAAATTTCCTCTAACCCTCTGACACTAGTAATACCGAGCTAGTTTTTAGTCTAGATGACACTCTCTCAGCGATCAATAGATTGAAAGTACCAAAGGCCCCTTGACCCAACCAGATACCAGGGGCCATATGTATCAAGGCGAATTGCGATTGCAAATGCTGAAATTCGCAGAATTTCAGCATTTGCGATCGCAATTTGGCCTAGTGCTATGTATGAAAGCACAACTGTCTCGCAAATTAAGGAATCGCAAAATTTGCGATTCCTTATTTTGCGAATGCATTTAAGGAATCGCAAATTGCGATTCTTTAAATGGAATGTATGAAGCACCCAAGTTGTGCGAATATGGCATAGGAATCGCAAATTACCACCAACTACAGGTTGGTGGTAATTTGCGATTTCTTTCAAAAATGCACATTTTTGCATTTTTCAAAGTGGCATGTGGTGCACACACATGCCCTTAGGGCATGTATGTGCGCCACATGTGCACACATGTTCATTTCAGGGGTGCAACAGGGTGTCCTTTTGACACCCTGGCACACTTGAAATTGCATTCTCAATTTGCGATTCTCTAATTGAGAATCGCAAATTGAGAATGTCTTCCCATTCATTCCTATGGGCCTCTAGGCCCATAGGAATGAATGGGGAGGTATTCCTTAATTGCGAATCGCAATTTGCGATTCGCAATTAAGGAATATGTAGGATTCGCAAAATTTATTGCAAATCCTACATACATAGCGTTTTGCGATTCTCAAATAGCGATTATCAAAAATTCGCTATTTGAGAATCGCAAAACCGAATCTTGATACATATGGCCCCAGATGACTTGTATAAATCTGAGCCAATGGTGTGGACTCCTTATATAAATTTCTTGTCTAATTCTATAGCAGCTGGGGGAGATATCCCAGAAACCTGGAAAGAGGCTGAGACAATTGCCATTTACAAGAAAGGAGATGCCTCAGTCCCCTCCAATTATAGGCCAATCAGCCCAATTGATAATTTGCAAAAGGTCTTTGCGAGGCAAGTTCTAAATGAACTGCAAGCCTGGATGGACGAAAATGAGATTCTGTCTTCCTACCAGGTGGGCTTTTGTACTAAGATAAGTACTTGTGATCAGGCCTTTAGGTTTATACTACTTACATGGAAGTATGTGCCGCTAAAGAAACAAAAATTGTACATAGCATTGGTTGATCTGAGAGCTGTGTTTGACCTTGGGCCTCGCGAGAACGTATGGAGAGTTATGCTAGGCTTGGGAGCCCGGGCTAATTTGATAAATCTGATAGCAAGAATGCATGAGGACAACTTTGCCCAGGTACGGTGGGGAAAACAGGGTGAATTAACTTGCAATATCCCAATTAATCATGGGTTGCGCCAGGGGTGCGTTCTTGCACACACCCTGTTTTACCTGTATTTCAACGAAGCAGCCAACATACTCTTGGATTGTAGAAATGATTCCCCCTTCTTGAATGGAAATAAAATACCGATCCTACTGTTGCAGACGACTCCTTACTTAACTCCACAACCCCAATGGTTCTCCAAACACATTAGATAAATTCCTGGTCCTTTGTAATCTAAGGGGTCTGGAACTCAATGTAGAGAAACTCAATGTATGGTCTTTGAGAAAGGTAAGGGTAAAACATGAGCAGTTAGGTTTGCAGATAAACCCCTTGAGAGAGTAAAGAGTTTTGATTATCTGGGGATCAGGTTGACTGACTCGCTAGGATGGGAGCTGCAACCCGCAACTTGATGAAAGCTATCTTACATTATGCCACAAGTGTAAGTCAACACTGCGCTTTTACAAACAGATGCAGACGCGGTCATTGACCCCTGCACTAGAGGTTTGTCATGTTAAAAACCAAAGCGCTGCACTTTATGGTGCTGAGGATTGGGGTTATATTGATACCCACATACTGACGGTGTGTGAAAACATTCATGCTAGATCTCTCATTTCTGTGCCGGCTGGCACCCCTTTGACCCCATTATTTTTCGACCTTTGTATCAAGAGAATTAGGGATGTGGCATCATTAAAACCACTAATGCACTGGTTGCAGCTGTAGACAATGCCTGAGTTAATTAATTCTCACAAGTCACTGAAGGAACGTTTAATGATTAGCGGTGCTAAAACATTCCATGGCTTAAACATGTTGCCAACTGGTGTAGGTTGCTAGGAATGCTGAGCCTGTGGATTAGTCCAGAGAGGGCTAGTAAAGAAGAACTGGAAGAGTAAAAATCAAGTACTGGGCATATGTGGCAGAAGTGTACGCTGTGAGTACGGCCAAAGGTCGTCTAACTACCCAGTTCCTATGCTTTAAGTCTTGTCTTAAGTTTGAGCCCTTTCTGGATCTGATCTCATGACTGTTAGAAAACGTTTGTTTTTGAGGTTTTGTTTGGGATGTTTACCTATAAGGACTATTAGTTACTTGGCCATTGACCAAGACTCTGTAACATGCCCTGCATGTGGCTTAGCACAGGATTCCTACAAACATATCCTGTTTTTTTAACTAAATATCAAACAATTTGCAGGAGGTGGATTAGGCCAATATGCCTGAACCTAGCAGTCAGTCAGTTGCTTACAGAATTTTAAAGATCAATACTTCTGATTCCATCATCTTTGTGGTAAGCCGTTTTCTAAGTTTTCCAATAAGGGGTCGATTCAGATGCCGGTCGGAAAGCATTCCAACCGAATTGGTCTCGAAATTGTTTCCGACTGAATCGGATCCGGGGAGTCTGACTGAACGATGATGATGCTTCCGGATACGATTCGGTCGGACTCCCATTGACTTCAATGGGAGCATGTGTTCCGACCAAATACACAGGCTCCCATTAAAGAAAGGGGTGGTTGGGGAAAATCGTGCACCCTGTGGTGGGCACCCCTTGCTGCCTAACACTGTGCATGGTTATAAAGAGAGGTCCCTTGGGTACCCCCGCGGGCCCCATTCAGAATGCCCCAGGTGAAGGGGGCTTGCTGCGGGCCCCCAAAGTCAGATTTCAACAGCCGATCCAAGTCGGAACAACCGATTCGGAAAGGCTATCCGAATCTGACATCGTAATCGCTTGGTCGGAGACGCAATCCATAGACCTGTACGAGTCGGCTCCGAACGACTCGGTTCCTCCAAATGCCATCCGGAACAGACTCGGAAAGTCCGAACGCTTTACGAACATCATAATCAGTCGTTCGGAAATCTTTCTGAATTGGTCGGAAAGACGGGTTCCAAATCCGAATCGGAGCCTTTCCGAACGGCATCGTAATCGACCCCTAAGTGTCTGAGTTAGGTGCCAGATGTTCGTGACCCAGGCAGATAAGGGAGCTAACATGTCCAGTACGCTAGTAAGGGATGGCTGACTTGGCCTTCAGTGATATGACTACATCATGGGTAGGCTTCCCTGTTTTCAGTTTCTATTGTTGGTAAATTCTGGTGGGGATTTTTCAGTGTTTTCAAGTGATTTCAATACCTTAAAAAAACAGTGGTTATCAGTGGTTACACATTTTCGCGCCATTAAAAACAACAGAAACAGTGTTTTTCCGGTGTTTATGGAAAGTTTTGCTTTTATTATTGCTTGCTTTCTGCACTGATTGTTCATGGTATATAGACAGTGTACATACAGTGTATATGAGGTCCAAATACATTTTTGCAAATCAAACCTTTTGCAGTAAACCATATAATACTTCTTCAGTGAGTCTTTGGTCATGTGCGCTCGTTCTTTCCTTCCCATGTAAACCTTTTTCTGTGAAAAGGCCCTCTTAACATGGGCACTTTAGATGGGCAACGCCAAAACAGCAAGTACACAATTTGCAATCTCTGGCCACTGACATACCTTTCCATGAAAATACTGGTGCACTTAAAGATTGCGATTCTCTGGGCAGGTTCTGCAACATTTGCGTTAAACTGGGCGCTTATGCCCTCAGAGTTATTGAAGCGGTCAAAAATGAAGCAGCACTTTTGAAACTACGGAGAAAATTCCCCTTTATGGAAGGGATCTAGAACTTGTAAGAGTACCACAGTGAGGTTTCATTGACTTCAAATGCCATGGTTGGTGAAGGGACATTTCTGTGCATCATTGCAAGCCATTTCTCATATATTGTAAAATAAAAGTTCCTGAATTGCTCTTCAACATTGCTTGGGTTACCAAGTGGCAAGCACTCTAACATGGAACATGTTGCAGTTCCAAAGTCACTAAGCGTGTCGCCTAGACTACTCTCAAGGAGATGTTTCACACATACACCAATTATGCTGAACAGTTGGCAGACAAGGGTGTTTTCAGACTCTAGTTTTTTTATTATGAACACTACAGCAGTTATGGTCTCCTGTAAAAATCTAAGAATGCAGTACAGTGTACTTTTTTCACATCACTATCAATATGAGACCAAAGATCTTCCCATTACTTGCCTTTGGCATCATCACTCAGCAAATATTCTGTAAACGGTTGCCACATGGATAACATAGCATTCACAGCACCTTGGACTGATAATCATCAGCTAAGTGACACAGTTGGGATGACTCTTTCTTTGATGCCACACAAAGCACAAAATGAGAAATATTTGCGTTTTAGTTCCAGCGCATAACAAAACAGTGCACCAGAATGGACTAAAAAGTTAATAGAATTCTTCATTAACTCTGAAGATTGTAAAGATGCTTTCAGCATACCATCTAACAAGTGGCAAGGATCTCTTACAGGGAAGCACTTCAGCTCAGGTATCGATTTTGTCAGGTCATCACACAACCTTTTCATGTACGTAGCTGAATCACTGCAAATACAAACAATATCACTCCAATCTTTGTTGAACTAGGAAAGAACCTTATAGCAGCAGCATTCAAAGTGACACTGCGTTCCATGTTTTCCAAAAGTCTGGGTGCACAGTGGATGTGATCACTTGAATCAGAGGGAAGGCCAGCACTGTAGCTAGTATCTTGATTTCACCATTTAAGAGAGAGATTGGCCTATGTGAGGCGCACTCATATAGTGGTTTACTATCTTTGTGTATAACAAAAATGATGATCAACCTTTGGTCTCTAGGGAGAGAGTCCAGTTGTCGACTCTCCTTAAACATTCATATCAGGTGGGGGGGCCACTTTGTAGGCTGTCAGTTTGTAAAGTTCAATTGGCACGCTGTTGGGGCCAACCAATTTACCTGAGTTTAAGTCATGTATCGCACATATGATTTCCTCCTCAGTGAGTTCCTCCTCCAGGAGAGCCCTGTCCAAGTTTGAGAGATATGGGAACTGGATATCTGCCAGAAGTTCTCCAGACTCCTCTGCCATAGTGATCATAGCTGGAGAGGTTAGCTGTGTGTGGTAGGTGGTAAAGGCGGCTGCCACACTCTGTCTGTCCCTCGCCCACACACCTGTGTTCCCGCCTGTCTAGCCAGGCCACATGTTTTGTGACCTTGTTCCTCATAGAGGCAATCTTGTGTTGTTCTATGGCTTGCCCTAGCCGTGTCTGTTGCTGTGTCCCTATATTCTTTTTGTTTTAGGCCTAGGGTGTGAATGGTTTCTATGTGTCACTGGTCGGTAAGTTTAGTTTGAAGCTCATGACTCTCTCGCACAAGCATCTCTAACTTGTCCCTCTTGTCCCTTTTGTGTCCCACTACTAAGGAGAGGCCCTCTCCTTTAATTACCGCTTTGTATGCCTCCCATAGGGTCTGCGCAGAGTCAACTGAGTACTCCTTTCTCTAAGAAATAGTTCTGTTGCCTCTAGAAGGCCATTTGTGAATCAAGGTATTTTTAGGTACTAGGGATTAAGTGCTATCTCCCGGCAGTCCGGTCTTCCATGGGGACCAAAGACTGCCCATACTGGGGAGTGATCGGTGATACCTCTGGCCAGGTGGCGGACCTCGAGGAAATGAGGAAGTTGGTGTGCCAGGGGGAGGAAATAGTCAATCGGAAAGAGACTGCCATCGGCTCCTGAATGAAATATGTAGTTCTGTGTCATAGTATTATTAGCTTGCCATATATCTATTAGACCAAAATCTGATAGGAAGTCGGCCATGGGGTGGTGGGAAGTTCCCACCTGTCTGGGGGACCAGTGGTCAGTATCATCACATAGTGCCCTGTTGAAGTCCCCACCCATCAGTAGCTTACCGTCTGGTAAACGGAGCAGGAGAGCACTTAAGTTGGGGAATGAGTGTCCTGCAGCCACGGAGGGACATACATTAAGATGATATTGAATTGTCTTACCCTCCCAGTTCCCGGTAAGGGTCACATATCTCCCATGCGTGTCAGGCCAAATGTGTTGGATAGTGAGCCGTGGTGTTTTTGTAATTCGGTTCCCCACTAGCCTGCGACCATTTTGTATCCCCACCTGTCTAGTGCTCGATGAGTATTACCCATGAGGTGTGTCTCCTGAAGGAGGAAGACATCTGGCGAATGGCGTTTTATATATTGCATCAGTTCACCTCTTTTTATTTTGTCTCCCAGGCCATTACCATTCCGTGACAACAACCTGATAGTCGTCGTATCATTGTTACTACTTATTGACGCATGCGGGTTAGGGGCATATAACCCTACCCTTTTACTTCGGCACAGCCTGGAGATCAAAGAGGGACCCAGTGTTGAGCGAAGTGGATCAGTGACAGTATGTTGCAGAAAAACTTTTGTATCAAAAACATACTTAAAAAACAAACAAAATCACCAAACAGATCCCCCACCATGCCTACCTGCATAGCAGACTTTGAACTGCCTGCCCCCCCAACATTGCAGATTACATGTCGACCCAAACCAGTAGATAAACAATAGGTGACACTGGTGACTACAGAGAGTCCCTCCATCTGCCCCCAAACTTAAATGACATTTGTTACCAAAGTATTTCATCTTGATTCTGGCCACCACACCTCTGGCTGCAACAGTTATTCCCAATGTCAAAAGGCTAGCCGCAGTCTGCATTGACCGTCTGTATAGGAAAGTACAACAGTTGGATCGCTGACATCCTCCTGCCTCTTCAAACCAATCTCTGCACAGTTCTTGTTGAGTCGTTGTTCAAGTTGTCTGGTATTGTGGCGAACTTTAATCCTGCCTCAGGTTGCTTGTGTCTTGGTTTTGGTACGGGGTGCCATTATCGTATCACTGTTATGGGGATTGGGCTTGGGGCCTAGCTCCACCAACTGGCCTCCAACCATCTAGCCAGTCCCAAGCTGCTTCTGGAGTCGTGAAATGTCAGGTTTTTCTGTCTGCTACCACTCCTAACTGTGGAAGAAACATCATTTAGTACTTCAGCTCTTTTTCCCTCAGGACTCTTTTAACTTCAACAAAGTTGCAGCGCAGCTTCTGGACTCTGAGCATAAAGTCCAGGAAGAAGGTGATGGTGACATTGTTGAACTTGACCGAAATGGTAGAACACCATGTCCCACAGAGGAAGAGCAAGAATGGAGGGGGCGTCTGCTGTGGTAATCGCCGCCATCAGCTAGTGGTGGACCTTTCCAGCAGCCTGTCAGTTTACCCTCTTCCTGCCCCCCTGGGACCACGGGCCTCCTACCAGGTCAGCTGCAAGTCTACATGGTCCTGGACTCTAGAGGCAGATGAGGAGTGCCGGTGAGGCATCATACTATGCCCTGCGCCTCACCTTTCACTGGGAATCAGTGGGCGCCAGGGCAATTGCAACGAGGATGGGATCACCTCTTTATGTGTCCATCTGAAGTTATCTGAATGGTCCTCACTGCCACTTCTGCTCCAACAGTATTGCGCACAGTGTGAAAATAGTGGAGCGGTGCACTACCAAAGAGTTTTCTTCAATAAATCCAAATGTTCATTTTGTATAGTGGTTTATCAATCCTTTATTTTCAATATCAAAATGTGCAAATTCCAGCCAACGCGTTTCGTTCATACATAAAATGAACTTCTTCAGGGCAAATGGTGATGTGAAGAAGACGCAGGAACACAGAGGCAATGAAGAGCCCTTGATCTGAGATATTTCAAATTCCTGCTGTCGACGCACAAGTATCAACACTGACTGCCGACCGGACGATAATAACAGGACTGTGTCCCCAGAGATACAACCATCAGGCACTTATCATGGTAGCCTTTAAAATTTAAATACTTGTGCGTCGACAGCAGGAATTTGAAATATCTCAGATCAAGGGCTCTTCATTGCCTCTGTGTTCCTGCGTCTTCTTCACATCACCATTTGCCCTGAAGAAGTTCATTTTATGTATAAACGAAACGCGTTGGCTGGAATTTGCACATTTTGATATTGAAAATAAAGGATTGATAAACCACTATACAAAATGAACATTTGGATTTATTGAAGAAAACTCTTTGGTAGTGCACCGCTCCACTATTTTCACAGTTTTCTCTCTGCTTGGCAGCTGGCATCCAACAACGGCAGGTGCAGGAGCTGTATGTGCACACCCAATCATACTATCCATTACAATTTCTTAAACAAGAAAAGGAATAAAGCAGGGAGGTGCGGTTACTTAGATCCGCCGTTGCTCATTCATTCAGTATTGCTCACAGTGTCTGTCAGTTTAATGCAGGGCAGTCATCGCCAGTTCAGGGGCCTCACACCAGGCTTTTTAGTCATGGGGTTCACTAGCATAGGGCTGCGGTCGATCAGGCATACAGTGCCAGTTCCACCATTCTGTTTTCTCCCCATCTCGCTCCAGCACAGTCTGCGGGCACCCTTATTCTCACTGCATGGGACACACATGTTTTTCTCACCTCTCGGGGGCCCCTGCATCACATGCTAGCCCACCAGTGTGAATTAATTGCTCCTGGGATCACCTCCAGTCCTGTCACTTTGCCCGAATCTGGTCATTAATCAATATTTTAGTACCGTGCTTTGTGGTTGTTGAGTTCAATGTGGGAACTGGGGAGTGTACTGCGGTGTCTTCGGGGCCTTTGGGGCCTTCAAAGTGGCACTTGAGGCCCCCGCTGCTGCTCAGTAGCTCATGGGTTCCTCTGGGGAGTGCTGCTGAGGATCATACTCTGCCCTCAGCCCAGTGCAACACTCCTCATTCGCAGCCAGAGAAGACACCAGCAGCGGACCGCACGGGTCCTGAGCCGTTACTGGACAGCCCCACGCAGGCAGTGTCACTCCTCGAGAGCGCTGCTGGGGTCTTACCACCACTGAGGCCAGGCGGTGTCCAACGCAGGTCACTGCAGGGGCAACATCCCATTTATGAATTCTGCAGGCGGCCCGACTCTGTTCATGCCTTGGTATACAGGGTGAGGCATATCATGGTTATATATGCAAAGCTGTGGCTTATTTCTGCAGTCTGGGCCTCGCCTCATAGTGGTGGTCTTGGGTTGCCACTGGGCGCGATAGAGAGGGATTTGGTATTCCCACAACCAATAGCCTCCAAATCTTTGGCTATATTGGGGCGGGTGACAGATTTTATCACAGATGGTAGGGATAGGGCTTATAGAGAATGGGAGCCACTCTAGCAAGCGACCATCTTGCTCGGCAGTTGACCACGCCCCCCAACAAAACATCATTAATGTTGTTGCCGCACTGGGTCATAACGCCATTAATTTGACTGTATTCGAGAAAAAGCCCCAAAAACAGTTTTCTACTTGTTTTTCCACATTAATAGATGTGACATTAGCCCCAGCTTTTTGCTTGTTCTAAGCCATCACAGCATGCCATGATTTAATGTTATAGTAGCACAATTTTAAATACAGTTAATCACACCATTCTAAATAGCAAAGACACATTATAAATGTTTGGTAAATAGTGTACAGCACCTTTGCACTGGTTTTTCTTAGATCTGAAACAATGAATTCGGATGTCAGTGGTACTCATTTTATCAATCATAAAAGGGTGCAAAGCTGAGTTGCTAACAATAACAGCACTGCAGTGGAAAACATAATGCCATTGTGCTGTCTTATTGATTGGCTTAATCCTCTTGCTTCAGAAATCTATGTTGTTGCGGGGTGACAAAGCCTCCCAATACTGGAATAAACACACAGACTCTGCTTGGCAATGCAAAGACAGAATTTACTATCTGCCGTGACAGGGAGAAAAACACAATGGTATGCACCACAGTCCTGCTCAGTCCAACTCTGGGTTTTTTCTCTCCAATGCCTGTTTGCAGACAAGCCTTTTGATACAAATCAATACAATAATTTATTACACATAGTAAATAATATTTGACTTGCAAGTTACAGATTTGAGATGGAAAACACTCAAAGATATGTGACCTCATAACCCTGAATTCCTGATCTAAATCATTACACATTCTTCATTATACTTCTGAAAATGCTTAATGATTGAGCATTCGTTGGCCTATGATTCATGTGTGTTTCAAGGTAGATACAATTTACTTGAAGTGTGTGCTGGCAGCATTGTGTGCCTCAGACCTTCGTGTGCTCAGAACTTAGGGACATATTTACAAGCCCCTATTACCACAGGAACAGGAAATTTTGTTTGACGTTCCTGTGGCGATACGGCTTTGCCTTATTTACAAGGCAGTGTTAAGCCACTTAATGTGGCTTAACGCTGCCTTGTTAATAAGGCACTCTTTCATGCTATACTTAACGTGAAAGGGGTGGGCAATGGGTGTTGCAGTGGGCGTTCCGCCGCAACACCCATTGATTTTGACGGTGCCCCATATTTACAAGGGTGGCGTGAATATGGGGCAGCGCCAAAATTAAGACAAAAAAAACCTGGTTTTAACATGGCACAACAAGGAGAAATGCTTTATTTCTCCTCGTTTTTCTTGTTTCCATGTGTGCTGCATTATGCAGCACACATAGAAACAGCAAAACACCATGTATGATAGTTTATGTGTAGGAAGGTGTCCCTTCCTGCGCATAGGCAATCATTTTAAAAATGACGAGTTGCAACTTCTATATGTGCTGCACAAAGCAGCACACATAGTTGTTCCAAATCGCCATTTAAGATTGTTGATGTGCAGGAAGGGACACCTTTCTGCACATAAACAATCATTCCCACAATGCAGGCACCCTTGCACCATGGTGCCTAGTGCCAGTGTTGGCACTAGGTAGCTGTGATTAGTGCCAGCGCAGGGGGAAATGCAGGGCTGCACCATATTGTTGTAAATACTGTGCAGCCCTGCGTTTCAAAAGTGACAGAGCGCGGCATTAAGCCAAGAAGGCTAACGCCATGCTCCGTCACTTTTCTTGTACATATGCCCCTTGCTTTCTCCACTGCACCCATTGTTTAAACAAGCACCTATGTGCTCTGGGCTAATTCGATTAAGAACCCATTGTCTAATCAGGCCACAATCTGTTTGCAGGCACGGTGTGTGCCGGGGGTCATGTGTGCTGATGTCGTAACTGCTTTCAAGTCTGTTAGACATGAGTTGACCTTTAACTGAAAACCCTTTCAAGTTTCCTATTCCATTACATTCTTGAGTGAACTTTTCACCTTGCTCGTGTCAGTGTGGGAGTTGGGCCTAAACTGGTTTTTAACCACGAACAGCTGTGTGTTTCTACTTGGGCTTAATTTTGCACGATATTTTCATGTTTCATATTTTTTCTACAGCATGTTCATTTGTTACATTTCCTACAACATTCCCCCTCTAGTTGATATCTCAACTACTTCATTTAGATATTCTTCTGTCCTTGGCACCAGGTGATATAGGTTGCCCTGGGAATCTACTGCTTGTGTTGGTGTCCTAATTGAAAACATTTGTCCCGCCTTGGGCCTATTCTCCTAATACATGCCAGAATTACATGTATCATACAGTATATTAGTAGTAAGTCCACAGTTTTGGGCAGCAAGGCCCCCAACAGTCCCGACATCCAGGATCGCAGCAATCTAAACCAACCACTGAACCAACTATCTGGGGCACCTCCTTCATCTATCATTTTAGTCTGTAAATTATGCAGTGTCTGTATTGCCTCTGACAAAGTTCCATTTTGTCTATCATTTGCTAGTATAAACATGCAGCACGCAGTTCCTATTTTCTTGCAAAATCCTCCCTGCATGGCCGTCATAAGGTCAAGTACATAATCGTTTTGTAGTGCCATCATTCTTATGGCACACAGTTCTTCTTTTATGGCATTGAAGCCCTCATTGGTGGTGTTGATGACTTTGAGGATCTTGTGACCTGGAGCTAATGAGCTGTTGCTTTAGCTTGGAAAAAAGGCAATATGCTGCTAAAAGTTCAGCATTTTTGAACAGATGATACTCCTGGGGAACTTCATTCCAGGCGCTTGTGCCATAATATTCTGCAATTCACTTCCTTCGGTTGTGGTGTAGTAAGGTTGTTGGATGGCTCATGGGGTGTTAATGCAAAGTGGATATGTTTATTCCAGGAATTACCAAGACTGGAGTGTGCAAAGTCACAATGGAACAAATCCCTCCCCGGTTTGGTAGCGATTGGTCATACAGCAGGTATCCACACTCCCAGAACAAATCCATGAGGCTGGGGGTGCCCCCCTGCATGTCAGAGTGCATTACTGTGATCCTACAACCAATATTCTGGCAAACTTTGATGATGCCATTTTCCCTGAAACATAAGGAAGCAGAAGTTAGTTTCATGACAGTTTGGGGACTTACAGTGCTATTTACCCATGTGTTACGCAAGATGTTTTCATCCTAGGTAGGTGTACATTTCCCTATTCCACCCTGGCTGACATCAGTGCCATTCCTTAAAGAAATGGCCCTACAGGAAAATTCAATGTTGGGATGCCACTCTCATGGACAAAGACTGACCCTGTCACTCTAAACCCTGGCCTTCAAACACAGTCTGGGGGTAATGGGTTTACAAAATAGTTGTTACACTCAGTTGGTGGGCGTGTAACTCCTAGAGATCTTGGTTCTAGGACCATCCGGATCAAATCTACCAGAGTCAGGCGACCTGTCTTTCTCATGAGTGATATTTCTTCTCTGATGTCCTCCCTATCTATGAGAATGTATAATGCTTTTGGTAGAGTGTCATATTTTGTGGCAATAAATAGGAAGTGTACTACATTGAAATGTGTTAACTGCATTTGGGCATTAATTCTACACAAGTAAAGATGTAATAAACATTGAGCTATGTCTGGGTGTACTTCTTTCGTGGAGTACAGTCTATCTGAACCAGTCGCTTGAGGAATTAGGGAGCACATGAAGCACAACTCATTCAAGGTCTCTGACATGTGCTGATACCACATGTTATCTGACAATTTAGCATGGGTATTATCGGTCACATTGTTATTAGAGAGCTCTCTCCAGACACGGAAAACATTGAAATCAGAGGGTACTCTGCTAGTAAAGAGAAGAAAGGATAGAATTAAGAGACAAAAAAGAAGCATAGAAACAAAAATATATATCTGTTGTGCTGTCCTTTTAAAAATAGTCCAAAAGCATAGTTGGAGGGGAGTGCTTTCATGACGTCAATCTTCATCCCTCCTCTTGGATTCAGTTGCATTGCTCATTGTTTTTGGCGAGAAGCTGGGTTAAGAAGCACATGGCTGTGGTTTATGCAGAGCTTCCTGTTGTCCACCTAGAGGGTTGTTGGTGTGAGCATGGTGACTGAGTAGGGTCCCTCAAAATGTTTCTTTCTCAATTTTTGGATCCAATTGCCTACAAACACTTGATCTCTTAATTGCACAGCTAGGAGGTTCACCAGTTCCCACAAATACATATGTATTTCACCATTCAGTGCTGGTGACAAGCTTTCTCCCTGAATTCTACTCCTCATGACAGGGACTTGGACATTGATAGACCTTTCTGACACTATTTAAGAGGGTGTTAAGTGATGGTCTGATCTTGGTCTCTTTCGCAGGGAAAAGAGTGCTACTGGCAAACAGTATAACCCCTTTTCGTTTCAAGTAGTGCATAACTTGCTGATCTTGCTCTTCAAGAGGCCATTCATGTGCTCAACAATACCATCACTTTAGGGTGGTACACGGAGTACAATTTGTGCTCTATCCCTAACAGTGTTGTAATATGTTCAAAAATTGTATTGGGAAGATGATTGCCATTGTCGGATCTTATCCCTTCTATGATCCCCCATCGCGAAATCACTTCCCGAACTAGGAATGTGGCTGCCAACTTGGCATTATAATGGATGCGTAGTCCTGCTTCGATCCATTGAGAAAATGGGCAGACCACCACGATGTGATACTTGTAGTTACTGCATCTATCAATCATATCCACAAATTCTAGATGAAGGGTTTTGAATGGACTTTGTGGTCGCGGGATGGTAGAACTTATCACTTTTAGGGTGGGATTAGGGGAATACTGCTGGCAGATCATACAATTGTGCAGATACATGGTAATTATGTCATGCAAATTGGGGACAAACCAGTCTTGTTGTATTTGTGTTGCCAAATAGTCCATGGAGGTGTGGGCTGGCAAATGGATCTGATCCAGGGCTATTGCAAGCAAAGTCTGGGGCATTACTGGTTTTCCCATAGATACCAGTCTGTACACTAGGTCATTCCCTGACTGGAAGCATCCTCTATCTTCCCATAACTGCTTTTTATGGAAAGGAGTAGCCTCCTGCAGTTCTCTCAGGTGTAATCTCGCTTTCCCAGTGTAATGAGGTATGTCCTTGTCTGTTGTAGTGTTGGATCCAGAATCCACTGGTGAGACAGTCTGAGCCACCAGAACTGGGTCAGGCCGTGGGTCTGAGGCTACCTTTTGGCGTGTGCGCCTAGATGCATCCTTAGCTGCCTGATCTGCTAGTACATTACCCCAGGACACAAAATCCTGTCTATTAGTGTGTGCTGCACATTTCACAACCGCCTGTGGTAATGCAATTGCCTCTATTTGAGCTTCTAAGAAGTTTCTATGTATCGCAGGACTACAATCTGATTTAAGAAACCATCTCCTGCTCCATCTCATGATGCTTGAGTGCACAGTGGTTGTTACATATGTTGAATCTGAGTATATGGTAATTACTTCTGTTGCTTCTGACTTAAGGGCCACTATTAATGCTGTTAGTTCTGCTGCCTGGGCGGAATAATGTGCAGGTAATGTAAATTGTTCTACGACCCACAGTGTATCAGAGGAACCATGCTGTTGAGCCTTTACTACTGCTGCCCTTGTGCGTCTAATTCCTGTCTCCTGGTCAGTCATGGAGGAACCATCAACAAAGTAGGCAATGCTACATGGTATAGGGTGCTCTGTGGTTTGACTGCTTTCATTGGGACTATACGTTGCACAGTCATGTGCATCCTCCTCAGGGTCTAATATTAGATGGACAAAGAATGTTGCAGGATTTACTGTGTGACACTTAACAACCTTCAAATATGGCAGTGATAGTATCACCTCATACCCGGACACTCTGGGCCCGATTCACAAAAGTAATCTGAGACAAAATCCTAACTTTACAACTTTCGGTATTCACGAAGGGCATTTAGAAGTAGTAAAATTAGCAATCCTAACTTTACTACTCCGAAATGCCCTTTGTGAATACCGAAAGTCGTAAAGTTAGGATTTTGTCTCAGTTAAACTTAAGTTTTGGCCTTAACCCCTTCGCTGCTAGGCCTTTTCCCCCCCTGTGCTAAGCCTTTTTTTGGCTAGTTGGGGTAGTTCGCGCTTAGGCCCCTGTAACGTTTTGATCACATAAGGTATCCACGCCAAATTTGCGTCCTTTTTTCCCAACATCATACGGATTCTAAAGGTACCCAGGGTTTGTGGATTCCCCTGGAGGGGACCCAGAAATTAGCCAAAATACAGCTAAATTTTGGGTTTTTTCGGAAAAATGCGAAAAAAGGGCTACAGATGAAAGCGTCTGGTTGTTTCCCTGCAAATGGCATCAAAAAAAGGGTTGTGGTGCTGAAATCAGCATCTTCTCAGCTTTCGGGGACAAGCAGACTTTTGTCAGAAAACCAACATTTTGTACACAGTTTTGGCATTTTTCTGGGATATAGCCTATTTTTGCTATTTTTTGTGCTTTCAACCTCCTTCCAGTTAATGGTAGAAATGGGTATGAAAGCAATAATGGATCCTGGAAATCCATACATTTATGAAAAGTAGACAAAATTCTAAATTCAGCAAGGGGTCATTTGTGTAGATCCTTCAAGTTTTCTTTATAGAAATAAACAGTTAAATATAGGAAAAATTGAAAATTAGTTGAAAAAAACAGCAATTTGTGTCAACGTTTTCACCTGTAACTTGTTCTAATTATGACAGCTATTTGAAAGCAATATACCGTTACATCCGCTGGACCCTTCTGGTTGTGGTGATATATAGGACTTATAGGTTCACCAACAACCCGACGAACCCAGAATCAATAACTGAGCAGGGTCTTGCAATGGTTTTTTATTATGTACCAGGTATATAGCAATTATTCTGGGAAAATTTATACATGGAAAAATCGGTATGAAAGACACCTATGTATTTCTGAAATGGGAACAAAATATAGAGTTTAGAAACAGTAGATATTTGCACATTTCCAAAATTGGGAGCACCCATACTAGCATGAGAATTATAGGTCATTTTTCAAAATGACTTCTTTTTACACATTGTCTTTCATTTGGAAGGCAGAAATGCATCGAAAGTCAATAGATAATAACAGTTGCTCTACAATTCTGTGTTACCCTAAGTCTCCCGATAAAAATGGTACCTCACTTGTGTGGGTAGGCCTAGTGCCCGCGACAGGAAACGGCCCAAAACGCAACGTGGACACACCACATTTTCACAGTGAAAAATGACCCTTTTTTTGCAAAGTGCCTAGCTGTAGTTTTTGAACCCTAGCTCTGCCGGCACCTAGGGAAACCTAGCAAACCTATACATTTTTGAAAACTAAACTCCCAGGGGAAGCCAGAATGGGGTGACTTGACTGGCTCTCACCAGGTTCTGTTACCCAGAATCCCTTGCAAACCTAAACAATTGTCTAAAATACCACATTTTCCTCACTTTTCTGTGGTGGAAAGTTCTGGAATCTGCATGGATCCACAAAATTCCACCAACCTCGCGTTCCCCAAAGTCTTCCGAGAAAAATGGTACCTCACTTGTGTGGTTAGGCCTTGTGCCCACGACAGAAAACAGCGCAAAACGCAACGTGGACAAACCACATTTACACAGTGAAAAATGACCCTTTTTTTGCAAAGTGCCTAGCTGTAGTTTTTGAACCCTAGCTCTGCCGGCACCTAGGGAAACCTAGCAAACCTATACATTTTTGAAAACTAGACACCCAGGGGAATCCAGGATGGGGTGACTTGACTGGCTCTCACCAGGTTCTGGTACCCAGAATCCCTTGCAAACCTAAACAATTGTTCAAAAAACCACATTTTCCTCACTTTTCTGTGGTGGAAAGTTCTGGAATCTGCGTGGATCCACAAAATTCCACCCACCCTGCGTTCCCCAAAGTCTTTAGAGAAAAATGGTACCTCACTTGTGTGGGTAGGCCTAGTGCCCGCAACAGGAAACAGCGCAAAACGCAACGTGGACACACCACATTTTCACAGTGAAAAATGACCCTTTTTTTGCAAAGTGCCTAGCTGTAGTTTTTTAACCCTAGCTCTGCCGGCACCTAGGGAAACCTAGCAGACCTATACATTTTTGAAAACTAGACACCCAGGGGAATCCAGGATGGGGTGACTTGACTGACTCTCACCAGGTTCTGGTACCCAGAATCCCTTGCAAACCTAAAAAATTGTCCAAAAAACCACATTTTCCTCACTTTTCTGTGGTGGAAAGTTCTGGAATCTGCGTGGATCCACAAAATTCCACCCACCCCGCGTTCCCCAAAGTCTTTCGAGAAAAATGATACCTCACTTGTGTGGGTAGGCCTAGTGCCCGCGACAGGAAACAGCGCAAAACGCAATGTGGACACACCACATTTTCACAGTGAAAAATGACCCTTTTTTTGCAAAGTGCCTAGCTGTAGTTTTTGAACCCTAGCTCTGCCGGCACCTAGGGAAACCTAGCAAACCTATACATTTTTGAAAACTAGACACCCAGAGGAATCCAGGATGGGGTGACTTGACTGGCTCTCGCCTGGTTCTGTTACCCAGAATCCCTTGCAAACCTAAAGAATTGTCAAAAAACCACATTTTTCTCACTTTTCTGTGGGGGAAAGTTCTGGAATCTGCGTGGATCCACAAACTTCCACCCACCCCGCGTTCCCCAAAGTCTTCCGAGAAAATGGTACCTCACTTGTGTGGGTAGGCCTAGTGCCCGCAACAGGAAACAGCGCAAAACGCAACGTGGACACACCACATTTTCACAGTGAAAAATGACCCTTTTTTGCAAAGTGCCTAGCTGTAGTTTTTGAACCCTAGCTCTGCCGGCACCTAGGGAAACCTAGCAAACCTATACATTTTTGAGAACTAGACACCCAGGGGAATCCAGGATGGGGTGACTTGACTGGCTCTCACCTGGTTCTGTTACCCAGAATCCCTTGCAAACCTAAAGAATTGTCAAAAAAAATAAATTTTCCTCACTTTTCTGAGGTGGAAAGTTCTGGAATCTGCGTGGATCCACAAACTTCCACCCACCCAGCGTTCCCCCAGGTCTCCCGATAAAAATGGTGCCTCACTCGGGTGGGAGGCCCAAGTACCCGCAACAGGCAAGGGCCCAAAAAGTATTGAGGCGACATCAAAATTGCGTATCACAAAATGACCTTGTTTTGCAAGGGGGGTCCAAGGAGGTATGGCTTGCGTGGATCCCCCAACGATTCTGGGTAAGAAAACATTGGGGGATCCACGCAAGCCATACCTCCCTGGAATCCCCCGGGTGCCTAGTTTTCAGAAGTGTGTGGGTTTGGTAGGTTTCCTATGTGGCCGCCGAGCCCCTGGCCAAAAAGTCACGGGACCCCCCTTGCAAAACCAGGTCGTTTTGTGATAGGCAATTTTGATGTCGCCTCAATACGATTTGGGCCCTTGCATGTCGCGGGTACTTGGGCCTCCCGCCCGAGTGAGGCACCATTTTTATCGGGAGACCTGGGGAAACGCTGGGTGGTAGGAAATTTGTGGCAGCCCGGTGATGCCACAACTTTCCCACACACAAATGTGTGAAAAAAGTGATTTTTTCAGCTAAATTTCAGGTTTGGAGGGGATTCTGGGTAAGAAAACGTTGGGGGATCCACGCAAGCCATACCTCCCTGGAATCCCCCGGGTGCCTAGTTTTCAGAAATTTGTGGGTTTGGTAGGTTTCCCTAGGTGGCCGCCGAGCTCCGGGCCAAAAAGTAATGGGACCCCCCTTGCAAAACCAGGTCGTTTTGTGATACGCAATTTTGATGTTGCATCAATACGTTTTGGGCCCTTGCCTGTCGCGAGTACTTGGGCCTCCCACCCGAGTGAGGCACCATTTTTATCGGGAGACCTGGGGGAATGCTGGGAGGTAGGAAATTTGTGTCAGCCCGGTGATGCCACAACTTTCCCACACAAAAATGTGTGAAAAAAGTGAATTTTCCAGCTAAATTTCAGGTTTGCTGGGGATTCTGGGTAAGGAAACGTTGGGGGATCCACGCAAGCCATACCTCCCTGGAATCCCCCCGGTGTCTAGTTTGCAGAAATGTGTGGGTTTGGTAGGTTTCCCTAGGTGCCGCCGAGCACCGGGCCAAAAACCCAGGTGACCCCCCTTGCAAAACCAGGTCGTTTTGAGATAGGCAATTTTAATGTCGCCTCAATACGCTTTGGGCCCTTGCCTGTCGCGGGTACTGGGGCCTCCCACACGAGTGAGGCACCATTTTTATTGGGAGACCTGGGGGAATGCTGGGAGGGAGGAAATTTGTGTCAGCCCGGTGATGCCACAACTTTCCCACACAAAAATGTGTGAAAAAAGTGATTTTTTTCAGCTAAATTTGAGGTTTGCGGGGGATTCTGGGTGAGAAAACGTTGGGGGATCCATACAAGCCACACCGCCCTGGCATCCCCGGTTGTCTAGTTTTCAGAAATGTGTGGGTTTGGTAGCTTTCCCTAGATGGCCGCCGAGCACGGGGCCAAAAACTCATGGGACCCCCCTTGCAAAACCAGGTTGTTTTGTGACAGGAAATTTTGATGTCGCCTCAATAGGTTTTGGGCCCTTGCCTGTCGCGGGTACTTGACCCACCCACGTGAGTGAGGTATCATTTTTATCGGGAGACCTGAGGGAACACTGGGTGGGAGGAAATTTGTGGATCCACGTAGATTGCAGAACTTTCCCACACAGAAATTTGAGAAGAAAGTGATTTTTTCAGCTAAATTTGAGGTTTGCAGGGGGTTCTGAGTAGGAAAACGTTGGGGGACCCACACAAGCCATACCTCGCTGGACTCCCCCGGGTGTGTAGTCTTCAGAAATGTGTGGGTTTGGTAAGTTTCCCTAGATGGCCGCCAAGCCCGGGGCCAAAAACTCATGGGACCCCCCTTGCAAAACCAGGTTGTTTTGTGATAGGTAATTTTGATGTTGCCTCAATAGGTTTTGGGCCCTTGCCTGTCGCGGGCACTAGGCCTACCCACGCAAGTGAGGTACCATTTTTCTCGGAAGACTTTGGGGAACGCAAGGTGGGTGGAATTTTGTGGACCCACGCAGATTCCAGGACTTTCCACCACAGAAATGTGAGGAAAATTTGTTTTTTTGGACAAATTTTTAGGTTTGCAAGGGATTCTGGGTAACAGAACCTGGTGAGAGCCAGTCAAGTCACCTATCATGGATTCCCCTGGGTGTCTAGTTTTCAAAAATGTATAGGTTTGCTAGGTTTCCCTAGGTGCCGGCAGAGCTAGGGTTCAAATCTACAGCTAGGCACTTTGCAAAAAAAGGGTCAGTTTTCACTGTGAAAATGTGGTGTGTCCACGTTGCATTTTGGGCCGTTTTCTGTCGCGGGCACTAGACCTACCCACGCAAGTGAGGTACCATTTTTCTCGGAAGACTTTGGGGAACGCAAGGTGGGTGGAATTTTGTGGACCCACGCAGATTCCAGGACTTTCCACCACAGAAATGTGAGGAAAATTTGTTTTTTTGGACAAATTTTTAGGTTTGCAAGGGATTCTGGGTAACAGAACCTGGTGAGAGCCAGTCAAGTCACCTATCATGGATTCCCTGGGTGTCTAGTTTTCAAAAATGTATAGGTTTGCTAGGTTTCCCTAGGTGCCGGCAGAGCTAGGGTTCAAATCTACAGCTAGGCACTTTGCAAAAAAAGGGTCAGTTTTCACTGTGAAAATGTGGTGTGTCCACGTTGCATTTTGGGCCGTTTTCTGTCGCGGGCACTAGGCCTACCCACGCAAGTGAGGTACCATTTTTCTCGGAAGACTATGGAGAATGCGGGATTTGTGGAATTTGTGGATCCACGCAGATTCCAGGACTTTCCACCACAGAAATGTGAGGAAAATGTGTTTTTTTTGACAAATATTTAGGTTTGCAAGGGATTCTGGGTAACAGAACCTGGTGAGAGCCAGTCAAGTCACCCTATCATGGATTCCCCTGGGTGTCTAGTTTTCAAAAATGTATAGGTTTGCTAGGTTTCCCTACGTGCCAGCTGCGCTAGGGCCCAAAATCCACAGGTAGGCACATTGCTAAGAAAAAGTCGGAGCCTAGTGGGCTTTCTGCCGCACTGGGGGGGAATCGGGGGAGGGGGGTTCATCCCGATATGCCCCCAAGGGGGGCAGAAAGACTGTGGCTATTTTTTGTGGGGTTGGGGGCATTGGTATGACCATTTTGGGCAGCCCCCACCCCCACGCATAAAAAAAAGCCTGTGTAATCGCTGGTGCCTAGTGGGCTTTCTGCCCCCCCAGGGGGCAGATCAGGGGCCACTGCCCCATCTGCCCTCCCGGGGGGCAGAAAGACTGGAATTTCTCTGGGGGTGGGGGTATTGTCATGCCCATTTTGGGCAGCCCCTACCCCTACACTAATAAAACAAAAAAATCCATGGTTTCTAGTGGGCTTTCTGCACCCTCCGGGGGGGCCAGATTGGGGGCTACAGCTCCCATCTGCCTCCCGGGGGAGCAGAAAGACTGTCATTTTTGTGGGGGGGGTGGGGGCATTGGCGTGCCCGTTTCGGGCAGCCTGCACCCCAAAAACAATTGCGCAAAAAAAAATCCCTGGTTTTTAGTGGGCTTTCTGCCCCTCCGGTGGGGGGGCAGAAAGGCTGTAATGGTGGTGGGGGGTGGGGGCATTGGCGTGCCCATTTCATGCAGCCCCCACCCTAAAAACAAATGCGCAAAAAAAATCCCTGGCGTCAAGTGGGCTTTCTGCCCCCTCGGGGGTCAGATTGGGGGCTACTGTACCCATCTGCCCCCCAGGCGGGGGCAGAAAGGCTGTAATGGTGGCGGGGGTGGGGGCATTGACATGCCCATTTTGGGCAGCCCCCACCCTGAAACAAATTGTGCAAAATAAAATCCCTGGCATTTAGTGGGTTTTCTGCCCCCCCCGGGGGGCAGATTGGGAGCTACTGCCCCATCTGCCCCCAGGCTGGGCAGAAAGGCTATAATGGTGGCAGGGGGTGGGGGCATTGGCGTGCCCGTTTTGGGCAGCCCCCACCCTAAATAAAGTTGCGCAAAAAAGATCCCTGGTGTCAAGTGGGCTTTCCGCCCCCGAAGGAGCAGATTAGGGGCCAATGCCCCATCTGCCCCCAGAAAGGCTGTAATGGTGGCAGGTGGGTGGGGGCATTGGCGTGCCCATTTCAGGCAGCCCCCACCCTAAAATAAATGTTCCAAAAACAAATCCCTGGTGTTTAGTGGGCTTTCTGCCCCCCCAGGGGGGCAGATTGGGGGTTACTGCCCCCATCTGCCCCCCAGGGGGGGCAGAAAGACTGTAATGATTGCAGTGGGGATGGGGGCATGGGCATGCCCGTTTTGGGCAGCCCCCACCCTTACTTTATACATGCCAAAAAAATCCCTGGTGTCTAGTGGGCTTTTTGCCACCCCGGGGGGGGCATATTGGGGGATACTGCCCCCATCTGCCCCCCAGGGGGGGAAAAAAGACTAAATGCTGCCAAATTCAATTGGGGGGAGCAAAGGCCCTTGCCCAAGGGGCCGCTCCCCCCTCCCTGGTGTCTAGTGGGTGGATCCCTGCTTTTGGATCACCCTCCTGGGGCGATCCCCAAGCAAGGATCCACTGGGGAGGGTACCATTGGAAAGGGAGATTCTCCCTTTCCAACGATACCTCTCCCGTCTTTCTACGTGCTCAGGGGCTGAGATAGCCCCCTGAGCACGTAAAGTGAAACTGAAATGAGCCTCTTGGCTCATTTCAGTTTCGATTTCACTGAAATGACGTCAGCGCGACGTGCGCGCCGATCGTCATTTCAGGGAAACCAGGGGGCCTTGGGAGCTGGGAAGCTCTTCCCCAGCTCCCGAGGCTCTTTGGCATAAAGGAATCCCTCTGGTGCGCGCACCAGAGGGATTCCGAGCGATGTGTCATGACGAGCTGGACTCGTCATGAGCACACGCCCACTGTGTGCCATGACGAGTCCAGCTCGTCATGAGCACAGAAGGGGTTAAGTTAAACAACTTAAGACCAAAACTTAAGTTTTACCGAGACAAAATCCTAATTTTACGACTTTTGGTATTCACAAAGGGCATTTAGGAGTAGTAAAGTTAGGATTCCTAACTTTACTGCCCTTTGTGAATACTGAAAGTCGTAAAGTTAGGAATTTGTCTCAGATTACTTTTGTGAATCGTGCCCTCTCTGAGTAGTCAGAGTGGTCCTGGCCTTCTGAATTATGGCAAATACTGCATGTTCTGTGTAGAGAGTCAAGGGAGCTCCCATATTTATGGGGGTGCTCTTCTGCACTTCAAGTACTGCAATTGCCAGTGCCTGCTCAGAGGGATAGTGTTCTTGCATGACTGAGTCAAGCAGTCCACTCAAGTATGTGATCGGTTTGTGCCCTAGTGGATACTTCTGTGTGAAGACAGCTGTCATCACCTGACCTTTGCAATAGCAGAATAAAGAAAACTCCTTGGTGTAATCCGGAGTAATCAAGACCTGAACATTTGTTATTTAACTTTTCAGCTTTTGAAAAGTCTTCTTCATCTCTGGTGTCCATGTTATCCTGTTCTCTCTCTATCTTGCCTGTTTGATCGCAGCTAACAGGGGAGTTATTAATGTGCTATAGTCAAACACCCACTGTCTCACATAATTACAGAGACCCAGAAACTTCTGCATTTATTTTACATTTTCTGGTTTTGTCATCTGGCGGATGGATGCTGCCCTTCCAGGTGTTATACACCTACCAGTTGCTGACAGCAATTGTCCTAAGTATTGCACTTCTTCCTGGCAGTACTGAGTTTTCTCCCTCTCTTCTTTGCATCCTCTCTGTGCAAGAGTGGTTCGAAGAGGTTTCTTCTGCACTGTTGCTCTGTTGGACTACATATCAATATGTCATTGACATACTGCAACAGAGTACTGTCACATTGGAATTTTGGCAGGTCATTCTTTATCGCTCTGTTGAACACGCTGGGGGACTCGCAGTGCTTTTGGGGTAAACGAAAGTACAAATAGTGAGTCCCATGATATGAAAACACTGTCAGATAGTGGATGTCTGGATGAAGAGCAGGCCCGGTTCCAGGAATTTTTATTTGGGTGGACCAAGGGTGGATTCGGGTGGGCCACTGGAGGCCTAATTTGTTGCTTCTGGAGGTAGCCTACAAGCCCTAGATTACATAATATCAACTTGCAAACAGTCAACATGATACAAGGGATCGAATTTTTGTGTATACAGAGCATGTGGAGAGTTATTTGAAAGTAAGAGCAATGTCTGGACCTAAGTGCAAACCCTCGAAATCCAGCAGGCCAGGCTTCAACACAAGTACTTGAATGCCAAGCATATTATAACAGTTCAAGATTAAGTAAGTCCCTATTACCGCACAAAAGTCTTGACATCATTGCACTAGAAAGGCTGGCTATTTACTCGTCGCAATTTGTCCAACACTTTTTCCCTGCACAATTTTAACTTTATACAATTTATTGTTTTGTCATTCTTTTGCGATGTACTTTCATAGATTCAAATTCTTGAAAAACAGTGACACATTTGAAAAAAGAGAAAGGAGTATTCATGCCTGACAATTGCAAAACTAGCAGTTGCAGTCATAGAGGTAACCTTCTATTGTTCTTTGAAACTCCCTTACGAATTCATCCAAACATAAGTTTGCTGTGAGCTCCTTCTTATGGGCTAAAATAGTCAAATTATGTTTCCGATCACAATTCATTGTGCGTCTGAAAGGTGTGAGGACACGGGATAGGGTTGAGAAGGAGCTCTCACAGGTTGCAGTTGAAACCCCTATAACCAGCACAGATACATACATTTCATGAAGTGCTGGGAAAGTTTCAGCATAATCATACACCAGTTCACAAATGGTGGCAACATCTGCACCATCTGTGACTTTTTTTGTAACAATGGCTTTGCAACGGTTAGCTCTGCTGCAAGAGTAGCTTTGATTACATTATTTAGGTCTAGAAGGGATGCACACTTGTTCACATCAAGAAAATGAGGTGATGAGCGAACCAAGATAGAAATGGCTTCGATAAGTTCTATGATCTTTTGGGAGTATCTGGTCCCCATTTCAGCTATTGCTCTGTCCGGAATGTTCAAGATGGGCTGTCTGAGAACTTGCTGTTCAGAAAAGGGAGAGTCATCTGCAGATTGTCTAACTGTTGAAAGTACCTTTGAATCTGCAAATCCGCAGTTAAGAGTCCTCCTTCTTTTAGGTCCATGATTATCACATGTGGTCTAACTCTAACATATCATCAGAAGAGCAATACCTGGGAGAAAATATTGGATCTGCATGCATTGCTTTCAGGGCACTAAGTGTGGACTGTACAACTTCCACTGTAAAAGACAAATTTCTTTGCTGTGTCTGAAACACAGCATTAGCAGGTTGTAAAGCTAAAAGTAGATCTTGTAAACATTTCCCAATAACATGAATATTTTCCCTTTGAATATGAGATAGTAAGCCACAAGCTTCTGCCTTCAACTCAGATGTAGCATTGTCATCATGATATTTGTCTGATGTAAGATCAGAAATTATGTCAATGTTTCCAACCACACATTTTGTAACCTCATAATGCTTGGTCCATCGAATCTCAAGAAGACGTTTGAGAGTTGGTCCATTATATAGTTGACTCACATAATGACGATGAAATAAATTGTACAGCATATTATAAAGATCAAAGAATTGCTTTGCACTTTGTTCACTTTGGACAGCATGTATGACAACAAGATGAAGTTGATGATTGTAGCAGTGTATGTAAGGAATATATTTATCTAATCTTCTCTGTATAACAGCCTGAACATCCCCATTGCATCCACTCATTACTGATGCTCCATCATAGCACTGACTTAAAATGTCTTCTATCTTGAAATCACAGGCAACCAAGTGGCTTAAAATCCGATCAGCTATATATCAGCTATATATTCAGCATCTAATTGTTCCATCTGTAAAAGACCAATTAAATGCATCTCAGGCTTGGCTTTGCTCACAAAACGCACCATGAGGGACAGATTTTTAATGTTACATTTATCACGGGTACAATTGCTTTTAATACAAAAACTTTTTAAATCGCAACTTTTTTACTGCTTTTTGACTTGTGAGATAACCATGCCAGTTAAAATATCTGTTGCTTCATTTTGGATGCATTTAGATGTATATTTTGTATTTAGGGGAATAGAGTGTATAATTCCGGCTAGCTTTTTATCCTTTTTTCAGAGTGTATTGGAAAAGCAAACCACTTGTTGAATCAAAAACATCTTTGTTGCAGCCACACAGGGGGAGTTCATTCACAACAAGAAATTGAATGACTTCTCCAATGCTGTTTAAGTAATATTGATTATTTTCTATTACTTTCGTATCTAATAAAAAGGCAATTGTGTCTCATCTTCCCCCTCTCTTAGAAGCCTCTGCTAGAGCTAGTACAGCATATGTGTGTGTTTGACTGGCCACATGTTTAGCAAAACCTGATCCCAGGTGATAGTACACTTTTCCAGTTAAGGAAACCAGTTACAGTAAAAACTGTATCCTTATCATTTTCCCTATTAGTAATCACACGACATGGTAAACAAAAGCAAGCATCTAGACTTACAGAGTTCTCCAGCCATGGTTGAGTTTTGTACCAGTCCGAGCTGATTTGCCCTCTCACAGTCGCCAAATCTACTTCGTGGATAAGGTTTAAGAAATTGTTGGGATGGCTTATCCCTATTTACATCAGTAGCATTACTGCTGAGGTGACCTTGATGCTTTTCAATGTCAACAAGGTCTTTATTCACAGCAGTACCATGATTTAGGTGAGCATATATTTTTCTTTCTTTTTCAACTTCCATGGGGGGTGCTGGTACAGGACTTGGATTATGACACTAGGGATTACGCCTGACACCTAAAGAACCTCTCTGAATGACGAATCTGTCCATTATGCTCGAGCAAGGCTTAGAAGTAACTGAGGGGCATATCAGCAAGGGACGGCGATAATTATCGCAAAGCGCGCTTAGCGCTAGGATAATTATCGTCGTCTATCTCTGGAATTTATCGCCCTGGTAGCGCGTTATTAACAACGCGTTACTCCAGGGCGATAAGAATTCCAGCGATAGCGGTGAAATCGCCGTTTTGCAGGGAACATCGCTGGTTTTCCAGCGATGTTCCTGCAAAACGGCGAGTACCTCTGCTGATACGACCCTGTGGTCGTATCAGCAGAATCCATCTCCCATGAAAAGTATGCTTAAGTCAGGAATTTAACAGACGTTAAATTCCTGAGTTAAAGCTGAGGTAGCGCGATTTTTTATCGCTGCACCTCCTTGTTAATATCGTGAAGCTGCCTTTGCGATATTAACATGTGTTGTTTTCACAGCCACGCCTTCTTTGCATCTCATTAGCGATGCAAGGCGAGGCTGTGAAAACGGGCTCTACATCAAGGAAACACGCGCTAGCGTGTTCTTGATGATATTGCGATATAATTATCGCCGCTTTTCGCCCAAAAACGGACGCTAAAGCGGCGATAATTATATCGCCAGCCCTTGATAATATGCCCCTGAATTTTTTATTTTTTTTAAAAACATTGATTAGTTAAAAATGTTCCTGAAATATCAGGTCAAAATACCACAGGTCAAGCACCTTAAAAACAAAAAGGTATTGAAAATTCATAATACTGACCGTGCAATGATTAAAAGGTAAAATAAAAAAGAACAACAATTCCTGAAGTGTGTGATTGGAAACTAAAAATTCCTAAATAAGCCATATACAATTGCAGCCATGGATAGCTTTGGTATCATGAAATTATTCGGATATACAGAACAGAACCTGCTCTTTCATGAAAAACCTGCCACGAGTCGCATATTGCATTTAAAATAAGAATCTTGAATTATAAATCCCCAAATGAGGGTGTAGTGCTGCATAGGCAATGAATTGAATATGTGATATATGGGACCCATTGCAACTCTCTCTCTCAATCCAAAGCATTCTATGTGTGGATTCTGCAGGCTTATTGAGCTGCGTACATCTCTGTATGGTTCATGGGGACTGAAACTGTTCAAGGTATGTAAGTTCATTACCATCTCTGGTGGATTTTTTTCTAACAAAGAATCCATTTGTCTGGAGTCTTTTCTGGTCCAGATATAAATGTCCTGCATTTTATCTGCCCGTGGTTTCCAAAAGTATCCTGCTTGAGGACTAGTTATAAAAGTGGTGCATCGCAGTGTGGCCTACTTGGAGAGTGTTTCAGTATTGTGCATGAGTGATCAGAGTGATGCTGTTATGTTTTATTAGGTAGTAGATGTTTAATTTTAACAGCAAGGAGAGGAGAATGAGATGGAATAAGTGCAAATTACATACACTTTTTATTGTGAGTGATTGAGCAAGTTACTTTAGGATCCACCTAGCTACAACAGATGAGCGATCCACCATATGCTCAAGAACAGCAGTTATGGCATAGCTCTATATAACCCCCCAGATTGACAGAAGAACACCCAATAGACCTGAATGGTATATAGCTAGCCATGGCAAATAATCTTGAGTCCAACCAGCAGCGATAACAAGTGATCCAAAGTAGTGCATCCATTAGACCTGCCTAAGGAAAATATTGCATGAACGTGAGCATATAGGCAGGTAGATTTTTGGCTTTGGGTCTTTCTATCAGCAACAGATGAGCATGTCAATACATTAGAAGGCTCAAGCAGTTGTAAGAAGCCAGTATATCAGTATGTGTGTGTGTATATATATATATATATATATTCACTGAAAACCCATAGGTTTCAGGGACGTTATAGTTAGAAATTAGCATTTAAAAAACCTTTGAAATTCACTGAAAAAACCATAGGTTTCAGGGATGTTATAGTTAGAAATTAGCATTTAAAAAACCTTAGAAATTCACAGAAAAAAACGACAAATTACAGGCACGTTATAGTGAGTTGGACATTTTAGTCGTACAAAACCAGAAAAATGTGTCCGTTATAGTTAGTTGAGGTAACTATAACTCGTGCCCCCGCAATGCACTGCTGATGACGTCACATATTATATTACTCATGACATGGTCAGTGACATCACTGATGACATCGCTGATGACATCTCAAATGACATCACTGATGACATCACTGATGACATCATCCAGTGACTGAGTGTTTCTAAAAAGTTTAAATATGTTTTATATATATATATATATATGCCAAGGTGTATTGAAGAATGAGTGGGTGTATGAGTGTCTGTATGGATGATTTAGTAGGTACGTGACTGACTGTATAAGTGAGTGATTAAACGTGTCTCACTGAATGCATGGGTTAGTGACTAAACTGTGTGAATGTCTGTATCAGTTTGTCAGTTGGTATGTAAGTGGCTGCATGGGTTGGTGAGTAGCTACATGAGTGTCTATATGGGTTATTCCTTGATTGTCTCAGTATCTGTATGGGTGCCTGAGTGTGTGGGTGGGTGGGGGTGTGTGACTTTGTGCATAGATGTGTGAGTGGGTGATTCACTGGGTGTATGGGTTCAAGAGTGCGTCTGTGAAGGGCTGTATGGGTGGGTGAGTATGTGTATGGATGTGTTGGTGAGTGTTTAGATGTCTCAGTGGTACATGTGTGAGTAACTACATATGTGAAAGGCAGTATATGTGAGTGTTGGACTATATAAATGACTATATGTGAGAGTGAATGATTGTGAGAATGGCTGTATGGATGAGTGTGTGCTTGTGTCAGTCATTGTATAAAATAGTAAGTATGTGTTAGTATCTGTATGAATAAGTGAGGTGGTGTGTGAATATTTGTGTATGTGAGTAAATGGGAGTGTGATTGATTCTTTGCATGACTGACTATGTGTGTGAGTAACTCTATGGGTGAGTGGTGGTGTGTGAGTGTCTGTATAGATGTATGAGTGCATATGATAGTGCTGTATTGATGAGTGACTGCATATATGACTGAATGTATGGTTGAATGAGTTGATGTGCGTGTAGACCTAGGAATCAGTGAGTGGGTATGTAGTAACTGGTATTGGTGTGTCTTTGGTTTTGAAAATGGTAGTCTGTATTTTAGAGTCGGTGTATCAAAGGTTATATTAGGGTGTGAGGAGGTGCATCAGGTTATCACGTGGATGATGTCATCAGTGATGTCATTTGAGATGTCATCAGTAATGTCATCAGTGATGTCACTGACCATGTCATGAGTGATGTAATATGTGACATCATCAGCAGTGCATTGCGGGGGCGCGAGTTATAGTTACCTCAACTAACTAATAACGGCTGAACTTCTCTGGTTTTGTATGACTAAAATGTCCAACTAACTATAACGTCTCTGAAACCTGTGTTTTTTTCTGTGAATTTCTAAGGTTTTTTAAATGCGAATTTCTAACTATAACGTTCCTAAACCTATGGTTTTTTCAGTGAATTTCAAAGGTTTTTTAAATGCTAATTTCTAACTATAACGTCCCTGAAACCTATGGTTTTTTCAGTGAATTTCAAAGGTTTTTTAAATGCTAATTTCTAACTATAACGTCCCTGAAACCTATGTTTTTTTTTGTGAATTTACAAGGTTTTTTAAATGCTAATTTCTAACTATAACCTCCCTGAAAGCTATGGGTTTTTCAGTGAATTTCAAAGGTTTTTTAAATGCTAATTTCTAACTATAACGTCCCTGAAACCTATGGTTTTTTCAGTGAATTTGTAAGGTTTCTTAAATGCTAATTTCTAACTATGCCTACATAGGTAGGACATATGCAGAAAGAGGAAGAAAGGCGCAGAAAGAAGCAAGAGATATGCAGAAAGAACCAACAGAGGTGCACAAAGAGGCCTTGCTGCAAAGTCATCCTGTGCCCCCAACTTTTTGCTGACTGGTACTAGTGGTAACTGACTCTGACTAACCAGAGCCAGTGCTATGCTAAAAAACACTTAGAATACAGTGAAAACACCTACATACACTAGGGTACACTATGGGTTCGGGTACCCCTGTGATTGGCATGACCTCCCCTGTAAGGCCCTAGTACATAATAAGGCAGGGGGATTAAAACTACCTCTAAGTCAGAGGTGCAGAAAGAAGCAAGAGCAGTGCAGAAAGACTCAACAGAGGTGCAGAAAGAGGTAAGAGGGGTACAGAAAGAGGCAAGAAAAGTGCAGAAAAAATCAAAAGAGGTGCAGAAAGAGGCAAGAGAACTGCAGAAAATGGCAAGAGAGGTGCCAGAAGAGGCAGGAGAGGTGCACAAAGAGGTAAAAGGGGTACAGAAAGAGGCAAGAGGGGTGCAGAAAGAAGCAAGAGAAGTGCAGAAAGAAGCAACAGAGGTGCTTAAAGAGGCAAGAGGGGTGCAGAAAGAGGCAAGAGACATGCAGAAAGAAGCAACAGAGGTGCAGAGAGAGGCAAGAGAGGTACAGAAACAGGTAGGAAAGGTACAGAAAGAGGAACAGGGGTACAGAAAGAGGCAAGGACAGTTCAGAAAAAAGCAAAAGAGGTGCAGAAAGAGGCAAGAGAACTGCAGAAAACAGCAAGAGAGGTGCAGGAAGAGGCAGGAGAGGTGCACAAAGAGGCAAACGGGGTACAGAAAGAGGCAAGAGGGGTGCAGAAAGAAGCAAGAGAAGTGCAGAAAGAAGCAACAGAGGTGCTTAAAGAGGCAAGAGAGGTGCAGAAACAGGCAGGAAAGGTGCAGAAAGAGGGAACAGGGATACAGAAATTTGCAAGAGAGGTGCAGAAAGAAGCAAGAGCAGTGCAGAAAGAAGCAGGAGAAGTGCAGAGAGAAGCAAGAGAGGTGGAGAAATAGGGAAGAGGGGTGCAGAAAGAGGCATGAGGGATGCAGAAATTTGCAAAAGAGGTACAGAAAGAAGCAAGAGCAGTGCAGAAAGAACTAACAGAGATGCAAAAAGAGGCAAGAGGGGTGCATAAAGAGGTAGGAGAGATGCACAATTTGGCAAGAGAGGTACAGAACGAGGCAGGAGGGGTGCAGAAAGAAGGAAGAGAAATGCAGAAAGAAGCAACAGAGGTGCTGAAAGAGGCGCGAAGGATGCAGAAAGAGGCACGAGAAGTGCAGAAAGAAGCAACAGAGGTACAGAATGAAGCAAGAGAGATGCAGAAACAGGCAGAAAAGGTGCAGAAAGAGGGAACAAGGGTGCAAAAAGAGACAAGAGAGGTACAGAAAGAGGGAAGAGTGGTGCAGAAAGAGGCAAGAGGGGTGCAGAAAGAAGCAAGTGAGGTGCAAAAAGAGGCAACAGAGGTGCAGAAAGACGCAAGAGAAGTACAGAAACAAGCAAGAGAAGTGCAGAAAGAGGCAAGAGAATTGCTGAAAGAAGCAACAGAGATGCTGAAAGAGGCGCGAAGGGTGCAGAAAGAGCAAGAGAAGTACAGAAAGAAGCAACAGAGGTACAGAAAGAGGCAAGAGAGGTGCAGAAACAGCCAGGAAAGGTGCAGAAAGAGGGAACAAGGGTGCAAAAAGAGGCAAGAGAGCTACAGAAAGAGGGAAGAGGGGTGCAGAAAGAAGTAAGTGAGGTGCAGAAAGAGGCAACAGAGGTGCAGAAAGACGCAAGAGAAGTGCAGAAACATGAAAGAGAAGTGCAGAAAGAGGCAAGAGAATTGCTGAAAGAAGCAACAGAGGCACAGAAAGAAGCAAGAGAAGTGCAGAAAGAGGCAAGTGAGGTGCAGAAAGAAGCAAGAGCAGTGCAGAAAGAACCAACAGAGATGCAAAAAGAGGCAAGAGGGGTGCAGAAAGAGGTAGGAGAGGTGCACAAAGAGGCACGAAAGGTACAGAAAGAGGCAGGAGGGGTACAGAAAGAAGGACGAGAAATGCAGAAAGAGGCAAGAGAATTGCTGAAAGAAGCAACAGAGGTATAGAAAGAAGCAAGAGAAGTGCAGAAAGAGGCAAGTGAGGTGCAGAAAGAAGCAAAAGCAGTGCAGAAAGAAACAACAGGGGTGCAAAAAGAGGCAAGAGGGATGCAGAAAAATGTAGGAGAGGTGCACAAAGAGGCAAGACAAGTACAGAAAGAAGCAACAGAGGTACAGAAAGAGGCAAGAGAGGTGCAGAAAGAGAAAAAAGGGGTGCAAAAAGAGGCAAGAGGGGTGCAGAAAGAAGCAAGTGAGGTGCAGAAAGAGGCAACAGAGGTGCTGAAAGAGGTGCGAAGGGTGCAGAAAGAGCAAGAGAAGTGCAGAAAGAAGCAACAGAGGTACAGAAAGAGGCAAGAGAGGTGCAGAAACAGGAAGGAAAGGTGCAGAAAGAGGGAACAGGGGTGCAGAAAGACGCAAGAGCGGTGCAGAAATAGAAAAAAGGGGTGCAAAAAGAGGCAAGAAGGGTGCAGAAAGAAGCAAGTGAGGTGCAGAAAGAGGCAACAGAGGTGCAGAAAGACGCAAGCGAGGTGCAGAAACAAGCAAGAGAAGTGCAGAAAGAGGCAAGTGAGGTACAGAAAGAGGCAAGAGGGGTGCAGAAAATGGCAAGAGAACAGCAGAAAGAGGCAAGAGAGTTGCAGAAACAGGCAAAAGGGGTGCAGAAAGAGAGAACAGGTGTGCAGACAGAGGCACGAGAGGTGCAGAAAGAGGGAAGAGGGAAGAAGGGTACAGAAAGAGGCAAGAAAGATGCAGACATTTGCAAAAGAGGTATAGAAAGAAGCAAGAGCAGTGCAGAAAGAACTAACAGAGGTGCAAAAAGATGCAAGAGGGGTGCAGAAAAAAGTAGGAGAGGTGCACAAAGAGGCAAGACAAGTACAGAAAGAGGCAGGAGGGGTGTAGAAAGAAGGAAGAAAAGTGCAGAAAGAAGCAACAGAGGTACAGAAAGAGGCAAGAGAGGTACAGAAACAGGCAGGAAAGGTGCAGAAAGAGGGAACAAGGGTTCAAAAAGAGGCAAGAGAGGTGCAGAAAGAGGGGTGCAGAACGACGCAAGAGAAGTGCAGAAACAAGCAGGAGAAGTGCAGAAAGAGGCAAGAGAATTGCTGAAAGAAGCAACAGAGGTGTAGAAAGAAGCAAGAGAAGTGCAAAAAGAGGCAAGAGGGGTGCAGAAAGAGGTAGGAGAGGTGCGCAAAGAGGCAAGAAAGGTACAGAAAGAGGCAGCAGGAAGAGAAGTGCAGAAAGAGGCAAGAGAATTTCTGAAAGAAGCAACAGAGTTATAGAAAGAAGCAAGAGAAGTGCAGAAAGAGGCAAGTGAGGTGCAGAAAGAAGCATGAGCAGTGCAGAAAGAATCAACAGAGGTGCAAAAAGAGGCAAGAGGAGTGCAGAAAAAAGTAGGAGAGGTGCACAAAGAGGCAAGACAAGTACAGAAAGAGGCAGGAGGGGTGCATAAAGAAGGAAGAGAAGTGCAGAAAGAAGCAACAGAGGTGCTGAAAGAGGCATGAAGGGTGCAGAAAGAGCAAGAGAAGTGCAGAAAGAATCAACAGAGGTACAGAAAGAGGCAAGAGAGGTGCAGAAACAGTCAGGAAAGGTGCAGAAAGAGGGAACAGGGGTGCAGAAAATGGAAGAGAGGTGCAGAAAGAGAAAAAGGGGTAGAAAAAGAGGCAAGTGAGGTGCAGAAAGAGGCAACAGAGGTGTAGAAAGACTCATGAGAGGTACAGAAAGAGGCAAGGGAACTTCAGAAACAGGAAAGAGAAATGCACAAAGAGGCAAGAGAGGAGCAGAAAGAGGCAAGAGAGGTGTAGAAAGAAGCAAGAGAAGTGCAGAAAGAGGCAAGTGAGGTGCAGAAAGAGGCAACAGAGGTGCAGAAAGAGGCAAGATAGGTGCAGAAAGAGGCAAGAGATCTGCAGAAAAAAGCAACAGAGGTGCTGAAAGAGGCAAGTGAAGTGCAGAAAGAGGCAAGGGAAGTGCAGAAAGAAGACAGTGATGTGCAGAAGAGGAAGAAAGGTACAGAAAGAAGCAAGAGAAATGCAGAAAGAGGCAAGAGAGGCACATAAAGAAGAGAGATTTGTGCACCATTAGTACCAGTTTAACACCCACATTTTGCAATAAGTAACACCTGACCATTCCAGCTTTGCAAAGGGCCTTCCACCATGCTGTAACACTTGACGCTGCATTTTTGGGAACATTTGAGCCGTTTGAGCTAGAAACAAGGCTTTTTTTGTTCAAATATGCAGATTAGGCAGCAGATGATGGAATAATTGGTAAATGCAGAAAATGTTTAGTTATGTGAAAATTGGTGCAGCCGAACAGTCACATAATACCAGTGGCCCTGCAGTGCTCATACCTCCAACTAGGTCCAGAAGTGCTCCTCAGTGGTTCCTTCTTTTTTTGTGTCTCATTGAGTTTATAGTTTAGCTTCTATGGAAACGAGGAAGACTAAACCTGAGGTTACCACTCCACAACACAGACTACAATACAACATAATTACTCTCCAAAACACATAATCCCACTCAACATAGTTCCTATACACTAAATACCACATACTTTCTATTCACATAATTTCACTGCACAACATACCACATAATTCCACTACACACAACATACATCCACTCTACACCAAAAAACATTAGTAAAAAACTTTTACATTACAACACCAATAGCTTTAACTCTCGCAAATGCAAAACCAATTACATTGCAAATGCTTCTTTAACTAGTAGTCGCGTTTGCAGAGTGGTGGAGAAAGGGGGCGTGGCCTCTGAAGACATCTTAGCAATCCCACTGTGTGGGACTTACTGGAGGTAACAAGAGGGGTAGTTGGCCCCAAGGACATCCTTGGGGGCCAACTACCCCTCCTACTACTTCCAGTAAGTCCCACACAGCAGGATTGCTAAGTTCTCATAGCAGGCCATGCCCCCTTTGCTCACCACTCTGCAAACAAGCTCCCTGGTGTGCTCTTGGATGGGGATTGAAGTCACCTTTGCTGCTGAGGGTCCTTTGGGGCCAACTAGCCTACCTCTTACCTCCAGTAAGCCCCACACAGTGGGATTGCTGAGAGGTGGATACAGGCCACACCCCCTTTCTTCACCACTCTGCAAAAGTGCCTCCTGGAATGCTCTTTGTTGGGGGATGAAGTCCCCTTGCCTCCTGAGGGTCCCTGGGGGCCAACTAGCCCACCAGGTACCTCCAGTAAGCCCCACACAGCTGGATTGCTGAGAGTGGTCCAAGGCCATGCCCCCTTTTTACACCACTTTGCAAACGCGCCGCCTGGTGCTCCGCTGCTCAGGGGATGAAGTCCACTTGTGTCCTGAGGTCCCCCTCCTGAGGCCAATTTTAGCCCCGAGGACCCCATCACCCAGGGCCCGGCCTTATTTTTTTTTTTTTTTATTAAATACAAAAGGAAGGGGGCCATGTGGCCCCCCTTCCCTGGGCCACTTTTGGCCCCGGGGACCCAAACCCCCGGGGCAGGCCCTCAAGTTGGGGACTGTGGGGGGAGCCCCTGGTGGCTCTCCACCTCCTACTGGAGCTGGCATTGCTTTTGGGCAGAGGGAGCTGCTGACATGCAGCTCCCCTTGCCCAAAAGCAATCTGCTTCGCTTCATGGAAGCGAGAGGAGGTTTTCTGCTCTCGCTTCCATGAAGCGAAGCAGAGTTTGCTATGGCAGGGTGGGAGCCGTGCTCCCGCCCTGCCATAGCAAATGGCAATGTCCCAGTGGTTGGCTCCCCGGGACATTGCTGGAGCCGGCCCTGGGGAGTGGCGCTCCCCAGGGCCATGGAGGGCTCCAGGAGGGGGGTGCGTGGCCCCCCTCCCAACTTCAACATAGCTCCAGGGAGGTGGTGGTCCCCGGGGCCTGCAATGGACCCCCGTATTTGCATAATTTGTGCCCCGGGGAGGTGGTGGCCCCAGGGCAGTATGGGGAGGGGCAGGAGCCCCCCCACATTCCCCTAATTTTATTGGAGCCCTGGGAGGTGGCGGTCCCGAGGCTTGGGGGGCCACAAGCCCCCACCCCTATTAAAGCAAAGCCCCTGGGAGGTGGCAGTCCCCGGGGCAGCGTGGCAGCATGGGGGGGGCAGGAGCCCTGATGCATTTTTTTTAAAAAGCCCCGGGGAGGTGGCGGTCCCTGGGGCTGTGGGGGCCCCTACGGGCCACCACACCATAATTATAATTATAAATTGCCCCCCAGACCTGACCCACTCGGGGGCTTAAAACAAACGAAGCACAGGAGGCCGCCGGATTCGTGAAACCAGTGCGACTCGGCCGACTTTCCTTTTTTAATGCTTTTTTGCCCTGGGGGTCCTTGTGGGACCCCCTGAGCAGGCCTAGGGAGTCAGGGTGTTTCTAACCTGCCGCCTTTTCTTTTTTTTAAATGTTTTTTCTACTGTTTTCTTGTGACTCGGTTACCGAGTCACAAGATGGCTGCCAACACATTCGGGTTTGGAGTGTTGTCAGCCATTCAGAATTAAGCTCGTGCTCGGGAGGATTTGTGAATCCTCCTCGGTGCTCAGATATCGATATTTTTATTTTTTTAATTTCTCAGGAACTACTGAACGGATTTACACCATTTGAAAAAAAGGGGCGCTTTCTGAACCAATAGCAACCTTTTTGCTAAATTTGGTGTAATTCCGTTCCGCAGTTCAGGCTGTAGCCTGTTCCAAAATTTCCTAAGGAAATTAACATGGAGAAACTGCATTTTGGGACACCCCTTTTTTCTCGGCCCCCCCTTGACGAATCACCCCGAAACTTTCAAGACAGGAGCTGATCTGATTGCCTCATTAGTTTTAAAAATTTCGGGAAGATTTGTCAAACGGTGCCAAAGATATTGGCAAAAGAAAAAACGCTTTTTGAATAGAAACAAGATCCTAACTATAACTACCTACTGGCAACCGCCAGTAGGTAATATATTTGTGTATATATATATATATATAGAAATTCACTTAAAAAACCATAGGTTTCAGGCACATTATAGTTAGAAATTAGCATTTGAAAAACCTTTGAAATTTACTGAAAAAACATAGGTTTCAGACACGTTATGTTATGTTATGTTATGTTATACCTAATTTGTATAGCGCTCGTACACCAGATTGGTTTCTTGGCGCTCCTCAGGAAGGTGATGGATGCAGGTTTGTTCAGATGATATACGAATTCCACGAATTACGCGAAAGCCTGTTTAAAGAGCCATGTTTTCTGAAGTTTACGAAATGTTATGAAATCAGTACAGGATCTAATCTCTAGGGGCATAGAGTTCCAGTATCTTGGACCCAGTGTAGAAAACCTGGATCCACCAAATCGTTTCTGTTTAAAGGAGGGGGTTGCCAGGAGGTGCATGTGGGCGGATCTCAGATTACGAGTTGGATTGTATCTGTTAATCAGGCTATTAATAAATTTGGGGTTTCTGCCATTCAAGGATTTAAAGATAATGCATCCCGTCTTGAATGCGCATCTCTGTGCTATAGGGAGCCAATGTAGTTTCTTCAGAAGGGGAGAGATGTGTTGACATTTGTTTTCCTGTAGAATCAGTCTGGCCGCCTGGTTCTGTATCAGTTGGAGATGATGAATGAGATAGGCCGGGATTCCAAAATATAAGGAGTTAGCATAGTCAATATGCGAGATCACCATGGCAAGGACTGCCTGCAGTTTTGCTTCCTGAGTAAGGAATCTACTTATTTTCTTTATTTTCCTTAATTGGAAGAAGCAGGCAGAAATTACAGATCCTATTTGGGTTTTCATGGTGAGGTCACTATTGATCATGACTCCCAGAGTTTTAGCGTGATTAGATGGGGTCGGGGGTTGTCCCAGTTCTTTAGGCCAGAACTGGGAGCTCCAGGGATTGAGTGAGCCTCCCGTGAGGATCAGTTCTGTCTTATCTGGATTCAATTTTAATTGATTGCTGTTCATCCAGTCACGGATGAACAGCATTGTTGACTGGTATTCGTGGATGGAGGCCGGGGAGTCATTGATGGGAAATACCAATTGAAAATCATCAGCATAGTTAAAGGTTTGGATATTCCTTTCTTTTAATGCATGAATCAAGGGAAGTAGATATAAGTTGAATAAGTGAGGGGAAAGTGAAGATCCCTGGGGGACTCCACAAGTAGTTTTAATCATGGGGGTAGTAAAACCGCCAAGCTGAACCGCCTGAGATCGATTTATTAGGAAGGATCTAGTCCATTCCAGGGCTATTCCTTCGATACCCGCATCCCTGACACGGTCGATCAAGATGTTATGGTCGACCGTGTCAAAGGCAGCGGAGAGATCCAATAACACCAGGGCTTGAGGGAGACCTGTATCCGCCCCTCCCCTCAGAGTGTCCAATACTGATAGTATCACTGATTCTGTGGAGTGGGCTGGGCGGAAACCTGCTTGATGTGCATCCAAATATTCAGATTTATAGTTAGAAATTAGCATTTAAAAAACCTTTGAAATTCACTGAAAAAACCATAGGTTTTAGGGACAGTTATAGTTAGTTGGACATTTCACTCATACAAAACCATAGAAATTCCCCCGTTATAGTGAGTTCAGCTAACTATAACTCACGCCCCCGCAATGCACTGCTGATGACGTCACATATTACATCACTCATGACATGGTCAGTGACATCACTGATGACATCACTGATGACATCTCAAATGACATCACTGATGACATCACTGATGACATCATCAATGTGATAATTTCATGCATCTTCTCACACCCTAATATAACTTTTGATACACCCACTCTAAATTACAGACTGCCATTCTCAAAACCATACACACTCCAATACCAATAACTACATACCCACTCACTGATTCTTAGGTCTACACACACACATCTACTCACTCACCCGTACAGTCACTCATACTTATAGTCACTCAGTACAGGACTATCATATGCACTCATACACCTATATAAACACTCACCCGCCGCCACTAATCCATAGAGGTACTCACACACCTAGTCAGTCATGCAAAAAATTAATCACACACCCATTTACTCACCTATACAGTTATACACACACCAGCTCACTTACTCATACAAATACTAGCACATTCTTACGCTCTTATACAATAACTGATACAAGCACACACGCATCCATACAGCCACTCTCACAATCACACACTCTCACTTATAGCCATTTAAATACTCTAACACACATATATACTGCCTTTTACATATGTAGTTACTCGCACATGTACCACTGAGATATACATTCACTCACTAACACACCCAAGCAGTCCATCACAGATGCACTCTTGAAATCATGCACCCAGTGAATCACCCACTCACACATCTATGTACAGAGTCACACACACCCCACCTACACAAACACTCAGGCACCCATACAGATACTCAGAGAACCAATCAATAACCCATATAGACACTCATGTAGCTATTCGCAAATCCATGCATCCACTTACACACCAACAGACAGACGGATACAGACATTCACACAGTTTAGTCACTAACCCATGCATTCAGTAAGATACGTTTAATCACTCACTTGTAGAGTCAGTCACGCACGTACTAAATCATCCATTCAGACACTTATACACCCACTCATTCTTCAATACGCCTTTCCCTATATATATTAAACATATTTCAACTTTACATAAACACACAGTCACTGGAAGATGTCATCAGTGATGTCAGTTGAGATGTCATCAGTGATGTCACTGACCATGTCATGAGTGATGTAATATGTGACGTCATCAGCAGTGCATTGCGGGGGCGCGAGTTATAGTTAGCTGAACTAACTATAACGGGGGAATTTCTATGGTTTTGTACGAGTGAAATGTCCAACTAACTATAACTGTCCCTAAAACCTATGGTTTTTTCAGTGAATTTCAAAGGTTTTTTAAATGCTAATTTCTAACTATAACGTGCCTGAAACCTATGGTTTTTAAGTGAATTTCAAAGGTTTTTTAAATGCTAGTTTGTAACTATGCCTACAGAGGTAGGACATGTGAAGAAAGAAGAAAAAACGCACTGAAAGAAGCAAAAGAAATGCAGAAAGAAGCAACAGAAGTCCACAAAGACGAAGAAAAGTACAGGAAGAAGCAAAAGATGTGCAGAAAGAACCAACAGAGGAGCAGAAAGAGGCCTTGTTGCAAAATTATCCTGTGCCCACAACTTTTTCAGACGGCTACTGGTGGTAACTGACTCTGACCAACCAGAGGCAGTGCTATGCTAAAAGACACTTAGAATACAGTGAAAACACCTACATACACTAGGGAACACTATGCGCTGGGGTACCCCTGTGATTAGCATGACCTCCTCTGTAAGTCCCTAGTACATAATAGGGCAGGGGGATTAAAACTACCTTTTAAAACGCGCTACGGGGCGCGTTTGTACAGTGGTGAAGGGAGGGGGGGCCTGAGGTGACATGTGTGCAAACGCGCCCCGTGGCGCGTTTTAAGTTGCAGGATTAAGTCCCCTTGAATCCTGAGGGTCCCTGGGGCATAACTAGCCCACCAGGTACCTACAGTTAGCACCACAGAGCTGAGTTGCAGAGAGGCGTTCCGTGGCCACGCACCTTTTTTCACCTCTCTGCAACGCAACTCTGTTGTGCTTACTGAAGGTACCTGGTAGGCTAGTT